>CM021104.1:636748305-636935520 GCA_007115665.2 Sequoiadendron giganteum | reverse complement strand
ACCTAAATAAAAGTATTTTTCTAATTCCATTTGGGGAAATATGTGTATTATAATGAATATTGATGGGAATTTTTTTAATAATTTTTTTCTTAATATTTATTTATTTATTAATTTTTTATTGGTCATAATTGTTGGTTTTAGAAACCCTCGTGCACAGACACCATAACTTGACCTAAACTCAAATTAATCATCAGGATAATTATTTTTAAATCGTGTAAAAAATTAACAAATTAAAAGTTATTAAAAAAAATTCTAATATTTTAAATTTATGGACCAATTGGCTTAAAAATTAGTTAAAAATAGAAAAAATAATGAAATCATAAAAAAATTACATATTTGAAAACTAAACTCTGTGATCTATAATGGGTTTTAAATTCATAAGTTAATTATGAGAAAAAAAACCATAAGCCATATTGCAAAAGTTAGACATTTCTCTTGGCCTTATCTTAGCTTTTTAGCTTTTTAGTTGAGGGTTTAAGGGTTGAGTATTAAGGGTTTAAGGATATATGGTTGAGGGTTGATGGATTAGGGTTTAAGGTATAGTGTCGAGGGTTGAGGGTTTAGGGATAAGGTTTTGAATTTAAGGGTTGAGGCTTTAGGGATAGGGTTTAGGGTTTAGGGTTAAGGGATTATCGTTTAAGGGTTGAGGGATTAGGGTTTAAGGTATAGTGTAAAAGGTGGAGGGTTTAGGGATAAGTTTTAGGATTTAAGGATTAAAGGTTGAGGGTTGAGGCTTTAGGGATAGGGTTTAGGGTTTAGGGTTAAGGGATTAGGATTTAAGGCATAGTGTTTAGGGTTGAGGGATCAGGTTTAGGATCTAAGGTTTAAGGGTTGATTCTTTAGGGATAGGGTTTTGGGTTAAGTGAGAGACCTAAATGGATAAATATGGTGTTGCAAGAATGAAGAAAGAATTGAAGATGTTGTCATTGATGTCAATTGGTCAATTGGTTATCTATTAGTTGTTAGTTGTATATGTTGATGATATTGAGAAAATTGTATAGAAAAAGTTTACACGCATTCAGTTGTTGATCCGATATTTTCCCCTATGTTCATATGGTTTAGACATGTTAGTTATGGTTGTTGAAGGTTGCTATATCCAGATTTTTTTGTTAGCTCATTGAGAAGTTCAAGTTGTGTTCACCATTTGTGAACTATGTTTTTTTGTCCTGGTTGAGGTCCAAGAGAAATGTTGTTGGTCTGGATTTCTCTTTGATGAAGTCTTTTGACTTGTAGTTATAGAGTTAAGATGTTTTGGTTGCATTGAAGATATTTTTGGTTTCTAGAAGCTCTGAGCTTAATTGTTCTATGTGTTTTACACTGGTCTGGTCAACCGTGTGTTAAGCATTATATTCGAAGTTAATGAAGTGTGTTGGAACTATTTTGGGTCTCGATGAAGCGTGTGTTTATGTTGCCCTCATTCTACTTCCACCCTGGGATGGTTGATACTGACCTAATGTGAATTTGAGTTTGGATGGCCGACTTTGGATCTCTTTTTCAAGGTTAGAGATAGTATAAATACAGGATGAGCTAGTAATTAAAAATGTACAAGAGGAAAGAAGGAAGATAAGTGAAAGAGTAGATGCACCATTGATGCTATTTAGAAAGTGTGTGTGATTTGTGTGTCCAGTAGATTAGTGTGAAGGTTAATGTTGAGTTTCTGGATGTAGTGATTAGAAGGAAAACTCTATCTGTAATGCCTCGCCACGCAACCCTAGAGGAAGTTTCAATTTACTAAACAAGCGTACAATTTTTTTTTAAAAGAAGAGAATTAAACCCACATGTTCGGCTAAATTGACAACATCCCCTAGGGTTACATAACTGAGATTACTAAAAACCCCAATAACATACATCAACTAGAATACATTGAAAGTAAATAACACAAGTAATAACATTCAACATCAAAGAAAGGTACAAGATAAAATAAAGCATTCATTTATATAAACCAATTACAAAGATCTATTACAATCCTCATTCCTGGAATGAGTACAAATACATAAGTCTGATTATTACAAGGTCCACCTCATACACAAGAGGGGTAAACAATATCATTACATCATGAGATACAAAGTACAAGAATCCTAAAGTAAACAAAGAGAGATGTCCATCAAGAAGTCTCGCCACCAAGTACTAAAGATCAAGGGGACCCAACGGTTATGGTGCATGTTCCACCCAACCATGTGGTACCCGAAGGACCACCCCCCATGCTAGGAAATAGTAACCAAGAACATGGACGAGAAACCTACCACCTCAAACCAAAGGCAAACTCATACTAATACAAACTGACTCAACCACACATATGCCCAATAAAGTCAAACACTAATCATGGTTACATTGCTTCTAGACATAATATAATCAAGTGTGCTAAAGAAAACATACGCACAACAAAACACGGTGTTATCCTAGACAGAGTGTCATCGCAAGGTTTGTCATGAGATATCCTCTGGGCATTCTTCATAGGTTCCAAAAATCCTAGTGACCTCAACCGAATCCTGGCACTCATACTAACTCAAGCGGAATCAACTACCTCTCATAGGGACGAGATAGTGATCTTGCCATTCCAGGCCTTCTCACCCACCCCAAGTCTAAACAAACCCTTGTGCCTGTGAGTGAGGTTAACTTATCTTGGTTAATGTGAACTACATCCTAATATGCTAAGTATATTTACTTTAGTTTTTAGTTGTTAAAATCACTTCTGAAGGTTTCCCGGTTTACCTCTTTGGGCTCCGGCCCCTAACAAAAGCCACTCTTCTAATTGGATAACACACTACAAAACTAACTCCAAGGGTTACTCAAGTGCTACAGAATTGAACCAATAAACTCTCTCCAATCTTAGGAGGCAACACAAAGAATTCCACTCCAATGCTAGGAGGACACTAGATAATTGTAACACTACCCAAGGGAAATCAAAACAATATTATAACAAGGGAATGACCCACGTGTAACTGGAAGAATTTACAACCCAACTACTCAATAATCATTCACAAAATATTCATTAAAAGATACATCAATGAACTCATGCATTGGAAAAGAAAAAACTACATTTGGTTATTCTAAAACCATATTCCAAATCTAATGTTTCTCACAAAAGGCGAATTATTCCTTTCTATACTATACATTGAACAATAAAGTTCTTCATCAAAAGCTTAAACTCCTCAACTGGATCAAATCATGAGAGTAATAATTTCACTATAATTATTTGTTTAACTGGAGGATGTTTCTATGTTCCACAAGATATTTAATTATGAACTCCACAACGAAGCATCATGCATAATACTACTACTCGATATAAAAAGAAATATCTCCCCTCTCATTGATTCAGTAAATCAACTATATATAAAAATTCATCCTAATAAGATTAACTAATTTAATATATAATATTAATTAAATTCATAAAAAATATATATATATATATATATTAAATATTATATATATTTAAATATATAATATAAAAATAATACATATATAAAATATACAAATTAATTAAATATCATATAAAAAATAAATTAAACCAGATTAAAAATTAAAATTGAAAATAAAATAAAATAAAAATTAAAAAAAAATGAAATTAAAAAAACAACATAATAAAAAATTTCATAAAAACGAAATTTTTAAAAACCAAAAACAATAAGCAAAAAACAAATAAATAAAAGTTTTATGGCAGATTTGACAGTCCGCAGACTGTCCTACGATCGACGTGCTCTGCGCCGACTGTACATACGTACAGCGGCCGGGGTAAGTGGGGGCGCAGTCCTCATTGGACAATGCGTCCCCCGTACGGGTGGCGCACTGCCCAGTGGGTACTGCATACCCACTGTGCATTAAATACAAAAAGGTGGGGGGGCCGAACCCCCCCCCAGAAACTTCAAAAAAAAAATTTATAAAATAAAAATTTCCTAATTAAATTTCATACGCAGGTACGGATGGACACAGGCCCGTACGGCAGCCAAAACAAAACATTATACAGTATTAAATAATTTTTTTTATATATATGATTAATATAAATTGCATATATCATATCCAGAATATGGTATATGCAATGTATATTATCATATATATAATTTTTTTCCAGAATTTTCTTTGCTAGTGTAATCGAAGGAAAAATAGATAAACATCCAGAAAATAAATTTTGCAACTATTGAAACCTTTCAAAACAAAGGTTAAATTTAGAATAACAAATGAAACCATTCCCTTTCCTTTGTATTTTCAAAAATTCTAAACACAAGAAGATTGATACAATGATTTGGTTTTCTTTTCTTCCACTATTTTTCTAAAAGGGTTTGCATTTTAAAAACAAATAAATCTGAATATCAAACTATTGAAGTTTAACCTAGGGTTTCAAGAAAATTTCCCCATTTACAAAACTCTTATCATTTAAACAAAATAGATTAAACTAGAAACAATGACACAAGGAAATAAAAGAAAACCTGGTTATTTGCAGCCACCAAATTCCTTGATGCAGAATTTTCCTTTGAACCCTCCACAATTTCTCTTCCCACAATGCAAAGAATTTCCAGCAAGCTTCTATCCAATAGCTCCACCTTCTTCACAGAATTTTTTCTCCCCTTTCCAATTTAATTCCTCAACCAGAAAATAATTCTCTAAACTTTCATCAAAATTTTCTCCAACAAATTTCCTGCTTGTCAAAAAAATGAAGCAAGAAGAATCCCCAAATTTTTCTGCCCTAAACTTATAAAACAACAATTCCTCAAAAATTTCCAAAATAACCTAATGTAACCCTAATTCACTTTCAAATGCAAAAATTGAATTTACAAGTTAATTTCATTTCCCTTTTTTGGAAGGCCCTAACTTTGACTTTAAGTAAAATTTCAATTTCTCATAATTCTCTTTTTGATTTAATTTAATTTTACAATTCAAATACACTTACATAATTATTATTAAATTATCTAATAAACTAAATTCAATCACTTGAGATTTAAATTTAATTAAATAAACAATTTAACTTTAATTAACTTACTTACCATTATTTATTAATTAAATTTAATCCCTTGGGATTTAAATTTAATAAATTAAATAATTCAACTTTAATAAGCCTACTTACAATTATTTACTAACTAAATTTAATCCCTTGAGATTTAAATTTAATTAAATAAATAATTTAAGTTTAATTTCAAAAAAAATCATTTTAAATATAACCAAGAGCATAACATTAATATAATATAAAATAAACATTTCTTCCAGCCAATGCAATTTTCAAAAGAACTATTTAAAGGGTTCACACATTTCGAAACATTACTTAACATCCAATAAGATACAACATGACTCAATCATCAAAACTGACGACACACTAAGGCTAGGGTGTAGACCTGACACATGTTACCAAGCTACTATCTCCCATTCAACTTAACCGTTGGATCGACACGCTCAAACCTGTGGAACCAGGTGGAGTCGATGTCATGTACCTGCAACCTGTAATCAAATAATCAACATGATATATGCAGTATATAATTCACTTAATTTGATATAGCATGAGATATTATGCACCAGGGTATGAGGAACCAAGATGACCTTGTATCACATGCATAGGATTCACTGAATAAAAAAAAGGTTAGTCCAACATCCCAAAGTCAAGAGGGCTTTGGTAGGGCCAATGTTGGAAAACTACAAACATAAAGGATGTCCCAGCATAGCACAAGACCACAAGGATCTTGGTGGGTACTACGTGGGACAACAAAGAACACAAAAACAAAGAAAAGATCAAGATATGCCCCTATGTGTACCTGTCAAAGCACACCATGATATGATGGATTGTGGTGACCTTGAAAAAGTATAACAAGAAGGTCAAATGATAAACAAGATGTCAAAAGAATAAAAAAAATAACCATAAATCTCAATTGTCCTTTGCCACAGGATCAAAAGGGTGGATGGGATTGATGCAGTCTAATGAGGAAGGATGCATCCTATTAAGACCAAAGATGGAGACTAAACTAAGTGATCGACATGACACAGGATATCTGAAACTGATTGAACCTCATGATACTAGTGAACTTTTTTTTTAAGTACCAGCTAGATAGGGACATACTTGACGACACGACAACAAGATACACCCTAAAGACCTAAGGGCTTGAGGGTTGATCAAAGATCAGTCTTTCCTACGTGAAAGCATAGATTCGTCGTAGTTTGATAAAATATCGACAACTAACCATGGATAAAATAAAAAAGAGGACAATGGAGAGCATGATGTAGGGAAAATACTAGACAGACAAATGCTTCAGGGGCTGATCAAATGATCGACCCTTCCTACGTGAAAGCATTGGGGCAATGTAGTTCGACTAAAGGCCAAAGGCAAACAATGGATAAGGGACGATGGGATGACTAGGATAAGGAGACATAATGATGGATCCAATATGTTGAAACAAGACAAACCATGCTAGATTGGATGATGGATATGTTGGATGTGGATTATGTGAAGCTTAGGGATGGGATAGTTATCCAAATCATCAAGAGATGAATTGGGATGATGATATGGTGGATATATAAGTGATGAAAAGTGATAAGATATTGGGAAGATGTATGAAATATATAGGAGTGATGATAGTGAGATATATGGAATTGGATTGAATGGGAGTAGCCTATAGCTAAATACCAGTGACAAGGGATTATGAGATGGAAGGAAAATTGAGATAAATGGATATCCATTGATAAATATGGGGAGATAGAAAGATTCCAGGATGGATGGTTAGAGGGATAAGGATTTGGAAAGATGGAATGGATTACTGGATGGATAAATTGATGGGGAGATAAGGATGAATATATGGAAAAGGACTAGTGGATGGGTGGATAGGAAGATAGGGATTTGGAAGATGGAAGGGATTACTGGATGGATGGATGGATGGAAAGATGAAAATGGATCAGTGGGTGGAGGGATAGGAAGCATTAATAAAATGAGGATGGAGAGATAGAAGGGATTTCTTGGCTGGATGAATGTTGTTTCCAAGGTCTATGTCACAAAGAAGCAAATAACCCACTCCAGAGATGTCATGTGTAATGAGGCAAGAGTGATGGAAAATAGCAGGATGGATAGATAAGGACTAGAAATGGATCATAGCAGGAGGGGTGGAAAATGGAAGATAAATGAATGTGGACAAGATGCATGGATAAGGAAAGTGGATGGGGAGGATAAGGAATATGATAGTGTATGGATGATAGGAATATATATCAAGAGGTGTCCAAAGCATATATAGAGAGGTTCCCCCATCTTTATCAAGATCACAAGGAGGATGGAGGGACTAGATATAAATGGGATATGGTGGGTAGGATGCAGAAGATAGGTGGATGTAGGAGATGGAGGAAGGGGATGAATTTTCCCCCAACTGTGGAAGTAAACTAGATGGGGGATTTACACATGACACCTGTTTCCCAGATTTTTATCATGGTACTTATCCAAGATGCTTGTTTTCCAATTTTTCACCATTGGACGAATTATTTCTCTTCACTATTGTTTTTTGATATTTTGGATAGTATGTGGATGGAAATGGATAGGGATAGGGATGTGGATAAATGGATGGATCTAGACATGTGATAAAGAGATGGATGAAGGAATCAAGCATCAAGATCCATATGAGGCAATAAGAGCCCATGTGTGAAATGACTATTGGATGTTGGTACAACCTTATTAGGATGGATGGATTAAGAAAGGGAATGGATTGAAGGGATTGGATGGGGGAGATATAGGGGATAATGGATGGGGTGGGAGATATATGGGATAATGGATGGGGGAGATATAGGGGATAATGGATGGGATGTTGGAATGGGTGTGTGATGGGGGAATGTTTTCAGGACTAGCATGGGCATATATGGTAGTTGATGTGAAATGATAGGAGGGTTAATGGATGGAGAATGTGGTGATATTGGAGGAGTTGGGATAGTGAATTTTGGGACATAAGGACCCAAAATAGATTTAGGAGATGGAGGATGTGAATCATAAGCTTTTGGATTAGCAACTTTGGTTGTTGTTATAGATTTTTCATTTGAAGGCATTGCATCTTTTTTCTTTGGGATCCACATGGTTTTGTTTTTTTCTTTAGTGGGCCTTTGTAGCCTTTGGGATTGATTTGGACTTTGGATTGTATTTTTCTTTTCTTCAACATGTCCTTTTAAGGGTGATATGAGGAGCTTTAGATTCATGTGGATGTTTAGATGTATGCACTTTTACTTTCGCATCCAAAGTGATTTTAATAGAAATAGGAGGGTTATTAGGTAACCAATGATGTGGAGGAGACGTGGATGGAGCGATAGAGGTAGGCTTTTGACAATGATGTGTGGAAGGAGGATGTGAGATAGCATGCAGGGATGGGTGCCTTTGTTGATACTGATCATGGATTATGAGGTTAGGATGTTTATGATGTGTAGTAGGGATAGGTGATGGATGGATGAGAGGATGAATAGGATGAGATGGAGGAGGTGATTTTGGGATATAAGGTCCCGAAATGGACTTTGCACATGGAGGATGTGTGAAGGTGGATAGAGAGACACAAAGACCTAAAATCGATTCGGAGGATGAAGGAGAAATATGGGTGCTTTTTTTGAGGTGATATGACGGAGGGGGGATGGTAGAAAATGGTTTGGTGGAGCGATGGGAAGTGCCTCTTATTCTTTTAGAAGAGGCATGTTGAGGATGTATGGAGGTTGTACAAATTTTTTGTATTGTGAGTCTTGGGAGGTATATCCAAGACCTTGTGTACATGGGTGTTCTTTGACCTGGATGGGCTCTAAAATACCTTGCTCATGAAGGCCTAAACCTTTTCCTTGATAGTTCATGATCTTGAATATTCGATCTATGGTAGGATGCTTGTTATTTTGAAACATGATGTGATTCCATTATTAGGTGGAGGAGTATGGGTGGTGTATGTGCTTTTTTTTCTTCTACAAGAAAACCACCATGGATGAGTGTAATGGTATCGAGGTGATATAAAAGTGGTGTTAGGATGGTAGGGCTAGGTAGCGAGGAATGATCATGAGATGGATATGATGTGATGGTGGCATTTTCATCTAGAGGAGTGAGTGATAAGGGATCGAGAGAGGGATTAGGTGGTATGATAGGATATGGGTTTGTGGCAGTGGGTAATAAGGGCTCATGAGATGGAGTGATTGGATCTTAGATGCCAAGGGTATCATGGGATGGAGTGGATAATCTAGTGTGATCTTGAGATGGGGTGGATGGGATGGTAGGATCTTGATGTGGAGGAGGGGATATGTTTGTATGCTTTGGATCAATCTCTTGGCATGACTCATCTTGTGTGGGGGTTATGATGATGGAGGAGTGTTGGAGGGACTCCTCAAGTGAGGGAGATGGAAGGATGGAGGATTCATGAAGGTCATGAGATTGGATTTCGGTGATACCAGGACTAGGGGGAGCAGATTGGTTTTAGGTGACTTCAATGGATTGGGTGGTGCTAGGAGTAGGAGATGGGGATTCAATGGTTTTGATGAGTTTGATGGGTTCAACGGTTTGGATAGATTTAGAGGCGATAATAGGGGTGATAGGTGTGGGATGGAGAAGAGCCTCATCACTAATGACCGTACATGATAGGATGTGGATTTGGGGATGTCTCCTCTGTCATGAGTCCTTGGATGACATCTGTAATGAGGTCTTTAGGAATCATAGGTCTAGGTGGGGTGATGGGAATGGATGAAGGATTATGGATGGGTGGAGGAATAGGATTAGGGATTGGTGGATTAGGATTAGATGAGTGGATGATATTTGATATAGGACTAAGAGGAGGTGGAGGATTAGGCTTGGTGAGTGGATCAAAATTAGATGGAGGTTAAAGATATGATGGATTGGAGGGAGGATTAAAGTATAATGGAATGGAGGGTGTAGTGATATATGAAGATGTAGATGGTGAATTAAGATAGGAATATGTGGACGCCAGATTAGGTTGGGAAGATTGGGATGGTGGATTAAGATAGGAAGATTGGATGGTGGATTAGGATAGGAGGACATGGATGGAGGTTAAAATAGAAATATGCAAATGATGGATTGATGTTCGAGAAAGTTGATGGGGAATTAAGGTGGGAAGATGTGGATGTTGGATAGGAGAGAGATGTAGATGAAGGATACGATGGATATGTGGATGGGGAAGATACTGGATATCCATTGTCAAAGGAACTGTAAGGATTGGTATTAGTTGTGGATGAAGGTGGGATAGGATAGCTCAAAGGAGTGATTGGATTTTGGAAGATGATTGGGGAAAGCTTGCTAATAATGATAGCATCAAGGGGATATATATCATACTCATCTTGATCAACAATAATTTCATTATCATCATCAATGTAATTGGGATTCCCCTTCACTACTATTATTGGTTGTGCGACAGGAGGATAGGGATTCATGACGTTGGATTGGATGGATTTAGATTGAAAAGATGGGAATAGATTATTAGAAGAAAAGGATAGATGATGAAAAGAGATATATAGAATGGATTAGATGAATGTGGAAGGAGGGGGGTCATAAGATTTGTTTCGATATTAAAAGATCTTGGAGGTGGAGGGACTAAAGCTCAGATTGGGATGTATATTAAGCCCAGATTGGGATTTTATTTAAGCTCATGTTACGATTGGATTGAAGCTTAGATTAAGAATAGATTGAAGCTCAAATTATGGTCCAGAATAGTCCAGGAGTCACAGGATTGAGAAAAAATAAAAATTAAAAAAATCATTTTTATTTTTATTTTTTCTATGCTGTAGTAAATCATGTTTTCAAAGGTCTTCGGAGTGGAATTTGGGGTTGAAACTTGCGTCAATCCCTAAAAATGAATTCCAAAGGCACAATTTATAGGGCCTAAATTACTACTCTTGGAGACCTTTCCAACGATGTAAACGGTTTTGAATTCTGAGCACCGAGTAGAAAGTTATGACCCCAACAAGTCAGGGTAAATAAATTCCTAGTTTTTTTGAAAATTTTATGGTTTGGGGATGAATAGGAAGAGGAGAAATGATTGGATTATAATTCTGGACTTGGAAAGATGTAGGCTAATTATGACGAGAAGGATTGACTCTCTAGATTTTGTATGTGAAGCGGATTCACCTCTATGTAGCGCAAATTTGCCTCTTTAGGTTGCAAGTTCACCCATCCAAACTGAACAAATTTGCCTCTATCTTTAGAAAAATCACCTATTTAGGGAGAGAAAATTCACCAAAAAATTTGGGTGACACGAGATATAGGAAAACTTGCCTATCTGGGGATGCAAATTTTCCCAAGACTGAACTGGCACAAGAAATAGGTGAATTTGCTCAGCAAGTTTGCTTATTAAACAATAGGTTTACCCAAACAACTAGCGAAATTGCCCAAACTCAAACAAGTTCACCCAAAACAAAAGCAAGATCGCCTAAAACAATTGGAATGGGTGAATTTGATTTGCAAACGCGCCTAACGGGATGACAAACTCACCTATTTCATGAACGGTACAGACGAGAATGGACTCACCTAAAAATGAGATCACCTAACAGACACATGGATTCGCATAAATGGGGAAGAAAATTCACCTATCCTGATAGAAAAGGCGAATTTGATGGGTGGGGTGACAGATGGAAGACTCGAACGAGAGATGGGATTGCCCCTATTGGGAGCAATTTTTCCCAAACTAATGGAAAATTTGCCTACTCCAATAGAACGGGTGAATTTGATAAATGGGGTAATGGACGAGAATCAGACGGGAAAATGGGATTGCCCCTATGGGGAGAAAAGTCACCCAAGGGGATGAAATTTTTTCCTATTCTAGGGGAACGGGCTAAGTCTCTATGCAAATGAGCTAACTCGCTATGCGAACATGCTAACTTGCTCTATGCAAATTCACCTCTGTAAGGGGAAAATTCACCTCCAAAGGCAAGGATGACTGTGGCAAAGGACAACAAGCATGAAAAAAATAGATAGAAGGCTAGAGTAACTCAACTAAAATTGAATGCATTGGTATCGCACAAAGTAGACACGCTAGGCAACACAATCCTAGAATTAGTGATAAGGGTTTACAAACTTGATGTAGGTCCACCACCTTGAGCGGACAACCCAAGGTTAATACTTTGTGATATTGGAGTGGTTCTCTGGAGCACCCTTTCTCATGAAGGTTGATAGCTAGCATTCTAGTGGCATAGGGCCATCAACGGATGCCATGGGCTCACCTTCATGCTCTCACTTAAGGACTATTGTAGTCCACCATGAGGATTTCTATCTCGATCCAAGGGAGTACGTGGTGAGTAACTTTTGGGTACAATTTGCATCCCCTGCACTACACCAAATCATGGCTAAAACATGGGTCTCTATCTAGGCTATACAAGGCTATCTCATGAGTCCTTGATATACACAAGGTACGTGAGGTACAACCATGAACACCAACCCATCACAAGAATGAGTCAGGAGCCCCAATGAGGTACTGGAATATTGGACCAACTTTGCACGTATTATCTAGGTATCACCCTTGCTTCGACGCTTTGCTAAACACGATGTGACTAGATTGGGGTACAAATTTCATTCTCCCCCCTTTATATACCCCACTGGTAACACATGGTTGGAATTGTCCCTTTGGTGATGAAATCTTAGGCATCTCCTACTAAAGGAAGAAGATACTAGATGCTTTGATTGGTCCCTAGGATCACACGTAGCGCAAGGGGAGAGCTTAGACACACTAGCACCTCTTAGGTAGACTCGATTGGACTAGAGTGAACTATGATTTCTCATCACCCAGGATCACCAAATGGCACAAGGGGATTGGATACATCAACATTCCACTCACAAGAAAGACAAACAAGTTAATTGACCCTTTAATTAATCTGTGTGTTCCTAGCTAGTATGAAAAACAACAGAAAAATTAACTAAGATGTCTTGGACCGATCAAAAAATGCATTAGTCATTTCCAACCATCAATCTTGGGTGAATGAGAAACAGCTGTACAAAATGTTAGCATAAACCAGGGACACTCACAAACAAAAAAGTTAGCGGGTCAGTATGTAAAACTGAAACCAAAACAATGTTGAAAACTGAAGATTAAAGTCTTGGGTTCACCTCAAGTTCACCCCTATGTTGGGAAATTTCGTCTATTTGGATGAAAAACTTTGCCCTTGTTAAAAGAAAATTTTCTCATTCTGATGATCAAATTCACCTATAATAGAAAATTTGCCTATACTGGTAAATTCGCCCCTTTTTGCAAATTCACCTATCTAGATGAGAAAATTCACCCCTATTTGCAAATTTGGCCATCTAGATACAAAATTTTTCCTTTGTTTGCAAATTCACCCATTTGGATGAGCAAATTCGCCCATATTTGCAAAATTGCCTGTCTGGATGAGCAATTCACCCTTGTTTGCAAATTCAACCCTGTTTCCAAATTTGCCCGTCTGGATGAGCAAATTTGCCCCTGTAAGGAGAAAGTTCACCTGTTAGGGCAGTTTTACCTCTACGTGTAAAGTCTGAACCTACAAAACTCAAACAACAAAAAACATGAAACTGTAGACCTATGACGTGGGTCCCACTGGGTGTGCCAAAAATGTGTGCAATGTTTTTTACCCCATCTTATATACAATAAATAAACTCAAGAAATAAAATAAAATCAAAACAAAACAATTGAGATTGGGCTAAAGATGAAACTCAAACAAGAACATGAAAATAAAACCGATTTCACCTTGTATGAGCTTGATGGAGTTGTTTTCCCTCGTCGGTGGCTTGATATGTGTGCTCTATATTGATTTCAATAGCATAATAGCTTGATTTTTTCTTGATTTGGATGCAAAGATAGTGGATTTGGCTATGGATGCAATATGGTAGTGTGTGAGATAGAAGGCTTGGATGCATGAAGTTGAGAATGGTTACATGAGTTATAATGGTTGAGAATGTAAAAATGGCTAAGTGTTAGTCTTTTAGCAAGGGAGATTGAAATGGATGGCCAAGATTGATTCTTGAAAGAGGATCAAGGGTTGAGATGAAGATTTGACCAAATGAATTAAAAATTCATTTTTAATGTGCATGGGAAGGATAAAAGGAATTTAATATTCCTTGGGAAAGAGAAAAGGAATTTAATATTCCTTGGGGGATGAGAGAGGAATTAAAAATTCCTCAAAAGGACCTTGGGAAGACAAAAAGGAATTAAAAATTCCTTGGGGGATGGGGAGAGTTGACCAAGGGGTTGATTAGGTTAGCTAATCAATGATTAGGGTGTGTAAGTGAGGGATTAGGCAAATGATTAGGTGGGTAATGATGAGTAATGATCCACTTGCATATTATGGAGGATGTGACACCTCCCTAATCAAGGATTAGGAATGTGCACATCCTTAATCTAGGATTATGCAAAATAATCAAGATTAGAAAAAGGTTATGGAGGATGTGACATGAGGGGAATTAAATAAATGTATTAATTATTTAATTTTTGGAGGAAATGGAAGTGATGGGAGTAAATAATTGATAGTAATTATTTACATTAGGCTAGGATTTAAAGATGATAGAAGAAATAAATTAGGATGAAGAGATAAGGGATAATGAATATTAATTAAATAATAGGGTATTATTCAATTAATATAGAGGATATGACATTGGTTGAATTAGGGGTAAATTGGCCAAATGAAAGTGGTCAATTTTTAGTGTCTACACAACTCACTTTCTTATCTATGCTACCACATTTTGCATACATGTCTACCAAAGAATTTTATCAAATAACATAGACAAGGCAATGAGTTGTTTGAAAAATGCCTCAAAAAAATGTGGTCTCATGGTGATTTTCATCACCACGAGGCCATATTTCTTTGATGCATTTTTTCAAACAACTCAATTCCTTGTTTATGCTACCATTTTTTTTATACATGTCTACCAAAGCATTTTATCAAACAACATAGACAAGGTAGTGAGGTATTTTTTCAAATAGGTCACTACATTGTCTATGCTACCACATTCTCCATGATATGTATGTCTAACAAAGCATTTTGTCAAATAATTCACATGTCTTGTCCATACTTCCATATTTATCATACATTGCTATAGAGGGAGTTGCAATTATAACATTTGATAAAATACCCCTTTCTTTTAATGATTTGATTGATGCCCATACCTTGTTCCAAAGGTAGGATGTTGACAAAAGTTGTGGAATTTGGATTTATACTCAAACCAATTGTATTTTCTTGAAAATTTGAAATGTATTTTAAAAAATCCATTTTGTGCTTATCTTGAAATCATGGCATTCCATGAGACCACATTTCTTTAAGGCATTCCAAACAAAAATCCATGTGAGATTTGTCTATGCTACCACATTTTGCATACAAGTCTATTTGTGGACATTATATTAGTAAGTCATACATTAGAAAATGGCTAGAGAAAAGTCGCATTCAATAAATTCTTGCAAGGTAGAAATACTTTAAAAAAAAATAGCTTTCCATTTTCCTTGTGCTCTTAGTGTAGTCATCCAAAATAATATTTAATTAAATAAATACTTGTTATTTATTTAATTTAGCCTATGTCCCTTATCCTAATATTTAATTAAATAAATATTTGTTATTTATTTAATTAATCTCCCCATCATCCTTTATCCACCACCTTTAATTAAATAAATCTACATTTATTTAATTAAAGTTAACCTTTTCCTAAATCCCCTAACCTTACTTAGGTTAATTAACCTCTTACCTTTCCAAATCATCATTATCCCATTCTCCAACTCTTAACTCCACGTAAGTTAATAAATCCTTGGTTTATTAACTCAATCTATCCTCATTAATCAATTAATCCTTGATTAATTGATCTAACCCTCATCCCTAATCCTCATTATCATTATTTCCTAATTTTAAATTCCTACATCTCACCTACCCCCACTAACCTCTTACACAAGCCACCCTACAAGCCACCCTATGAGCCACCCTATCTCTTACACAAATTTAATGCCTCTCTTCCCAATATGTGCTCACACATGTGTGAGCACCCCTCCCCATTTCAACCCTTTGCATCTTCTGAAACTTGTCACAAGGCTAATCAATCCTCATTCTTGATCCAAACATCACCTTCTCAATCAATCTCAACCCTCCATTAGCCATTCAATCCTAGCCATTGATTCCTCACACCAAAAGTCTATATAATGAGACATTGACTCTCATTTGTAAAATACTAGCTAACTACAGTTTAAGAAAGGTAATTGACTGTCAGTTTCATCTAAAAAGTAACCAACTACTTTTTTCAAACAAGAGTTTCAATTCAGACAACAAACAAGAAATATAATTAATCTGAGCATTAACTACTATATCATTCAATAACTAACTTCTAGTATTTCAATTTCAGCTGAAATGGAAGAATTAATGGTTTATCTAACTGAAAACTGCAGTAGGTTATGAACTAACTTTTCCATTAATTATGAAATGAATAGAGCATTTAAAACAATAGTGAAATGAACATTATAAAGTAAATATATTTTAAGTAAAAAGAGAGAGTTGAAAGAAAGTAAAGTCTGAAGGCTTCCTATTGAAATGCTTGAACAAGACCCAATCTTTGAGGGAAAAATAAAAATCATCAAGGGCTTTTCCGCCCAACCAAAGACCTACTAGTCTCCCATGTTTCTTCAACTGAAGAAACTCAACCCTTCATGAGGGGCAGTCTATAAAGAATTTCACAAATTACCATCTTGCCATCTGAGTCTGGTGTCAAGAACCTATACTACCCTAGTCGATCCTTCACTATAGATTCTCCTAACTAGAAAGACCATTCTAAGTAGGGGTATATATGATTCTTGATGGCTGACTAATGCTTACTCTAAGCATCATAAACTTGGCCAAGGATTTTTTGAATTTGAGCACGCTTCTCGTGCCATCAACTCTCTCACCCTTACTCGGCAAAGAGATACATAAGACTCTTGGGTTAATTTTATTAATGACTTAGCTCAAAAAAATTTCTTCTACATTCAAGTATAATGTGATCAAATCTTACTCATAAAAGATATAGAAGCTAGTCTTAGTCAAAGAAGAATGATTCTTCTCAGTCCCAATTTATTTCAAGTAACAGTGATTACAAATCAAGGATCTAACCCTGTTTTAGAAGCAAGAAATAGAATAATGTTTTGGTTAAAGTAAAAATAGAGGAGAGGAAGACACATAAATAAAAACTTGGTTACAAGTTAAGGAAACCACCACAGGATCGATAGGATTAGAAAGAAATAACCCAACCAGATGGAGCAATGGAGATTGTAGAAAGTTTTAATATTATGGGTATGTGCAGGATCATGATGGGCCAAAAAGTGGCGATATGTAAGCCATATGATGGCCCATGCGGCTGACGACATTTTTCTTACCCAAAATTGATGAAACAAAAAGGGTTTTTAGAGGATATTCTCAGCTTTCCACCAATATAAATTATGCTTTACTTTGAATTTAATAAATAATTATTATTCATTTTGTATTAGAATTACGAATAAAGTCCTGATTGATAGGCTGATTGAAAAACATCTGTAACTTTTAAATGGTATCACATGTTTTGAATCTAAAACATGTGTCACATTCTATACTTCACATACTATAGGATTAAAAAAAAAATTGAATTTCATGAATTTTTGACCAAGTTAAGGTGGTTAGACAGACGAGATTTTATGTTTTTTAAAAGTTGTAATAAAAAATTCATAATTAATTATTTACTTGGAAAAAATTATAAAAAAATATGCATCACATCGAGACATGAGTCCTCTACTTATATCTAAAAGATTATAAAAAATTATTATAATTTTATCGTGGTTATGGTGGTCAGACAGACACCTACTTCTTATTTTTACCTTGAAATTTAAATACTACTGCATTGAAATTTCAAATTTTCACCAAATAGATTTTTTTTTTTTAAATAAAGGTCTAGTAGTTTAGAAACTACATTTAATTTGCTACAGATTCTATTTTTACATTTTTTTGAAATAATATAGATAACTTATTCAAATTTTTATGTCAAGTTGTCTAACTCTTATTTTTTGTATTTTTATTGCCACTTAAGGGCCTATTTTTTCCATGATGATCCTGCACATACCCTTATAGTTCTTTAGACTGGCTGAGTATCAAAGTAATGTATCAATAATTACATCCCAGTACCTTGAATGAATTAAGAGAATTTATTAAGCACGATGTAGTAAATTCAAAGACATTTATAAACATTCCTATAAAATTCGACTGACGCTCGAAAACTCTCTTGATGTCTTTCCACCCAGCAATCCTGATGATGGCTTCAGAGGTATTGAGTTACTTCACTATCTAGAAGTTTGCAGTGGTGGTAGGCTACTCATGAGTACAAAATGCTTTTATCGTCCTAGAAAATAGGGTGTGGAGTTAAAAAAAAATAACACTCGACCATGGTAGCCAAAGGATAATTCCAAAATAATTAATGCAAATGCAAATGCAAATGAGGAAGAGAGAAAAGAGTGAGAGCTTTCAGAAGATAAATAAATCTCTCCTGAAATCTACTTGAGCCAAGACTCCATGAAAAGAAGTGACTGTATGCCTTCCATCTTGAGAGTTTTAGTAGGCATGATGGCAAGGGTGGTGGGGAGTTACCGCCTCCCATCCACACCCACGACATGACCTATTATTATTTTTATTAGCTTTAATATTTAATCATCTCGACTTAGAGATTAATATTATTATTAACTTTAATATTTATTTTTATTCATTTACCATCTCACAAGGTGCACTCCAAGAGTTTTTTATATGACTTCTATAGGAGAACGAGGATGCACAAATGAAGTTGATTTGTTTTAATAATTATTTAATTAAGTGAGATATATCCCAAGGTTACAACATCCATGTAGCCACCTTACACCAACTCATGATTTGATAGTAATTTGACCCTTTATAGACTGTGTCCTCTCCTTGATGACATTTCCCTTTCCCTCGAGGTGTTGACAATCTTGCATTCACTTGATAAAGAAATAGGGTTAGGTTGTTCTTTGTATCATTTTTAAAATAAAAAAAATCAACATATTCACTTATATATATAAATCATTCATAATTGCAATTATATCAAATAAATTAAAAATTCTTTTACCAATTTTCACATTCTCATGAAAGGTAGTTAATCACAACTAACATAATGACCATATTATTATTTCCGTAATCTTGCCCAAGACAAAAGGGATGTAACATACTTTTCCCCTTATGAATCATCGTCCCCGATGATTATTTATCTAAAGGTTTAGGTCTAAAATCATAAATATATATAGAGTTCTTAATTGTTCATAAATAGATAGGGAAACTTTTGAAGGATTTCATCATAATCCTCCCATGTAGCATTTTCCTCTTAATACTGGTCCCATTGGACCTTGTATTGTACCACCTCACGATTACATAAGTGTATCTTACGTACCTCGAGCACTCTAAGTGGCTCAATTGTGATCACCCCAGGATCCTGCACCTGTAAGGAATTACAGTCAATCATATGGTTGAATTCTGCATAGTACTTCTTAAGATAGCTGACATGAAATACATTATGCAATCTGGCAAGAGCTAGAGGTAGAGAAATTATGTATGCTACCAAGTTGACAACTTCCAGGACTTCAAAAGGTCCTACATATCTCGAGGCTAGTTTAGAGTTTTTTCAAAATTTGATGGAGCTCTTCTAAGGTTTAGCTTGCAAGAGAACTTTCTCTCCAACAACAAACTACCTGGAGGTTCATTTTGCATTAGTTTAGATTTTATGCCGATCATTAGCTTCCTTCAACCTTTTCTGATTAACTTAACCTACCCTTCCATTTCCTCAAGCATCTCAGGTCCTAGAATGATCATGTCCTCCATTTTGTTCCAACTAATAGGTGTTCTGCATTTCCTACTCTACAGTGCTTCAAAGGGTGTCATTTTGATATCTGATTGATATGAATTATTATAATAAAATTCTACCAATGGTAAATATTCTTCCCACTTATATTGCTTTTCCATGCAGTACATTCTTAGTAGGTCTTCCAAGATCCGATTTACTCTTTTTGTTTACCCACCTATTTTAGGATGATAAGATGTACTAATATTTAGATGAGTTCCCAAGGTATAAAATGGAGTTTGCCAAAACCTAGATGTCATCCTAGCATCCCTATCAGAAATAATCTTTTTTGGAACTCCATGAAGATGAAAAATTTCTTGTACAAAATTTTGAGCAATCACATAAGCCCCATCTGTCAAATTTTTGGGTATGAAATGTGCTACTTTGGTAAGTCTATCCACTTCTACCAGTATTGCATTATGTTTACTCCTCGTCATCGATAAACCCTATAGAAATCCATACTGATGATTTTCCATTTCCAATCTGGTACACTATGAGGTTGTAACAATCTTGTCGGGTGTTGGTGCTCCACCTTAACCTTCTAACATTCAAAACATCCTGCAATGAATCTAGCTACATCCTTTTTCATTCCCTTCCAAAAATATAGAGGTCTAACATTGTCCAACATTTTGGTTACCCTTGGATGACCTGAGTATGGTGTTGTGTGTACCTCCTTCCATACCAACTTCCTTATTTATATTGAGTTTGGTACCTACATCCTTCCCTTATATCTCAAAATTCCATCTGCTTCAATTTGAAAACCCTCATATTTAGGCTCTTGAGAGTTTTCTTGTAGAGCTTCACGAACTTGCAAGTAGAATTCATCTTCATTCAATTTTTGTAGTACCTAAGCTCTAAAATCTGTATTGACTATCACCATGGAGGTTATATATATTTTTTGGCTCAGAGCATCGACTTCTCTGTTCTCCTTTCCCTTGATATAACTGACCTCAAAATCATAGTCTAAAATTAACTCCATCCACCTCCTTTGGAGAGCATTTAAATTAGGCTAGATGAATATATACTTTAAACCTTGGTGGTTTGATTTGAGTTCAAAAGTCTTCCCTAGCAAGTAATGTTGCCACATTTGTAGGGCAAGCACAATAGCTACTAACTCCATATCATGGGGTGCATAGTTCTTCTCATACTTTTTCAACTTTCAAGATTCATATGCCACTACCTTCCCATCATGCATTAATACTCTACCCAAACCTTCACCAAATGCATCTGTTATAACTACAAAATGACCATTAGGGTCTTGAACTACCAAAATTGTTGCAGTTGTTAATTTCTCCTTCGATGTATTAAACGCTTCTTGAAATTTCTTTGTCCATCAATGCTATTAGATTTCTACAATCCATCGAAATATCAGTAGTTATTTCTAGATTCAAAAGCTTACACACAATTGAATCCAAAAATAACTACTGAAATTTCTTTGTCCATTCAAATCTCTTTCCTTTTCTTTGAATGTAGGTAATGGGGTGGGCGATTCTAGAGAAATTTCTTACAAATGTTCGGTAACACCCAGCCAAACCCATGAAACTTCTAACCTCATGAACATTTTTTTGGTACTATCCATTCCACTATAGATTTTATCTTTGTTGGATCCACTGGTATTCTTGTAGTTGATATTATGTGCCCCAAATATTATACCTCTTTCTAGAAGAAGGTGCATTTTGATAATTTTCCATAAAGTTTATGTTCTCTCAATCATTGAAGGACCACCCAAAGATGTTCAAGATGCTCATCCTCATTTTTGGAATAAATAAGAATTTCATCGAGGAAAACCAACACAAATTTGTCCAAGCAATCACGGAAAATATTGTTTATTAGGTTCATAAATGCAGCTAGGGCATTGGTGAGACCAAATGGAAAAACTATGAATTCATAGTGACCGTACCTATTTCTGAAGGTTGTTTTATGAATGTCTTCTTCTTTCAATCTTAACTGATGATATCTCAACCTTAAGTCTATCTTGGAAAACATTGTTTCCCCTTTCATTTGATCAAAAATATAATCTATTCTAGGCAAGGGGTACTTATTTCTGATGGTGAGCTTGTTCAACATACGGTAATATATGCATAAGCAAAGTGTCCCATCCTTCTTCTTGACAAATACACCGGTGCTCCCCAGGGTGATACACTTCGTTGAATCAATCCTTTATGCAGTAATTCCTGCAATTGTGCCTTTAGTTCCATTAGTTCCATGGTGTTCATACGATATGATGCCTTAGAAATAGGTTCGACCCCTGGAACTAAATCTGTAGAGAAATAAAACACCCTCCTTGGTGGTAAACCAGGTAGTTCCTCCGAGAACACATCCTTGTATTCCTGAAGGTAGGGATATTTTTTAGTGAAGGTTTCTTTATTAAATTTAATTTCCATTTCCTCTTCTACTCTGTATGGGCATTATCAAGTCATCATAATATATGATTTCCTTGTATTCCATAACTTCCATTTTAACTGCAAATATTTGACATCCTTTCCCTTTATTTATTTTTAATTTCATGGCCGAAATTTGTCATACCTTAACCTCTCATTATACTCCTTGATTATACACTGTGTTTCCTACATCATCCACACACTCCACTATCTTTACAAAATAATCAACCTTGGCCCTATGCTCTCTTAACCAACTCATTCCAATGATCACATCACAGGAATCCAGAGGTGCCACGTAAAGGTTAATTTATGTGGTGAAGCCTAGAAGTTCTACCCTAGCTTCAAACAAACACTTCTCTACTTGAGCTCTCATCTAATTAGCATATTCTACCATCCATGATTTGGCCATGAACCCGGTTCTTTTAGGGAATCTACCAAAAAAATTAGGGGATATGAAACATTCAATGGCTCTGATGTCTATCAAAATGGATATCAGGTTCCCATAAAGCATATCTAGAGTTTCAATGGTTGTGACCTGATATTCTTCCTACTTGTTATCTACCGTGGCATGAATCCTTTGCTGGAAGGCCATCTGCTAAAGTAGTAGAGGCTTATGTTGTTTTTGTCTATTTTGATTTTAGGTAGGGCATTGGTTAGCGTAATGCTCTCCACCACATGTAAAGCATCCCCCTGGTGGTCCCTTCTTTTCCAAACCTTCTTTTGAGTTAACTTCATCCTTCCTAGTATTGTTATGTCCCTTCTTATCCCTCTTGTAGTCATACTGATGATTCTTGTAGCCCTTCCTTTTGAAATTCTAAGACGGCTGGTTCCATTTGACTTTGTTGTGATTTTTATCCCTAAAGGAATCATCTTTTTTCAACCTTTGCTCTTCTTGAACAACTTTTTCGTATGCTTCATCCATAGTTCATGGTTCCAAAACATCCATTAGACCCCCAATATGGTTGTTCAACCCCAATATAAACTTTCGAACATGAAATTTTTCATCCTACTGGTATTGTGGAACATATTTTAACAGACGAGTATACTTTTCCCAATACTCATTAACAATTAAGGGCCCTTGCCTGAGATTTTCACAGTCCAACAACTTTTGATTGCAAAACAGTTGTGGAATCCATCTTTGACGAAAAATTATCACAAACTGATCCAAAGTCACTTCTACTACTACCAGACCCATTTCAACCCTTTTATTTTCCCACCAATTAGTGTCTTCTCTTGCCAATTGATAGGTTTCCTAGGTTGCCTTGGAATTATTAGAGTAATCCCTTAACTCAAAGTACTTTTCCATTTCAATCAACCATGCCTCAGTGGCATCTCCTAAAGCGGAGCCCTCAAACTTAGGAGGTATGATCTTTTTCATATATTTAAAGAGTTCATTGACTAATTTAATACTCTTGTTTCCCAAGCTCGAAGTTTTAGAATTATCTTCATGTTGATCACTCTGAGATTTTGACCTTTCATCTCTCATATTAGATTTCCCTTCTACTTTCCTTTCTAGGTTGACTAGTTAGGCTTGAGTTTCATTCATCAGATTCAATAGTTGATCTAATTTTTCCATAGGACTATTGTTATATTGATCCCCTCTGAACCCATTTATGGAATTATCCATTCCAATGAAGTTCCTAGGTAAGTTTGGTAATTCTAGTTAGTTTTTTTTAATTTATTTCCATAGTTTGCTCCACATAAGTTAAAGAAATTTTCATTGCAGATAAACAACCAAAAAAAAAATGACTCTCATTACTCAAGTCAAATGCTATAAAATTGCAAGCATAATTGTTTACAAAATTGATATCACTTCCTGTGATAGATTCAATACAAAATTGTTTACAAAAAGGCTATCACTTCCTGTGAT
Source organism: Sequoiadendron giganteum (assembly GCA_007115665.2). Classification (NCBI taxonomy): domain Eukaryota; kingdom Viridiplantae; phylum Streptophyta; class Pinopsida; order Cupressales; family Cupressaceae; genus Sequoiadendron; species Sequoiadendron giganteum. Next base: position 636,911,510 of record CM021104.1, on the reverse strand, counting down.
ACACTCAATACAAAATTGTTTACAAAAATGGCTATCACTTCCTTTGATAGACTCAATACAAAATTGTTTACAAAAATGGCTATCACTTCCTATGATAGACTCAATACAAAATTATTTACAAAAAAAATGGCTCACTTCCTGTGATAGACTCAATACAAAATTTTTTTACAAAAATGGCTATCACCTCTTGTGATAGATTCTAATACAAAGATGATTAGGATTCATTGTCACTATTTGTGATAGGTTCCTCCTGATCACTAAACTTAGAAAATGGAATAAGTCTATATCCGAGAGTTGGAATACGAACTTCTTTAGATGTTTCGGGTTTGGTCTCATTATTCAAAAGGTTCTCAGAGTTGGTTTTGTTTATTTCATAAAGAATAGACAACTTAACAGTTTCCTTCCTAGAGGTAGTACATATTCTTTTCCCTCTTTGAATTGTCTTAAGAGCTTCAACCACTATTTCTAAATCTGAGGGAAAAGAACAGTAGGAATAATTATATCTAAGCCTAATTTTTCACATCTAGATGGAAACGAGGTCTTAGGTCTTCTTTTGGGGTGTTTTTCACATCCTCATCCTGGAAAAACATTGATGGTTGATTTCATTTTTATGTGTTTGCATGATGAACCCTGAGGTTCAATGTCGAACCTAGTTGCTCTGATACCATATGTAACATACTAGCTAACTACAGTTTAAGAAAGGTAACTAACTGTCAGTTTTAGCTGAAAAATAACCAACTACTTTTTCCTAATGAGAGTTTCAATTTAGATAACAAACAGAAAAGATAAATTATCCAAGCATTAACTACTCTATCATTCAATAGCTAACTTATACTATTTTAATTTCAGCTGAAATGGAATAATTAATGGTTTATCTAATTGAAAATTACAGTAGGTTATGAACTGACTTTTCCATTAATTGTGAAATGAATAGAGCATTAAAACAGTAGTGACATGACCATTATAAACTAAATATACTTTTAAGTAAAGAGAGAGAGAATTGAAAGAAAGTATAGTATGAAGGCTTCCTACTAGAATGCTTGAACAAAACCCAGTCTTTGAGGGAAAAAGAAACATCATAGAGGGCTTTTCTGCCCAGCCAAAGACCTACTGGTCTCCCATGTTTCTTCAACTAAAGAAACTTGACCCTTCACAAGGGGCAGTCTATAAAGAATTTCATGAATTACCATCTTGCCATCTAAGTCTAGTGTCAAGAACCTATACTATCATGGTCGATCCTTTGCTATAGGTTCTTCTAACTAGAAATATTGTTCTGACCAGGGGTATATCTGATTCTTGATGGCTGACTAATGCTTAATCTAAGCATCATAACCTTGGCCAAGGATTTTATGAATTTGTGCACGCTTCTTGTGACGTCAACTCTCTCACCCTTACTTAGCAAAGAGATACATTAGACTCTTGGGTTTATTTTATTAATGACTTAGCTCAAAATTTGTTCCTCTACATTCAAGTATAATGTGATCAAATATTACTCACAAAAGATAGAGAAGCTAGTCTTAGTCAATGAAGAAAGATTCTCCTTAGTCACGATGTATTTTGACTAATTGACAGTGATTACAAATCAAGGATCTAACCCTATTTTAGAACCAAGAAACAAAATAATGTTTTGGTTAAAGTAAAAACAAAGGAGAGGAAGATGTAGAAATAAAAACTTGGTTACAAGTTAAGGAAACCACCATAGGATCAATAGGATTAGAAAGAGATAACCATACCAAATGGAGTAATGGAGATTGTAGAAAGTTTCGATATTATAGTCATTTAGAGTGGTCGAGTATCAAAGTAATGTATCGACAATTACATCCCAGTACCTTGAATAAATTAACAAAATTTATTAAACACGATATAGTAAATTCAAAGACATTTTTAAACATGCCTAGAAAAGTCAACTAAAGCTCGACAACTCTCTTGATTTCTTTCCACCTAGAAATCCCAATGAAAAATTTAGAGGTATTGAGTTACTTCACTGTCTAGAAGATTGCAGTGGTGGCAGGGTACTCGTGAGTACATAATGCTTTTATCATCCTAGAGAACAAGGTGTGGAGTCAAAACAAAATAGCACTCGATCATGGTAGCCAAAGGAGAATGCCAATGCCAATACGAATGAGGAAGAGAGAAAAGAGAGAGATTCCAAAAGATAAAGAAATCCCTCCTAAAATTTACTCCATCCAAGACTCCATGAAAAGAAGTGACTGTATGCCTTCCATCTTGAGCGTTTTAGTCAAGCACTATGGCAAGGGTGGCGAGGAGTTATCACCTCCCATCCACACCCATGACATGAGCTATTATTATTAGCTTTAATATTTAATCATTTTGACTTAGAGATTAATATTATTATTAACTTTAATATTTTTTTTATTCATTTACCATCTCACAAGGTGCACTCCAAGAGTTTATTATATGACTTCTATAGGAGAACGAGGATGCACAAATGAAGTTGACTTGTTTTAATAATTATTTAATTGAGTGAGATATATCCCAAGGTTACGACTTCCATGTACCACCTTACACCAAACTTGATGGTAATTTGATCCTTTATATACCATGTCCTCTCCTTGATGGCATTTCCCTTTCCCTTGAGGTGTTGACAATCCTGCATCCACTTGATAAAGAAATAGGGTTAGGTCATTCTCTGTATAATTTTTAAAATAAAAACACATCAACACATTAACTTATATATATATATAAATAAATCATTCATAATTTCAATTATATCAAATAAATTAAAAATTCTTTTACCAATTTTCACATTCTCATGAAAGGTAGTTAATCACAACTAACATAGCAACCATATTATTATTGCCATAATCTTTCCCAAGACAAACGGGACGTAACATCATTCTTGTAACACACACACATTCATCCCATCCTTATGCTATCCAAATCCTCAAATCCATCTATATCCATATCATCATCATGCTAAAATTATGAGCAACCACATCCCTTCAATCATTAGAGCAAATCTAAAAGACAAGGGTACATCTTATGAGCTCAATCCATGAAGATGAAGGAGATAGGAAGGTATATTTTATTTTTGTATTTACTTTATGCATTTCTATCATTTTCCTTCTTATTCATCTTTCCCATCTTCAGTCTGGCATGCCCGATGGCTTCCCACTCCCTTTTTCTAACGTTTCATCAATTTTTGTGAGTTTTGAGGTTGCAAGGACCCTTTTTGGGAAAATACTACAAATTTTCACCTAAGTGAAAATTTGTGGCACCTAATTACAAAGTTGTGGTGCCTAATTTCAAATTTATGGAACCTAAGTTCAAAGTTGTGGCACTTATGTTCAAAGTTGTGGCACTTATGTTCAAAGTTGTGGCATTCGTGTAACCCAGAACTGCACCTCTACTTTCTGACACTTCCATCATCATTCTAACCTAAGTTTAGGGCTTCTTTGGCTTCTAACATCTTTTTTTTCAGGTCTTTATTTTCCTAACACTTTTTTTTGCAGGTTCATCCATCATTTGCATGCTTAAAAAATGGGCTTTTAAAGTTTTGTGAGACTAGGTTTTCATACAAGCTTTCTAGGTCACCTAGGATCTTCTTCATTTTGAGCTCATTTTCATTACATTTGGGGGCATATTTATGTTATATATACATTTTTTTATGTCCCCTATATATTCATCTATCCATTTCCCCATCTAGGTAGCTCCAAAACTTCATTTTTTGACTTTCGAGGGTCATTTTCTAGCACTTTTTGCAAAATGGTGCCTCTATTCAAAATTATGGTGCCTTTGTTCAAAATTATTGTGCCTCTATTTTAGGGGACATATTTTGGGGTTTATCAAGTGTTCATTGCATCAAAATTTCACTCTAAGTCATTACATGCATTTTCAGGTTGTTTGCTCAACTAGGTATCTGGCAAACATTAGTTTTTCACCCCTAAATGCTCTCCTTTTGGCCTAATTCACAAAATTGTGCCTTTGTTCACAAAATGGCACCTTTGTTTTAACAGAGGCACAACTTTATCTACAAAATTGTTCCTGGGTTTTAGGATGCATCTTTAAATCTTCTCTCAATTGTTTTTTACATCTAATCTCTAGTTTTTCGATACTAATGCATGTTGCAAGTCTCTAACATTTATCTAAGGCACAAATCCTCACATATCCATGCTTATTTCATGCTAAAAATCATTTTATGTTATCATATTATCATCTGAAAACTTGTTTTGCAGCTTCAAGTCGATTTTCAAAGGCAAAATCATCAAACTACTAATATTTTCTTACAGATTCATTTGTCAAAGGCTTTTTTTTCTCACTAATTTAGGCACTAGAATTAGAGTAGTGGGTTTTAATTAAATTTTTTTCCATGCTTCGAAGGGTTCGATAGATGTATGCTCTCCCCTCACACTTAGCGTGATCCTAGGGATCAAAAAACTTTCCATCTCTTCATTTTGTTTAGATCAATGTTTTAGGTAAACATAAGGTTGCTAGTTTTGTGTATGCTCTCTGCTTCACTTCGTGCGATATTGGGGATCAAAAACACCTAGCATACCTTTTCCTTTAGGATACTTTCTTAGATATTTCATCACCCTAGGGGACAATCTCAACCACGCGTATCGATGGGGTATATAAAGGGGGGAGAACTAAATTTGTACCCCAATCTAGTTGTGTCATAATTGGTGAAGCTCTGATTTCTTAGGGTGATTCCAAGCTAAGAGTGAAGGGCTAGTCCAAGCTCTCAGTACCTCACTGAATCTCTTGAACCATGCTTGTAACACACTAGTGTTCACAGTTTGAGCCTCACGTACCTTGTGTATATAGAGGACTCCCTAAAAAACATCGTAAACTTAGAAAGCCATCAAACATAGATTAGTGTGGTGCAATGGATACAGATCGTACCCTAAATCTATACACCATGTACTCCCTTAGGTTGAGATATAAATCCTTATGGTGAACTACAATAGTTCCCAAGGAGAGAGAAAAGGTGAGCCCTTGGCATCTATTGACGATCCTGTGCCACTGAGTCTCTAGGTATCTACCTTTGAGAGAAAGAGTGTTTAGAACCTAAGTATCAAGGAGTATTATCTCAAGCTTTTTTTAGTGGTGGGCCCACATTATTCTACAAACCTACTTGATCTTAGGACTTGTAATCGAGTGCTTGAAGTGTTTTTCTTCTGCTATACTTCTGAAATACGAATCAACCAAGGGGATGAGGATTGAACATGTACACTGCAAAAATCCATCACACTTGGCCACTTTTCTTATTTCTGTGCTTTTAATTATATCTCCTATTCAATCAATAAAAACCTTCTCCTCATCCAATTCTTCCTATCCTAATTATCCCTTAGCATCCTAATCATACCATTTTTTCCATCCTAATCATCCCATCCTAATCCACTATTTTCATCTTAATCACCCTTTCTAATCCTAATCACCCCTATCTCTTCATAACCATCCCTTATTATCCTAAACATCCCTTTTCATCCTATTCCCACTCCTTAATCATCGTATCCTAATCATCCCATCATAATCCTCTATAATCATTCTAATCATCAATCTTGTCCTAATCATCTCCCAATCCATCCCTAATCCTTCATTTAGTACCCTAAGCCTTATTTTCCAAATTCATTTGAGGTCCCAATCATTATCCTAATCATCCTCCATAATCCCTATCCACCTTCATCATTAATCTTGGTCCTAATATCCTCTATCCACCATCATCCTTAATCCATCCTTCATTATCATCCTCAATCTTCATGATTCATCATCATCTTAATCAAATCCCCCTTTCCAACCTAATACCATTTTAACCAAATTATAATCTAATCCTTCCACCCCTCATCAAAAATCCAATCATCTATTATCCACCTACCTACCTCAACCATACATTCAATCCCCTATCATTAATCAAAAACCATCACTTGGGCATCAAAAGTGGTTAAGGACTTAGCCTCCTTCATACATCACTTCCTTTCATCATCATCCAAATCTTTCATAAGGATTATATCCTTAATCCACTATCATCCATCTCAAATCCAATTTCCTAATAAAAAATCAAGACCTTAACTTGATTTCATCTTTAATCCAAACTTGCTTAAAAACATTAGCCTATCTTAATTATAGTTATCAAAACCAATCAATTCCTACTTAAGAACTTTTCCTATCTTAAGTAGAAATTAAATCCAATTAACTATTGCTTGGGAAAATTAGCCTATCCTAAGTATAGAGAATCAACCTTAATCAAATCAAATCATCTTAAGGTCTTGACATTTGATCCCAAGTCTAATCCCATCCTCCATATTCATATTCATATTCATATTTTATTTTCTAATCACCCATCTTGTCCTAATCATCCCCTAACATATATCCAATCCACCCCTAATCTATCTCCATCCAAAACCAAGCCCAAAATTTCCACATCCAATCAACACTCCACCATGTATAATCACTTGATATATCCTCTATCCAACCTAATCTATTCTAATCCACCTTCATCCATTCCAACCCAACCTAATATCATGCACCCATATCTTAATCCCTATTATGATAGTGAGAATATTGTGGATCACCTTTAATTCATTGGAAAAAATCCTCTAAGCTTTCACCAATCACCCGTCCAAAGTCCCTCTCAAACCCCACCCACACCCTCATCACCCTTATCATCCTCATGGGATCCCATCACCAATCATCTCCTCATCCAATACTTTAATGATGATAAGGATGTCATTCTTAGCTATCTTCTTGGGATTGGTGCTAAACTTCCACCCATACCCTCTTGCTTACCATTAGGTCATTCATTTGACAAGGGAGACAAATCCTTTAGCCAAAACTCCCCATCTCCACATTATTTGCAAGCTCTCATCCTCATCATCCATTTACCAATCCATGGAAAATTCTAACTCATATTCCACTTGTTCATCTCCCACATCCTTACAATCTACATCACCCCAATCTTACCAATCAAATTTATCTCATTTCCTTCATAATGGTTGGATCCAAGTACTACTTTCAAAGGTGCTTGATTCGCTATGCAAAAACAAAGTTGTACAATATCCCCATGTCATGCATCCACCTTCATCACATCCACATCAAGATAAATCTCACTCCCCTAAGTCTCATAAATCCTCTGCTACTCCATCCATCCAAGTTGAAGCATATTTCAAAGCCTCCTCCCCCATCACACCATCCACATCAAATTAATCATGTCCATCTCCTAATCCAAAGCATGCTAACATAGACCCCCCTCCATATAAAGATCAAGAAACCCCTTCTCCTCCATCTAATGATCCTCTTCCATCTCATGATCCCATTTCCAATAAAAAAACACATCCCATCCAATGGTCCCTTTCCATCTCAAGAGCATGATATCCCTTCATCCCCTCTCATGATACCCTCTCTCCCACTTCATCTAATGGCATCCTTCCATCCCAAGATCAAATTACATCTTCCACTCCATTGCATGATCCCTCTCTAAATCAGGATTAAAGTGCACCTTCCATCCCATCTAATGGTCATCTCCCCTCTCATGATCACAAAACCCCTCCTACTCCATATCATGATCCCCTTCTATCTCATAACCAAGAGAACACTACACCATCCACCCCATCCCATGATCCCCCCCCAAGTCAAGACCAAAGCATCCCTTCATCTACATGTCATGATCATAATCCTCCACAAGATCCCATCACCCCCATCCAAGATACTCATGAACCCCCTACTTATTAATTGGGTTCCTCCACATTCATCCAAGCTGGTTTACTCCAAGATCCTATCATTCCTTCCTTGTCATATCCTCAGGTATGTGTAGGATCATCATGGAAAAAACATGCCCTTAAGTGGTGATAAAAATTCAGAAAATCAGAGTTAGGAAACTTGACGTAAATTTTTTAATAAGTTATTTATATTATTTCAAAAATATGTAACAATAGAATTTGTAGCAAATTGAATGTAGTTTCTAAACTACTAGGTTTATTTTAAAAAATAGAAAATCTATTTGGTAAAAAATTTAAACTTCAATGTAGTAGTACTTAAATTTCAAGGGAAAAATAAGAAGTAGGTGTCTGTCTGACCACCCTAACCACAATAAAATGATAATATTTTTATATTATTTTAGATATAAGTAGAGAACTCATGTCCTGATGTTATACATATTTTTTTGTAATTTTTTTCCAAGTAAATAATTAATTATGAATTTTTTATTATAACTTTTAAAAAATATAAAAACTCATATGTCTGACCACCTTTACTTGGTCAAAACTTCATGAAATTTATTTTTTATTTTTTAATCTTATAGTATGTGAAGCATAGAATGTGATGCATATTTTGGATTCAAAAAATGTGATACCATTTGAAAGCTATAGATGTTTTTCAATCAGCCTATCAATCAAGACTTTAGTCATAATTCAAATAGAAAATGAATAATAATTATTTATTAAATTCAAAGTAAAGCATAATTTATATTGACAGAAAGCTAAGAATCTCCTTTAAAAACCTTTTTCATTTCATCAATTTTGGGTAAAAAAAAATTTGTCAGCCACATGGGTCATCATATCACTTACATATCGCCACTTTTTGGCCCATCATGATCCTGCACATACCCCCCATCAAAATGTACTCACATCTTGTTTCCAAACCAATAATTATCCCATTGGAAAAAATATTTGTCAAGCCATGCATTATCAAGGCAAAGGGTTAGGCCTCCATGACCAAGTAATCTTAGAACCCCTTGATATAAAAGAAAATCCAAAACATCATGGCCTTGGATACCAAGCTCAAGATGTTGGTACTCCTTCCACCCATCCTAAATCTAAAATTCATCCATCTAAAGCCAAAAATCCATGTTCCTCATCCTTCAAATCTATCTTGGGCCCTTATGTTCCAAATCCCAATCCATCATCCCTTCCATCCATTTTGGGTCCCTATGTTCCAAAACAAAGTCATTCATCCTCTCCATCCATCTTGGATCCTTACATTCCACCACTTATCACTCCTATTCTAAAAACTCTTTATCCTATTTATCCATCACCTCATCAAGATCAAAAAAGGTACACACCCTTGAACCCTCTCTAACATACTACTTACACCAACCCTTCTATAATCCATCAACATCATTCATATCCATCCACTAATCTCATTTCTCTTGGAAGCAATTTGGATGCCAAATCTCAAATGCATAAATTCAAAAATCCACAAAATTCCAAAGATCAACATGTCCCCTCAAAAATACATGAAAAAAAGAAAAAGAAAAATATGATTCAAAATTAAAAATCCCAAAGACCACAAAGGCCCATGAAGAAAAAATAAGATCCAAAAACCATGTGGATTCCAAAAATACTCATAGAATCAATGCATCCCAAAGAAAAATCAAAATTGGCATCCAATTCTAAGTCCCCCATCCCATCTAACAATCCTTCATCACCTTCATCTATTTTGGGTCCTTATGTCCCAAAATATACACCCACTCCATTTAAACCTCAAAATTCAAAATCCACTTCTCTTTCACAATTCCACCATCCTTCAAGGTGTGTGCCAATGTTGATCTTTCCAACATTCTCATCCACTCATCCACATGTCCTCCATCAACCCATCCACTATCCAATGACCATGTTCCATCCTTCCATCCCTCTTATTCAATCCTTTGCATAAATCCATATCCCCTCCCATCTCCTAATCCACTTGATCCTCCTCACCATCATTTTGCCAACATCTATGAGCATAATATCACATAATTAAGAAATACCATCTATTGAAGTAGGATAATCACAAGAGATTGAAAAAAGATAGAGGGAGAGAGATATATAGAAACATAGAGAGGGAGAGGTAGAGACCTATAGAGATAGAGTATTGTTTTTTCTTTATTACTATTGATTCATTTATTGAAATTTAAAAATATATAGGATTGTTATACATTTCATTCTTTACACATTAAAAAATTATTCTTTCAATTATTTTTGTGGAAGTTATATGTCATGCACATTTAATGCCACATTTTAAAGATGTGTTTACTTTGAAATACACACAAAAAAATACTCAATAAAAAATTAAAAAAAATACACAACTTCTAGTACTCACTCATAACTATGTTTCTCCCAATAGGGTTTTGAAAATACTAAATTCAACAAGGGGGAAATAAGGAGGCATACACCAAACACTATGTTATGTTTTACTGAGGAAAACAAGAACACATTTGTGTGTGCACGACATTTCACCCTCTTAATAATAACTATTTTTTTCAAAATTTAAGTAGTTTAGAAACTAGATTCAAAGTAATACAATTCTTATTCTTGTCGTATATTAAAATTTTGAGTGCATACATCTCAAACTACTCATCCAAGTTTAAGTTTAGTTGGTTTACAAAAAAGTGGCCACTTTTGATCCCCTTTTTGTATACCATTTCCATGCAGTTTTCCCTACATAGATTACAATTCAATATCATTGACCCATATTTTATTAGTGGATCACAAGAAGCCATCTCTCATAAGAATGAAGGGTTCACTTAATACTCATTGGATTTAGGTGAAGCATTGGGACTTCTCGGGAGGTCACCCATCCTAGTACAACTCCAACCCAAGTGTGCTTAACCATGGATTTTCCCCCAAATCAAACCCAATTAGCTTGCTACCAAGACCTTGAAATAGTGTTGCTCCTTATGAGACACTTATGATAGAGCTCATTAGCTCAGTCATTATCAAGAAGGTGACTTTTTTTACAATGAATCAAATTATGTGATGTATTATCTTGAGGTTCAATTGGGTAATTTTTAAAATCAATCTCATTAACCCATATTTCATTAGTATTTCATGAGAAGTTATCTCTCATGAGCATGATTGTTCCACATATCACTTATTGTATTTAGGTGATGCTCACAAGGTGAAGCATCAAGACTTCCCAATAGGTCACCTAGTTAAGTACTACTCTAACTCACGCATGTTTAAGCATGGATTTTCTCCCATGATCAATCCCATCTAGCTTTCTATCTCGTTTGTAAGATATTTACAAATTGTTTTGACTTAGGTACTATCATGTAGCTCAATCATTATCAAGTAGGTAATGTTTTCACAACATGTCAAATTATGTGATGTTTTATTAGGATTCAACTAAATATTTTTGAGTTAATCTCATTAACCCATATTTCATGAGTAGTGGTTCACAAGAATCCATCTCTCATGAGTATGAATGGTCCACTTAAAACTCATTGCATCTAGGTGATTCTCATAGATGTAAAGCATCAATACTTTCTAAGAGGTCATCCAACTTAATACTACTCCAGCTCAAATGTGCTTAACCATAGAGATTCCACTTGGAAGTTCAAGGCAACTTAGCTTGCTACCCCATTTACAAAACCTATAGCAAGTGTTGCACCTTATGAAACTGTCCATTATCGAGATTTGTAGCTCAATCATTATCAAGTAGGTGTTTTTTTGCATACCAAATATAGAATTATGTGATGAGCTTTATCAATATTCAATTAAATAGTTATTTAGTCAATCTCATTGAATCATACTTCATGAGTAGATGTTCTAAATAATCCATCTCTCATGAGCAATAATTGTCCACTTAGCAACCCATTTCTTCTAGTTGATTCTTATAGAGTGAAGCATTTAGATTTCTCAAGAGGTCACCCATTCTATTATTACTCCAACTCAAGTGCATTTAACAATGGAGTTCCTGTAAGATCAGCTCAGTTATTTTGCTACCTTATTTGTAAAACCTTCAAAAAAATTGTGCCTTATAAACCATTCATTATGGAGCTCCTTAGGGGAATCACTATCAAGTAGGTGGTGTTTTTTGGTAGCATGTCAAATTATGTGATATTTTTATTGAGATCTAACTAGGTAATTTATGATTTATTTTCATTGACCCATTTTTCATGAGTAGTGATTCACAAGAACCTATATATCTCATGATAAAGACAACTCTTTAAGCACCTATTGCATTTTGGTGATGCTTCTAGATGAAACATTTAGACTTGTCAAGAGATCACCCTTCCCAATACTAGTCGAACTCAAATGTGCTTAATCATAGATTTTCCCACAAGATCAAGCACTCTTAGATTGCTAGCCATTTGCAAAACCTTTAACAAGTGTCATGCCTTATGAAGTTAAAGCTCCTTAACTCAATCATTATCAAGTAGGTGGCATTTTCATAGTGTATCAAATCATGTGATAATTTATTAGGATTCAACTATAGTTTTTTACTCAAAATCATTGGCCATATTTCATGAGAAGTTGTTCATAAGAACTCATTTCTCATGAGCATGAATGGTCACTTAACACCAACTGCATCTAGGCAATGCTCATAAGAGTGAAGAATCAAGACTTCTTGGAAGTCACCCATTCTAGTATTCCTCCAATTCAAGTATGATTAACCATGGAGTTTAACCCAAGATCAAACTCACTTAGCTTGTCACCCAATTTGTAAAACCTTCAACAAGTGTTGTGCCTCATGAACCATTCATTATAGACTTCCTTAGCTCAACCATATCAAAATAGGTGACATTTTTTCTATAGCATTTCAAATTATGTGACATTTTCTTAGGGTTCAACTACATATTTTTGGAGTCAATCACATTGGCCTATATTTTCTAAGTAGTGGATCACAAGAACTCATCTTTCATGAACATGAATTTTCCACTTAGTAGTTGTTGCATCTAGGTGGTGTTCATAAGGGTGAAGTATTGAGACTTCTTGAGAGACCACCCATCCTAGTACCACTGCAACTCAAACACACTTAACTGTGGATTTTCCTTCAAGATCAAGTTCACTTAGTTTCCTATTTCATTTGAAAACGCTTCAATAACATTGTGCATTAGGAACCATTCATTATAAAGCTACTTAGATCAATCATTATCAAGTGGTGTTTTTTATAGTGTGTCAAATTATGTGATCTTTTTATGATGATTCAACAAAACTTTCAAGTCAATCTCATTGACCTATATTTCATAAATAATAATTAACACAAACCCATCTCTTATAAACATTATATTAATTACTTTCCAACTTCAGTATATAGTTTATTCAGACATCATATGCACATGCAAATTGCACTATATAATTTTAGTTATATATATATAAATTTTGAATCTTTTTCTTATAAAGGAAAATAAAAATCATACCAAATCAAAAAGGGAAAGAGGTTGTGAGTTCAAAATGTTGAATATACATTTGAAATCAAAGAAATAACAAAATCACATAGAAAATCTTGAGACATAATCCACATAAACAAAAATATAAGTCTGCATACAAAATTTAATCCCAAATAGAAGACCTGACATGGTAACAAGATAATTAATTCAACAAAAGGGACAGTTTGATGGAGTTAAAATAATATAAATATGCTTTCCTCATCGTTTTCAATCATCTAATTGGTTTGAAGCCCCTCTCTCACATTTTGTTTGGGCCAGCCATATTTTATTTCCTTCTCCTCTCCTTTTTCTTTTTCTCATTCTCCACCTCTAGCTTTTTATTATAGAGATGTGCAAGCTTCTTGTAAAATAGTTGGTACTATAAAACAGGGCTTTAAGAACTACCCCAATACCCGGTGATGCATGTGATTCTATAAAAACAACAGCATGGTCTGGATTTCTAGGCACCACAATACATCTCTTTTAGAAAATGGAAATAAAATCTTCATTCCTTCTAATGATTGCAGGTCTGACACAATGCACCCTGCTATGGTGTAAGCTCATGTTTCCTAGGTGTCTTCAGTTAGCATCACAAATATCTTCACAAGACCATTGCCCTTGTTTGAAACCATGGAAATTGTTGACATCCCTCATGATAATGTGTCTTAGAAAAATCTTGGAGATAAAAGCTTTGCATATAGTGTAGCAGTGAACACATACTTTGAAGCTTCTTGAAGACTCTAATATTTGTTACATTGAAGTGAAATTCCCAATTTCTCACTATGTTGACAGAACAATAATTCTTCACCTCTTACATGCCATTTAGTCAATTTCTTCAAGCTAAAAAATGCCTAGCTACACTGCCTTCATCTCCAAAGACAATTTCTCCAACTTTGCATGGATGTCCTATGTCTGTGGGTGTGATCTGTCTCCTACACAAAAAATCTGTACCACTTTACAAATTTCAATCCAACTACATCCAGGTAACTTTTCAAGTCCTCTATCTTTCATCCATCTCCTTACCTTTTGAACTTCATCCCACTTGCCCACTTCTACATAAATGTTTGAAAGAAGAATATAGATTGCAGCATTTTTTGGTTCCAGCTCAAGAAGAAGGTTTGCTGTAAACACCCCTAAACCTATATTCTTATGTGATCTACAAGCACCAAGCAAACACATCCACACAACCGCCACAAGTTTAATTGGTATTTTGATGATAAAATTTAGATTTTCCACTAGATAGCCAGCATGGCCAAGAAGGTCAACCATGCACGCATAACAACCAATTGTAGGCATAATGCAATAAGAGTTACTTATGCCATTAAAGTATTTACAACCCTCATCAACTAAACCTGTATGGCTACAAGAAAATAAAACATGAGCTAAGCTTACATGGTCGGGGTGTGTTCCAGATTGTTTCATTAATTCAAAGAGTTCGAGAGCATCCTTGCAAAAGCCATTTTGTGCATATCCTGCAATCATGGCATTCCATGAAATGACATTTCTTCTAGGCATTTGGTCAAACAACTCCCTTGCCTTTTGTAGGCTCCTACATTTTGAATACATGTCTACCAGAGCACTTGCGACTGTAACATCTAACAAAAATCCATTATCGATTATGCCTTGATGGATGTCTATACCCTGTTCTAAAGACCCCATTTTGGTACAGGCTGAGAAGATGCTAGCAAATGTTGTGGAGGTTGGCTTTAAACTTGCCGACTACATTTTCTTATAAGTCTCAATGGCCTTTTCAACAAGCCCACTTTGCACATAGCCTGCAACCATGGCATTCCATGAGATGACATCTGGTAGAGGCATTTCTTTAAAAGCTTCAAAGCCTGGTCTAGAGCACCATTTTTTGCATATCCTACAATCATTGCATTCCATGAGACCATATATCTTTCAGGAATTCTATCAAACAGTTCACATGCCTTGTGTATCCTCTCACATTTTGCATACATGTCTACTAGAGAATTTTAAACTAGAACATCGGAGGAAAATCCGCTTTCAATTATGCTTCGATGGATTTCCATACCTTGTTCTAAAGCTCCCATTTTGGCATAGGCTGGAGGATGCTGGAAAAGGATGTGGAGTTTGGCTTAAAACTAGCCCACTGCATTTGCTTGAACGTATCCAAGGCTTTTCCAACAAACCCATTTTGTACGTATCCTGCAACCATGGCATTCCATGATACAACATTTGGTCGAGGTATTTCTTGAAAAAGTCTTACAGCCTTGTCAAGACCACAATTTTGTGCATATCCTGCAATCATTGTTGTCCATGAAACCACATATTTTTGAGGCATTTTATCAAACAATTGGAATGTCTTGTGCACACTTCCACATTTTTCATACATATCTATCAGCGAATTCTTAACTGCAACATCTAGCAAAAATCCCCTTTCCATTATGCTTTGATGGATTTCCATACCCTGCTCTAAAGCTCCTATTTTGGAATGAACTTGGAGTATGTTGGAAAAGGTGAACTAATCAGGTTGAACCCCTATTCATTACATTTGGTGAAAGAGATTCAATGCCTCGTGAGGATACCCATGTCTTCTATAAGCTGTAATTATGGCATTCCATGAGAAGTCGTCTCGTTCTTTTTATTTCATGTCATCAAAAGCTTTCCGAGCATCCATCAAACTATTGCACTTGACATACATGTTGATAAGCTTGTCTTGAACAATATTTCCATATCCCCTTTGAGTGATGAGATAGTGGATTTGTTTTCCTTGTGAAAGCGCTTTCCTGCCAATACAGATCTGCAATAGTTGAAGATATGTGTTGGACTCTGCAGGGACATTGCACTTTGTAAGTAGATTGTGTAGCACCCCCTTCAATTCAACCTCTCCATATAATGCTCTCAGATTGAGAGGGGCAAAGGATGTTACTGTCATTGTGTTATTAAACCTGAGAAATTGCAGGTATTAATTTTTCATAGTTAGACATAATATTATGTATTTCATATTAGAGTTAAGAATATCATATGATTGTGTAATATTTTTAATTCTAACCTTACAATCTTCTTCAAAACCCTTTTCTAGGGAAATTATAAAATCAGCAATGTAACTGTAATGGCAATCCCTATGAAACACAAACACACTCTTCTTCCTCACAGGAGATATTGTGGCCATTTATCTATTTCTGTGGATGACAATGAATTGGCAATTTCTATGCCTTTTCTATCTTGAGGAGAATTTCATTGGCTTTTCAATACTAAATTATGGATGGATTGTGGCATGGAAGGGGAATTACACAATGTAATAGATATGTTGATCAAAGTGGTGGAATAGTTTTAGTTTTTTTTTTTTTAAGTTAATTGAGCATGAGCTTTAGATTGAAACATTTTTGGCTGAGTGTCAAGAAGTATCCATTTCATCAAATTTGTTTGGAGTGATGATCCTAGTCTTATCCCTTATGGTGTCAAGGCCTTGCACTCAACAAGAATTGATCCCCAATGGGTTCATTCATAATAATTCGATTTCACTAACAAACCAAATGAAAGGAAGCCGAGTGAGCAGAAGTAGCTTCCTACACTAATGTAAGTAGGGGAGAGTTACACAAAACTTCTTATTAAAACCTTATATTATTGCAGGTACCTACAGATGCACATTCAATACTATGAAACAAATAAGACAAAACAAACCATAACATAGTGTATATGTGGGAAAACCCTTTCGGGAAAAAACCCACACTCCAAATCACATAGCTCAAATGTATTATCGGCAACTAAGAAAATTTACAATATAATCTTAGAGAAATGCTTAGAAGTCTTCACACTACAACAAGAATTTGGATAAATTTTGGCAACATAATAGCATGTAACCAAGCTTCAACCTATAACCATAAAAAAGAACAAACTCTGCAAGTATTTATAATGTTGCAACATGTAGCAAAGTGCCAAAAACTTACCATAACCAATTCTCATGCCTAAGAAGTGAACATGAGTCTATTATGACATGTTGTCATAGTCAAGACTCATTAATATGGCAATCTTCCAAAATCAACACTTGCCTCCACCAAATTAGCCACCATCTTCCATGCAAGGCACCACTATGCATGCAGCTGCCACATGCAAACTTAGGCACCCCCATAATAGTAGCTTAATTTTCATAGTGTAAATAGGAAAGTGTCATACATGACTCTTACAACTGCGATATCTCCTCATAGTAATTTGCATAGTGAACTCTTACGGCTGTCATAATTTGTCATAGTGCATGAAATAGAAACTTATGACAAATGCCACCAATCTAGCCTAGAATATAGGTCCTCCAAAGTGGACACCTACTTCTACAATTATAGCTTACAATAATTACATGTCACTTTACATGTAGGATGCCACATTACTGGTGGGTCCCACAAAGTGACTACATATTTGGTAGGCATAATTAAAATTATAAATTAAATAAATACATGTCAAAAAGTAATTAATTAAATGATGGAACTCAAAGGTCGAGACACCCTAATCTCAACATTCTCCCACTTGTCGAAGACCTGCAAGAGTCACATTAAATCAACTGCTCAGGGCCCCAAGGCCCATGGAATCATAACACCATCTAAATTTTTTTGTGCTTACTGGTTTAGTTAGTGCATCTGCAACATTCACCAAAGTGTAACATTTTCCAAGTTCACCTTTCCATCTTCTACCATATGACAAATAAAATGATACTGAACATCAATGTGCTTTATTCTAGCATGGAAGGTAGGATTCTTTGCTAAACAAATGGCACTTTGACTATCACAACAGGTAATAATATGCTCTACATCAAAACCAATATCAGAACATAAATGCTTAAGACAAATGGCTTCCTTACAATCATGAGTAGCTGCCATGTACTCTGCTTCTATCATGGACAAAGTGACCACAGTCTGATGCTTACTCATCCAACTGATAGCACCACCATACATCGTGAACACATAACCACTGGTGGATCTTTTGCTATCAATGCCACCTACCCAATCTGAATCCACATATCTACGAATACTCATTGAATGTCAAGGTCGAGTAGGATAACCATGAAAACACAAGGCATACTCAAAAGTACCCCATAAATACTTGAACACTCTCTCAACTGCATCCTAGCACGTACTCATCCAAGATTAGCCATAAAATGACTAAGGACTCCCATTGCTTGAGATTGTTGGCAAATATGCCTCAACTTTTTGGTTTAAAATCTCTTGAAGACTTGGCATTTTTCCTTTTGTTCGAGCCTTTACCATTGTACCACTCAGAGCTTTAGCAGGTGGTGTGGCTGGGTGGTTTACTGCCATACCACAGAGGACTTTTCAGTGTCTAGTAGTTGGGCGGTGTTACCGCTATACCGCGGAGTCCTTTATCTTCCCTAGCGGTGTCACGATGAACTATGGTGGTCTGGCGATGCAGTTACCTCCTTACCCAGAGGCCTTTGGGTCATAGCGCGACTGCGCAGTGAGCTTGGTGGTCGGCTTGGGTGTTTACCACCATACCACAGGAGGCTTTGCTCTACCTCGTAGTTGGGTGGTGGCATCGCCATGTTGCGGGGGCCTTTTGGCCCTAGCACGGTGGTGCGGTCTGAGTACCGCCATACCGCAAGGGTCTCATGGTTCTCGAGCGGTTATGCGATGGACATGGCAGACAACAACAAATGCTTACCGCTATACTGCAGAGGCTTATTCTTTAAGTCGCGGTGGCGCGATTGATGGTGACGGTTTGGTGAGCGGGTTGTCACCGCTTTACCACGGGTGTCTTCTTGGTAGGGCACGGTAGTGTGGTTTATACCGCCTTACCACAGGTGTCTGATGAATGGTGAGCATTAGCGTGGTAGAAGGAGCTAAGGGCTTAGTTGGTAGGTTTGACTCAACAGTCAAAGTGGTGGATGAATAGTGCGATGACATGTGGCATGACGATATTCGTTGATTTTACATCGCTGTTGTAAATCAACGCTGATTGGCCGAAAGTCTTATTTTCTGATTTGTGATATATTTGCATTAAAAGTATGATCTGATTCGGCGGTTAAGAGAGTGCTTTCTTGGCAACCGTTTTAATGCGAGGTGGCTCGATGCATGCTACAGGGCGGTGAATTCAGAGAATGATAAAGGCTTGTCAGTGGGGTAATTAAATATGCCCTGATGGTTGTTGATTGGAGATGACTGAGACGTAAGCAATCACAAAGTGTGTGTTTGAGCGGTATGCTAAGGTATTGTAACCATGAACAATGAGTGACTCAGAATAGGTGAAGATGTGAACCTGAGAGGCGGTAAGGGTGCTTCTGGCCGAAAGGCTGGCTCAACAAGTGGACTGGTGAGATGAAATGAATCTGCACTGTATGTCATGTGAGGACATTGTAAAAGTGTGAGGATTCTATATAATGGTGTTGCCTGTATTCTCCAGATGGACAAGATGTAAACTTCTGAATAGCATAGCTCTGAGATTGTATTGTAACTATTTTTTTATTGATTAATACAATTGAGCTGAGTGTTTTGGAGGGTAGGGTTTTTTACCCGAAAGGGTTTTCCCCATTTAAATTTGTGTGTCCATATGTTTGTCTTTCATGTTGTTTGATTCTGTAATTTGAATCTACGTATGGTGTTGAATCTACTATTCGTATGCATGTACTTTTCTCAGAAGGATTAATGGGGGAAACAATTGTTCCTATTTTCGCTTTATGGCATTGTAGTTTGTGTCTTTGAGGTGATTTGAAGAAATTAAAATCACTAAGGCACTGTTGTTTAAGATGTTTCGTTCTAAGATGACCCGTTTCTATCCCCAACAAGTGGTATCAGAGCTGGTTAAGGGAGGTCAAGGTTTGTTTGTGATACCAACAAGCGGTATTAGAGACTTATTCTGGATGCTAGTTCTGGGCATTTCTCTTGTGAAGATTTCTTAGCCTAGAAAGTTTGAGGAAATCTGGAGCAATCGGTTGATGATTGATCCTTTGATGACTGAAATTCCTTGCTCTTTTGAGACAACACGCAACATGAAAGATGATGGAGAATATTGGAGTTGATCGTATTGTGACGATGTGGTCTGAGGCTCCTCGTTGACAATGAATGATCCTAATGCAAAGGGTGTGAGTTATGCTTATGGTTGTGTTGCAGCAGTGTGGTTTATACTGGGTGTCTATGTGATAGGCTTCCTAGCAGTATGGAGTTACTTGGGTTGTTGTTTAGCCATGGAGTATTTAGCTTGTACTGGGTGTTCTGACTTGGCACTGAAGGTGGTTTCTTTATTACCCTGATTGCATGAAGGCTATGAAGTTGATCTTGGGTGGTCTAGAAACTTCTGAATAGCTTGGCTCTCTCACATGCTTGTGCATGGTTGTGGTTTTGGAATTGGTCTGGAGTAGGCCTAGAGTTCTTGTTTACCTATACCTTGTACTAGCATGTTTTAGATTCATGTTTTTGGTTCTAAAGGGTTTTCTATAGATTTCCCTAAAAAGTCTATGATGCATATTCATGTTATTTTTCATTCTTTTGGTTAACCGTGATTGTTATGTGCAGACTCTTGGGTCATCCAGATGAGCAGTGGATATGAATGATCCTTGGGTGTTTTATAAACACGGTGGTTTTTGTAGGTTTTGTATGGACAAGGAAAACTTTTGGTTATGTGGAGCTGTTGTTAAGCTATTTTCTAGACCCTGGATTTTGGGGTGTGAATGGCCGAGATAGCTGCAGTTCGACATGGTTTTGAGGAGGTGTGATGTCTTCTCTACATGGGAGTGTTGGTATGTGATTTGTGACTCAGCATTCTTGTGGTGTTGCTTGCTAGTTTCTTAGACTATGGTACTTGAGTTGTGGATGTGATTGGCAAATCAGATCTATTTTTGATCTGGTGTTTGAGTCAAGTTTGTCTACATTGTTGTTCTCTTTGAGATCTGAGTTTTGCAGTTTACTTTGTGATCATGGGTTTGCAATATTGTTGTGATTAATCTTCGAGTTGTGCGGTTGGTGCATTAGCTACCCATTGGCTGCAATGAGATAACTTGGAATTTTTCTATCTATATCCACGAGGTTGCTTTAGTGGTGGTGCAGATCTGTTAGTTGGCCTTGTCTGTGATCACTTGTGCATTGGCGTGGCTGCTTTGAGATGTGAGGTAGGATGGCATCGAGTACGTAAATAGTTGGCTATGGGGACTTGTAGCATGTGTATCATGATGTCATGGAGAGCTTGGTACACATTATAGTGTAAGCTTTTGACAGTTATGGTGTGGTCTGCATTGTTTGGAGATCTTGGTGCAGTTTGGCTTTGTTGTTAGATGGACATGCTATTGATTGTACCTCGAGGTTTTTCAGATCAGCAGATGTTTGGTCATGATGCTTGGAAATCTCGGATGTCACGGTTCAGTGGGAGCTTTAGCAGTGACTGCGAATTCATCACTTGGTGGTGAATGATCTTCTTTGGTGTTGCAGATGTTTCTAGGAGGGACTCTTAGATCTTGTTGCTGCAGAAGAGTTCTTTCGCATTTGCAAGGACACTATTTGAAGATGTACAACATCTTGAAACCATAGAGGACATTTGGAGTCTTTGGATGAGGTGTTGGTGGTGCTTGATAGGTGATGTTGGTTTAGAGTTCGTTGTGTTTCATGTCATGGTACACTCTTGATTGCATTAGAGTTTTTGTATGTTGCGTTGCTCTTGAGACAATAGTTTATTCACTTGAAGCATGGTATCTCCTAAGGGGGGTGTGTAGATCATGATGTCATGATAAGTTCCTGTTCCAAATGTTTGGAGCTTTGAAAATGGTCTAGTAATTCTCCATGTTTTTTGAGTGCATTGGTCATATGCTTGAAAAATTCTTAGTGTAGTACTGTAGTTTCGAGTTTAGCATGAGATGATCAGTTGCAAGTGTTCATGGATACATGGAGAATAAGGTGAGGATGTGATTCTCTTGAGATGAGAAAGGTGTTGTTTTTAGCTGAAAGTTCGAGTAGCTTGCACCTTAGTTGAATACAAGTTCAACAGAGACCAGTGAGGAGATTGCTTTTGGATGAGTCATGGTGGCTTGTATATCTTGGAGGAGCTTTTTCTTTTCCCTCCCTTTGATGTTGAGAAATTGTGTCTCAACTTCCAACTTCAAGCCCTTGTTTTAATGACTTGGAAAAATTTTGGTGTTTTTGTAGTTTACCGCCATACCGTGCCTGACTTATTTCTGCCCCTGGCGATACCATGGTGAAAGCCCTGATGGTTACCTCGCTACCGCTCACGGTCTGTTCCTTGGCCCCGATGACTGTGGTTGGCTTTTTTTCGGCCTATCTTGTCAGTCACCACCATACCGCGAGCAGTTAAGTCCTTGACTGCAGTGGCCGCGGTGAGACCGCCTGCGGTGGCCTTGGCGGTTACCGTCATACTGCAAGCAGTGGTTCCACTCATTGTGGTGGCCATGGTGAGACCGCTTGAGGTCGGGTCTGGTGATTATCGCCATACCACGGGTGGTGGTTCCACTCACCGCGGTGGCCATGATGAGACTGCTTGCGGTCGAGTTCGATGGTTACTGTGGGTGGCGGGTCCACTCACTGCGGTGGCCACGGTGAGACTGCCTGCAGTCTGCCAGGATGGCTACCACCATACCGTGGTTAGGCCTTGACTAGCTATGGTAGCACAAGTATGGTCGGTATGAGCTCGGATGAGCTCACCGCCATACCACGAGCTCGGTGGTAGAGTGGTAAGGACTTAGAGAGCTCGGATGAGCTTAGGGCCATTTTGACCGAGTTTGACTCAGATTCAAAGAGCGATAGTCGAATGGGTTGCATAAACGTGGCTCAGTGTCAGAGTGATAATTGGCTAAAGGCCAAAGTCGTAACAAAAATTATTGCAAGTAGAATCAGGGTGGCAAACAGGACCTAATTTGGGTAAAGAAGTTAATGCCTGAGTGGCTCGATGCAAGGATATCAACATGGGTAGACCGATTACATGATTGGATCAGAGATTGATGTACCTGGTGATTGGTGGTTGATTGATAACAATTGAATGCAATGCATGACTGAGCAAGTCGAGTACAGTATTGCAAGAGTAAGAGTTTTTTCAAACTATATGTGAGAGATAACATTGTAACAGTGAGTAAGAATGGGATGTGTTGCTGAGAACTAATCAGAGAAGACTGAACATTGTATGTAATTGTTTTATTACTGGAATACAATTGTCTTGATTTTGTGTGGTGGGTTTTTTACCTATAAAGGTTTTCCCACGTATATCTTGTGTCAACTGTGAATGCTTAATTTTGTTATCTATTTTACTAGTTGTATTCATCTCAAGTAAGTTAAGAAAGCTATTAGAACCTATTTATGCTCTTCTCCTCTATTGTATTAGTGTTAAGGGAATGTATTCTACACTGTTGGGTCATTAGATCTATCCTGTTTTTACCTTCATTTGGTCTACTCGGCAGTGAAGTTTATTTGAGAGGTATTTTCCCATTATATCTTTCAAATATGTGATATGCTTTATCTTTCATAGATATGGATTGAATTTCTGCTTTAATATTCTGGAGGATTCATAGTGGAAGGTGGACAACATAATTTATCTCCTTGAGCCTTTATGTTATATCATCATTTTGATGAGAACTGGTAGGAGATAGTTATATGGGTTAGTTTGATTTTCTTTGAAAGGCTTACATCCATGATTTATTAAGTTGAACGGTTGGGTGTTGTTATGGATTTTCCTTTGGGATGTGAAGGAGATCATAATTGACACATCTAGCATTTAGAAGTGTGTGTAGGAGGGCATGCTACATGTTATGACTTGCAGTTTCTCTTTAGTCTCGTTTTTCTTCCTATATGTTCAATCTCATATAGCTTTAGATGTGAGAAGTCTATGTGGAGCTGTGATGGTCACTAGTTTGTGGTCATGTGTTGTCACTTGGGTGATGACATGGAGGTTCTTGTGCCTCTTTCTTCTTTCAGAAGTGGAGAACTTGGAAGAAATCTGGAAGACTGTTGTGAGAGATGTTGCTTGTAGCAGTTGGTTGCAGGTTGTGCATATCATTGTGGATATTCCTTGGTACTACATGGTTACATTTTCTAAGTGTTGTGATTGGTAGACTTGTTATGTCGTTGATCTTTAAGATTTGGCATTACCCATGTAGTGGGAGTACTTGTATGTGTTTGGTCTTCTTTGACTAGTTGGCACATGATGCTTGTATCTGCGGTTGATGAGTTGCATGTGCTGCTGGCATGAGTTTACTAATGTGGATACCTTGAAGGTATGGGTGATTGGATGGAATAGCACGAGCTGTGGGTGTTGTTTTCAATCACGTGGGTTTGATAAGTTGGATGGTTGCAGTCAATTTTTTGGCTGATGTTCTACGTAGTGTTATGTCTTGTTTCTGGAGAAAGACTTCATGATTGTGTTCGTGATTAAGAGATTTGAAGCTGTTGCTATGGTGCCTTTTTTGTCTATAGGATCTGATGCAAGTGTTCTTGAGACTGGTGCATATATGCCTTGGCTTGTTCCTTTTTTCTTGTGGTGGATGGTTGGAGTTGTTGCCTAAGTTGGTGGACATCTTGGATGTCATTGCAGGTGTCTTGGTTAGAGCACGAAAGCACTGTGTTAGATTCTTGAGTTTGAGTTTGGAGGATGCCAGTAAGTCTTCGTCAAGTGGGAGATTGTTGGAAAATATGCCTCAACTTTCTGGTTTGAAATCTCTTGAAGACTTGGCATTTTTCCTTCTATTTGAGCCTTTACCATTGTACCATTGGGAGCTTTAGTAGGTGGCATAGTTGTGTTGTTTACCGCCATACTGTGGAGGAATTTTCACTATCTGGCTGTTGGTTCATGTTACCGCTATACCGCAGAGTCCTTTATCTTCCCTGGTGGTGGTGCGGTGAATTGTGGTGGTCTGGTGATGCGGTTACCTCCTTACCGTGGAGGCCTTTGGGTCATGGCACAGCTACGCGGTTGGCTTGGGTGTTTACCGCCATACCGCAGGAGGCTTTTCTCTGCCTCACAGTTGGGCGGTGGCACCGCCATGCCATGAGGGCCTTCTGGCCTTGGCGCAATGGTACAGTGTGAGTACCACCATACTGCAAGGGTCTCATGACTGTCGAGTGGTTACATGGTGGACATGGAAGACAAAAATAGATGCTTACCGCTATACTGCGAAGGCTTGTTCTTTAAGCCATGGTGGCATAGTTGACGATGATGCTTTGGTGAGTCGGTTGTCACCACTTTATCACGGGTGTGTTCTTGCTAGGGTGCGGTAGTGCAGTGTATATTGCCTTACTGTGAGCATCTGATGAATGACAAGTGGTAATGTAGTAGAAGGAGCTCAGGGCTCGATTGGTAGGTCTAACTCAACAGTCAAAGTAGTGGAAAAATAGTGTGATGACATGTGGCATGATGATATTCGTTGATTTTACATCATTGTTGTAAATCAACGTTGATTGGCCGAAACTTATTTTCTGATTTTTGATATATTTGCATTAAAAGTATGATCTGATTCGGTGGTTGATGGAGTGCTTTCTTGGCAACCATTTTAATGCGGGGTGGCCCGATGCATGCTGTAAGGCGAAAAATTCAGAGAATGATAAAGGCTTTTCGATGGGGTAATTAAATACACCGTGATGGTTGGTGATTGGAGATGACTGAGAGGTAAGTAGTCACAAAATGTGTGTTCGAGCGGTATGCTAAGGTATTGTAACTGTGAACATTGAGTGACTCAGACTAGGTGAAGATGTGAACCTGAGAGGTGGTAAGGCTGCTGCTGGTCGAAAGGCTAGTGAGATGAAATGAATCTGCACTGTATGTCATCTGAGGACATTATAATAGTGCGAGGATTCTGTATAATGGTGTTGCCTGTATTCTCCAGATGGACAAGATGTAAAATTTTGAAGAGCATAACTCTGAGATTGTATTGTAACTATTTTGTTGTTTTTTAATACAATTGAGCTGAGTGTTTTGGAGGGTGGGTTTTTTACCCGAAAGGGTTTTCCCCATGTAAATCTATGTGTCCATATGTTTGTCTTTCATGTTGTTTGATTCTTTAATTTGATCCTATGTATGGTGTTGAATCTGTTATTCGTATGCATGTACTTTTCTTAGAAGGATTAATGGGGGAAACAACTGTGCCTATTTCCGCTTTATGGCATAGTAGTTTGTGCCTTTGAGGTGATTTGAAGAAATTAAAATCACTAAGGCACTGTTGTTTTAGATGTTTCATTCTAAGATGACCCGTTTCTATCCCCAACAGGGAAATGTCTGGCCTCCTACAGACCATATCATACATTAAGTTTTTGACAACACTCGCATAAGGTACTCTAGTCATGTCCTCCATCTTAGTAGGAGATTTTGGACAATCATTCACAAAAAGCTTCATCCCCTACATTACAAGAACAACAAACTATCTGCAATCTACCATGTTGAATCTCTCCAACACTGAGTTCACATACTTGCTCTAGATTAACCAAAGCTTTTTGTTAGCTCTGTCTCTCTTGATCTCCATCCCTAGAATATAGGGTAAAAGCAAGAAGATGAGTCCACGAAATGTGGAAGTTTTTTCCTTAAGCAAAAAAATGAAATTGGCTTGCTAAAAATAGGATCTCGCTTTTTAGTAAACAAGATCCCAAGCCTAAATTCAAAATGGGATCTTGTTTTTTAAAAAATAGGATCCCGTTTATTAATGGGTTCCAAACTGGCAGATGAAAAATGAGATCCCGATCTTTACAAAACGAGATCCCAATTTGTAAAGATTGAGATCTAGATTTGTAAAGATTGAGATCTCAATTTGTAAAGATCGAGATCCTGTTTTATAAAGATCAGGATCCCGATTTTAATTTTGTAAAGATCGGGATCCCATTTTAAAGTGGTATTTATTTTTAAAAATAAATGAAACTCAGTTATTCACAGAGCACGAGATCCTGATTTCATAGAGATGACAATGATGATAGCGACCTCCAGGTGCACCTCCACCCCCAATCTTTTTTCTTTTCTCATGTATTTTTGAATTTTTTTATACAATAATAGATTTTAGCATTTTGTTTTCAATTTATTTAGCAATTTATGTATTTTATTCATCTGTAATAGAAGAAATGATGATTTGTAGAAGTAGAAGAAAAAAATGAAATGAAACCATCAAGATATTAAATATAAATGAAAAAACAACCTTAAATCATATCTTAAGAACAAAATTTGGCTTTTGAAACCTAAATTATTCAATCAAACCAAAAAAAATTGCATTTGAAAACCCTAAATTGAAAGGAAAACAAAAAAAATGTATTTGAAAACCCTAAATTGAAATAAAATAAAAAAATTGCATTTGAAAACCCTAATTGAAAATGAAACAAAAAAATTTGCATTGAAAACCATAAATGCTTCTTGAAACCCTAAATTGAACTCAAACAATTTTTTTTTCTAAAACCCTAAATTGAAATAAAACAAATCATTTGCATTGCTTAAATGTTTTGAATTTCATTTCCATTGTATGGAGACAATTATGTAGGCATGCCTATGGAAGAAATTATTCGATAGATTTAGGTTGACACATAGTAAATTAGGGTCCTTGATATTGACAATGAAATAGGATTTGATAAATATTATACATTTAAATGTGTATTCATCAAGAGACAAAATCAATTAAACATTATGAACATAGATAAAATTAGAATAGAAAACAATATGTTAAACTTTACTTGTGGGACTAGTGGATCGTTATAATTGATAAATTTTCAATGTTTGTTTGCAAATTTAGTTAGCAAATTCCTAAATCCTTGTATAATCCATTTCCAGTTGTCACTTAATTAAATAATATTTTCATTCATTTCTATTTAATGTTTTGATCTCTCTTAGTTATGCCTTGTTTCCATTTCTTGTTTGCATGTGTTGTCTCTTGTCTTTTGACAATCTTAACTCCCATTCTAGTCAATTAGTTGTTAATTAGGCTTCTAGTTTAGTCTAAAATCTCAATTTGCACTAGTTACCTAGACACTAAAAGAATCTAAATATTTTTATTTTCTTTCTTTTAGGTTCTTTCAATTCCAAACAGTCCAAAATAAAATAGGATTTTGGATCTTTGGGAAAATTCAACATTAACTAATTTTATTATACATTTTATATCATAAAATTCATTTAAGTGGGAAATTTTCAACTCTATCATAGTATATTAAACTTCATATATATATATTAATGAAAAACACGTTAAATAAAATAATCTTATATTTAATTAAAAAAATATAAAGTT
Source organism: Sequoiadendron giganteum (assembly GCA_007115665.2). NCBI lineage: Eukaryota > Viridiplantae > Streptophyta > Pinopsida > Cupressales > Cupressaceae > Sequoiadendron > Sequoiadendron giganteum. The sequence goes on along the minus strand of CM021104.1, from coordinate 636,883,275 downwards.
AAAGTATACATCAAACTCATTCTTAATAATACATATAATTATATGTTTCTATTACAGAAATAGTCAGTCTATTCATAAAATAAAAAATATTCATAAACTAATGTTCTTGCATACGTGATGAATCAAAAATATTAACCCCCTTACTTATCATCCTATTACCCTAAACCCTAAATCAGTGTCTTAAGGGGATCAAAGAAGTTCTCAAAATTTGGTGAAGTTTCCCAAGGCAACCAAGTTTAACAATAATAAGATCGTGCAAGATTATAATATGAATGAGATTTCATGAGAGGTTGGTCAGTCAAAACTAGAGCTATCTCAACCAACAGTTCCACAAGAAAATTTTGTTCACTAACTTGCAAGTCCATTATTCCAAGGGCCACCCAAACTTCACCCTAAACCCTAAACCGTAAACCCTAAACTCTAAACTCTAAACCGTAAACCCTCAAGCATTCATTTTGTCTTATGACCTTAAAATGAAATTTGTTTGCCTTGGGAAACTCCACCAAATTTTATTCCTTTAAGCCATGTCATTTTGTCCTAGAACCTTACTTCATAGATCCCCTTAATCCATCCTATTACCCTAAACCCTAAACTCTAAGCTCTAAACCCTAATCCCTAAAGCCATCATTTTGTCTGAGGACCTTAATGAAATTCGGTTGCTTTGGGCAACTTCACCAAATTTTATTCACTTAATACATGTCATTTTGTCCTAGGACCTTACTACATAGATCCCCTTAAGCCATCTTATCACCCTAAACTGTAAACAAGTGTCTTAAGGGTCCTCATATGACATTTCTTAAGGGGATCAAAGAAGTTCTCAAAATTTGGTGAAGTTGCCCAAGGCAACCAAATTTAACAATAATAAGATCTTGCAAGATTATAATATGAATGAGATTTCATGAGAGGTTGGTCAATTGAAACAAGAGCTATCTCAATAAACTATTCCACAAGAAAAAAATTTTCACTAAATTGCAAGTCCATTATTCTAAGGGCCACCCAAACTTCACCCTAAACCCTAAACCCTAAACCCTAAACTCTAAACCCTCAACCCTAAAGCATTAATTTTGTCCTAGGACCTTAAAATGAAATTTGGTTTCCTTGGGCAACTCCACCAAATTTTATTCCCTTAAGCAATGCCATTTTTTCCTAGGACCTTACTACATAGATCCCCTTAAGCCATCCTATTACCCTAATCCCTAAAGCCATCATTTTGTCCTATGACCTTAATGAAATTTGGATACCTTGGGAAACTTCACCAAATTTTATTCACTTAAGCCATGTCATTTTGTCCTAGGACCTTAGTACATAGATCCCCTTAAGCCATCCTATTACCCAAAACCTTAAACCCTAAACTCTACACCGTAAACCCTAAAGCATTCATTTTGTCTTAGGACCTTAATCAAAATTCGGTTGCCTTGGGAAACTTCGCCAAATTGTATTCCATTAAGCCATGTCATTTTGTATACATAGATCCCAAGTTAAGCCATTTTATATTAATACATAGATCCCCTTAAGCCATCCTATATTAATAGTTAATTGTTTTTTCATTCAAGTAACATGCCTTTGACATAAATGAGGCTCACACATTTTATAATTTCTATTCAATTAGGCAATTTATATTGAATGGTTTAAGGGTATTTCCTAAACATTTATGTGTGAATGGTTATCCTAGACCTATTCAACATCAAACAACATAGTATTAGTCATAAAACAAGTCTATAATAATCATTCCCCATGAAATCCATTCAAACATCAAGAACAAGAAGTAAAACAAATATAATCAATAAAAAGCTATCAAATCTTGCTCTTAAACATTCAAACCACTATCCCATGGGGGAATTGGTGCTATTTTGATGTGGAAAATATCCCTTTACCAATTCCTTAATGCAATTTGATGAAGATTGAATGCTCCTTGATGCAATTTTACAATAACCTTGATAAGATTGATAAAAAACTATGAAACTTGGATGAAAATAGATGAAGTTGTGAATGAAATTGAGTAGAGTAAGTTTTCATGGATTGTGGATGCATAAATAAATAGAGAAGCTCTCTATTTATAAGAGAGAATGATGGAGTAATGAGAAAATGGGATGAATATGGGACTAAACATGAGTCAATGGCAAGGTGCCACTTGTCAACATGATAGTGGAGGAGGAATGAGTACATTTTGGTGAATGTGCAAATAAATGTAGTTAGGTGGATACTTGAAATTTTAAAGTTTGCTTGCACAAGAGGATGTGAAGGAGTTAATGTCACTTGGCTCAAGAAACAAGACTTGTAAGAGATATAAATGCCAAGTTGGAGGACAAGTCCCTTTGGAGGGAGATTTCAAAATGAAGGAATATTCCAAAAAGATGCCCTTTTGAATGAAAATTGAGGATTTAATAAATCAATTAAATTGATTTACTTGTGCTAGTTGCAAAATCTAGAGGATATGATGGATTAGTATTAGAGTTAATTAGGATTTAATTAACTTAGATGGAAATTAGTTGATTTGACACTTGATTTAGATTTTTAGCTTTATTAAAATCAAATGAGAGGAATAATAGACATTTTAATTAAATAAAGTTTGATTTATTTAATTAAAAGGGGTGATGTTAGATTTAATCAAATAAGGGGGGCTTATTTAATCAATAAAGGGAATGTGATTTAATTAAATAAGCTGGTTTATTTAATTAAAAGAGGAACATTAGGATTAAATAAAATTGATTTATTTAATCAAAGAGGAAATATTAGGATTAATTAAATGAACTGATTTATTTAATTAAAAGAGAATAATGATTTAATCAAATAACATGATTTATTTAATTAAAAGAGGAATTATGATGAATTAATTAAATAAGGATTATTTAATTAACTCGCTAGTAAAGGAGAGATCAAGGAAGAACTGGTGCTAGTAAATCAGGATCAGGTGCGTGATATCAATTAGGATAATTTTGATGTCTACATTTTTCCCCTCTTTGAAGCAATGTGTCTGCTGCATTGGTTCAAAGAATAACCTTGTTGGAATCAAAATTCAAAAAAAATCTAACTTTTTCGGATGCCCCACTACTGCCCCAGCAGAAGAATTATGCTGGTATACTGCCCCCCTCGAGAGATCGAACAAAAATTTGGATTTTTTGGGGGAGATCTTGAAAAAAGATGACAAATTGCCCGAAGGGTTCAAAAAGGTTCCAAGATCCCAAAAACATGCCAAAACATGAGAAAAAGACCTGAACCAAGCTTCAGTTGGACAAAAATGGAATCGGGGGTACAAAACCCTAGCTGGACGGCCAAAACGGGCAAAAACCCCTAATTTTCATGCTTAAATAGCCCTTAAGGGGTCACTTTCCATTCATTTTTGCATTCACACCTTGAGTTTTCTAGTCTTTTGAGCTCTGACGATGGCGCAAAGAGTGCTTCCCTGACACATTTTCGAGCGAGTTCGTGTCCACCAGAGGCCCCCAAGTGTAGGACCAGTGGTATGTGACCCTAACCCAACTTTTTCTTTCAATTTTTAGGTGCATTTATTATGCTCAAAAGGGTCAAAACCTTCAGTTTCACTATATAGCAACACTAAAGGTGCTTATTTGGTGATGCGAAAGGTCAAACAATGCCACCTTTACTTATTCGTACATTGCGTCATAGATAGGAATTAGGGTTTCAAAAGCCAAATGGCAACGCCCCTGCAAATGGCGACGTCGCGGTCCAATTTAGTTTTTTAGGGTTTCAATCAAACAGGGTTGCATGAGAAAATGGCAATGTCATGACCTGGTTTGCATTCTTGGGGTTCTAGCATCGCTATTTGGAGTTTGTAAATAGTGACTCATATGATGTTTCAATGTGAAAAAATTCCAAACAGGATGCTCTCTTTTTTTGAAACTTGACGTTGTGGCTTTTTGGGTGCAGGAGGATAGAGAGCCCATCCAATCACGTGAGCATAGACCCTTGGTGCTCAGTAGATTGACCGAACTACAAGAGTTGATCTAGGAGCACCTTGGTGCAATCAGCTTGTGGTACATTTCCTATGCGCTGACTCTGAGGACCCACCTAGTTATGATGACTGCATTGGCCGAGAGGTGGCACAATGAGACATCCTCCTTCCATCTTCCTACTGGCGAGGCTACTGTCACACTAGAGGATGTGTGTCAGATCTTCTAGTTTTTGATCCATGGTGACCAATTCATTTATGATCCAGATGCTAGCACTGATGCATGCTTTGAGATCATGCAAACTGATGAGATTGTTTTTACTGAGGGGCAGATCGACCTTGAGTATTATAGGGGTCGGGTGCCCACTTTCTGGCTGATTATGGTCGCCATTATGTTAGGTTTAGTAGCTCTAGATCAGCGAGGCTAATACTTTAGTCCAGCATAGGGTCTAGCTTGGTACTAGATGCTCTTCAAGAGGACTATTTTTGCATGGGGACCAGTGATGTTGGCTTCACTTTACCATGATTTACATGAGTTCACATACTGTGATAGCCAAGTGATTAGGGTCAGGGTCACACTTCTACACATTTGGGCTTGGGAGCACATTGTCGTGCTTCGTCCCATTGTTATAGTTGTTGATGTGGAGCCTGATGATCCAGTAGTCTAGAGGTACCGAGACGGTATCACTTTAAGGCACACAGGGCCGGTTGGTCTCCCTCACTAGAGGAGACTTCTAGACGAGATGAGAGTTTTTACCTAGAGGCCATGGTTGCAGATCCTAGCCTGGTATGATAATGCTCAACAGTTATTCTTTGCTTGGTAGGATAGGTTGATGCAGGGCCGAGAGCACACCATGATTGAGGGCTACCTACTAGATAGGGTAGCTAGATAGTTTGGGCACATTTAGGATCATCCTGATGTTCAGTATACGACCATTTTTGCTCGGTCCACCCGAGAGACTACATGGGGTCGAACAATCCCTACAGTCGAGGTCGTGGATAGTTTCAAATAGCTTGTGGCCTGACCATGGACTTATGCATAGGGACCGACGGATCTGGGCACTACACATGCTTACGATGATTGGTTCAGACCCCCTCTTGGATTGACAGTTCTAGGGGCAGCACTAGTGCGATGGAGACCTCAGGGTAGGACAACAGGTCGAGGGTCAGGGGGACATGATCCAGAGGTACCTGGAGGGGGAGGTAGAGGAGGAGGAGGACCACCTCCACATCAACCAAAGCAAAGGGGTCAACAGACACTACCCCGAGACTAGCAGCTGAGAGATCACTAGTTACAGCAACCACAACAGCCACACCAGCCATTACAAACACAACCATCGCAGCCAGATGCTAGAGATGCCTAGATACAATAGTTATAGGGGAAGGTTCAAGGGCTCCAAGCATAGGTATAGGCCTTGACAACCGAGAGGGACCAGGACAAGGCAGAGCAAGATCAAGAGAGGCAACAGAGGTAAGCCTCAGGGATTCAATTGGTTTAGGAGGTGGGTTGTAGGAAGCAGTAGGAGAGCATGGCTACTACATCCTAGGGTAGGATAGGCTCGGTGCATATGTACTGCAAGGCCATAAAGGAAGTAGAGTATTATCAATTGCATTATCGACAGGTTGTACCAGCAGCAGCCTGGGTTCTAGAGTACTCCTAGCAGACTGGGATGAGACAAGCAAAGGACCAGGCTGAGAGACATGTAGGTGATGGGAGCAGCCAATAGGGCTAGCTACCCTGATACTTTTTGATCAGCACTTATTTATAGGGCTAGCTCCATTATTTATAGCCCTATGGGCATTATATATTCTAATTGATACGCATACACATTATCTGATTTGTACCAGGACAATCACATTTTGATATCTATATATATGATATGATTGATTCATTATGAGATGTGTCTATTTTATTTATGCATTTATGGATGTACGTATCTGATGTTCTAAATGTGATGCAAATTTATGAGATGTGATGTATGATTATGCTATGCAGATGTTTATTTTATGCAAATGATTATGCATTTCTTTTTTTTTGTATCTTTCTATGACGATGTAATATAGATGACATGATGATGAGATGTATGATTTATGAGATGCTTAGAATAACAAATCTATATGATGTTCTAAGTGTGAAATGGATCGATTATGTGTTTATGACATGCATTAATTAATGATATTGTGATATAAAATGTTTATGAAATGTAATAATATGAATGTGATGACCTAGGTGATGTGCAATCATTTATGATATGATTATGATATGGGAATTTTTTATGTGATGATAGTGAATGCAGTGTCGTAAATGTGATGATGTGATTATGATATCCAAATGATAATGTGAAATGATTATGGTATGATTTATGTGAAAAAAATGATTATGATGCAACAATGATTATGCAAATGCTTTATGATATGTAAACAATTTCCTATGTGATATGAAATGATGGAATGGTTTGTAATGATGTAAATGAAATGACTTATGATATGTGATGATTATGATTTATGCAATGACTATGTTTAATGACATGGATGCAATGATATGCAAATGATTCATGACATGTATGTCGTAATCTGTGATAAGTGATAATAATAATATGAATGCAATGATTCCTAAGATTACTCAGAATAAGAAAACTCTATTATTCTTCATTACCTAAGATGATTATGGAACATGTATGTAATGATTATGAAATGCGATGAAATGGATGCAGTGATGTAAATGTAGTGATAAGATATGCCTATATGATGATTCATGTTTTTATAATGCACTGATGATGAGATATGAAATAACCATGATATGCAATGATTTGTAATGATATGATGATATGATTTATGTTATGCGATGATTATGATGTGGATGCCATGATTATGATATGATTTATGCAATGATATGTTATGATGTGTAAATGATATGTGATGATATTTTGATTATGTGATATGCATATGATATGAATATCTATTGATGTGTAATGATTAATGTAGTGCAATGATTATGATGTGCAATGTTACGATGTGCAAATGATGTGAAATGACCATGCAATGATATGCAATTGATTATAATATGCATGTTGATGATTGGTGGGTGCGGGATAAATGCATTATTGATGGTTTTTGGTTAACTGTCATGGTACCATGTTAGCGTGGAGAGAAGAAAGAAGAAATAAGATGCGAAGAGGATCCAACAAGTTCATGCTCTAAAAATAATGATATGATGATGATGATGTTTTTCTTATCAGGAACTGGGATTTTGAAAGGGCTTACTTACCTTATGTTTGATATCACACCTAGGTACGATGCATCAAGGTATAAAGAACCAAGATGGCATTGCACCTAGTGTGGTGGAATTTGACTTGACAATCAGATAGGAGTACTCTTGTTCACACCTGGCATATGAAACCTTATTCAACATGCAATTTAGATATTTCAAATATCTCAAACCAAAACATAGGAAGGCAAGCCTTCTTATGTGGTCAACGAGACACCCAAAACAAATTCCCTACAAACCAAAAAAATCACACATGACCGAGGTTATATTACAAGAACATCCAACAAGCATAGCAGATAAAAAGATAATGATCATTGCCCCATTCCTTTCTCTCTAAATATTTTTGTTTAGACATCATTGAGAGGTCATTGGAATGAGTGCAATAAGATAAATCAAAAGACAAATATCAAATAAACAAACAAGCTAATGCTCTTCATACCGCTAGCTAAGACAAAACTATGGTGATGGCTAATGTTGATGTCCATTGTAGGAAGGATTCATCCTAGGACATGATGTTATCAGATGATTTGGGATTGACTGGATGATGGGCTATTGATAGCCCGAGTTGACTAACTTGTTTACTTACTGACCTAGACTTGAGACCCTTGACGATTGAGAACACACTAATTTTTAACCTACTAGACTTGCTTTCGATTGGTTTGCCAAAGGGTGAAAGTGACGATTGATTTATTATGAGCAGATGATTATTTCGGGTGAAAGGAAGATGAGATAGATAATTTTTTTAGGTTTTTTGAATGTTTTTGGGTTTTTTGAAATGTTTTGAGGTTGTTTTGGGGATTTTCGAGATGTTTTACAAATGTTTTGATTTCTTAAATTTTCTAATTTTTTTGGTATTTTCTGAAACTTTGACCAAGAACAGGCTAAAGACCTATCTTAGGAGTCTTGGGGGCTGATCAAAGATTATTCTTGCCTATGTTATATACATAGAGACCATTTAGTTTGACTGAAAACTTGACCAATTTATAAGATGAAGATATAAACAAATGATGAATTGTTAGCTTATTATGACGAACTCCTAAAGGACTGACCTAGGGTGTCTCGGGGGATGATCAAAGATCAACCTTGCCTATGTTCAAGCTCAGAGACAACATAGTTCAAGAAGATGACTCTATTTTTGATTTTTTGCATTTTAGACCTATTTTTTGGATTTTTTATATGATTAGGATGTTTTGGATTTTCTGATCTTATGAATGTTTTCGGATTTTTGAAGGATTTTTTGAATGTTTTTGGATTTTTTCGTTTCAAGAAGATTCCAAGGATAAATATGAATCTGATCCAATGCAAGAACATGCCCCTAGTGTGATGCAATAGGCTAATCTGATATAGGCAAGACAAATTGACCTTAGGAATGTGCCAAGTAGCTCTAGGGGAGAACGTGATACAAATATAGGACCAAGTAAAGGTGCAGACACAGTTGGGTGAATGGAACGATCGACGGAGTGACATGGATGAAATGATGGTAGGTGATGCAGAATAAGTCGTAGAAATCTTGGTGGATGGAGAGTGCTTTATTTACACAAGTTGCAAGTTTACCAGGTTTTCACCAAGGTAATTTTCCAAAGTGCCACGGAAGTGGTTTTCACTAGAGAACAATTTTTTTATCTTTACTATTTTTAATCTTTTTTTTTATTTTTTAATTTTTTGGTTTTCTGTTTTTACCCCTAAAAGATCAGGCATAAAACTTTTTAATATGGGAGCTATTGGTAGGCTCCTATGGAGGCTCCCCTTCAGGCGTTGATAGCTGATATGCCCCTGACTTGTAGCTTGTGGTGATGATGAATAGTCCTAGCCAATTGAGTTCAAACTTGCCCTTGCTATCTGGATTTGGCATGTTTTTCTGATTCTCCTTCAGTACCAGCTCTCTGACTTGGAAGTTCTGACTCCTAATCTTCTTGTTGTAGCTCCACTTGAGACGGTTTTGGTAGACTTGCAAATGGTTTAAGCCATCCATGCGTCGCTCATCCAGTAATTCCAACTCGTTCAATCATGACACCTGATATTCTTCATTTGTAATGAGATTCTGCAATGATATTCTTAGGGATGGTAACTCAATCTTAATGGGGAGGATGGATTCTGATCTATAGACCAGGGAGAAAGGGGTTGCACTTGTTGGTGTGCAGATGCTTGTTCGGTAGGCCCATAAGGTAGGATTCAGCTGCAAGTGCCAGTCACGACCAACTTCATTGACTGTCTTTTTGAGGATTATGAGGATGATTTTATTCATAGCCTCAACTTGGCCATTACCCTAAGGTAGTATGGAGTAGAAAAGCAATGTTGGATGTTGAATTTTTGGGATAGGTCTCAGACATCCTGGTTTTTGAAAGGTGGCTTGTTATCCGAGATAATAGTTTATGGGACACCGTAGCGGCAAATGAGGTAATTTAGGATGAGCTTGGAAATCTGTTTTCCTATTATATAGGTCATTGGGATGGCCTCTACCCACTTTTTGAAGTACTCTGTGGTGGTGATAATAAACTTGTGTCCATTAGATGAGGTGAGGGTGATTTTTCCAATAAGATTGAGCCCCCACTATGAGAAGGGCCAAGGTGTTGCAATCGGGTGGACCTCTTGAGCTGGTGCATGGATGAGATCCCCATGTTGTTGACATTGCAAGCACTTCTTGACATACTCGTTGGATTCCTTTTTCATCATCGGCCAATAGTACCCCATTCTTAGCAGCTTCTTGGCCAAGGTCATACCGCTCGAATGTGAATCATAGATGCCATTATGTACCTTTGTTAAAGCAGTCAAAGCTTCCTCAACATTTAAGCATCGTAACAAGGTTCCTTCAATAATCCTATAGTATAGGGTGTCACCTAGGATAAAAAAATGAGTAGACTTCTTGACAAAGGTTTTCTTAAGGTTGGGAGTGATATTGGTAGGGAGGATTCCTATTCTTAGATAAGTGTATATTTTATGATACCACAGGTTACCGGGACCAATGATTTCACACAAAAATTCAGACTTTGGTACCTCAAAAGCTAGTATGAGAAGTTGTTCTACAAGGAATTCTTGCTTTGGGACATTGCATGGGACACCTAGTAGTGATCTAATTATTGCCATAGTGTCCGCTGCTCTGTTATTTTCTCTTGGTATCTACTCGAAGGTGATATCAATGAAGGGCTCTTTGAGGCTTTCCACTAGTTTCTTGTATGGAGTCAACTTATCGTCCTTTATTTGGTATTCATCATTGACTTGGTTTCTGATAAGTTGTGAATCTCCATAGACCTTGAGTGCCATGATCTGCCATTGTACAACAATTTTCAGCCCTATGACAAGAGCCTCATATTCTGCAATGTTGTTTGTGCAAGTAAAGGATAGCTTATATGATTTGGGTATTCACTCTCCTTGTGGTGTAATGAAGAAGACTCCAGCTCTTGACCCAAGTTGTGTGTAAGATATGGATCAAAGTACATTTTCCAGTGATTTTTTATGCTTACATTAAAGATGGACTCATCAGGGAATTCTGATACAAGTGGATTATCTCAGTATATTGGTGCTTCTACCAACTGATCTACAATCACTTTTCCTTTAATGGCATTTCGTTCCACATACTCAACGTCATGTTCTATTAGGTTCATGACCCATTTAGCTATTCACCCTATGAGCATTGCTTTAGAAAGCAAATACTTGAGAGGGTCTATTTTGGAAATGAGTTTTATCTGGTGTTCCAACATATAGTGTCTAAATTTTTGTGTTGCGAAAATGACTGCTAAGCAAGCCTTCTCAATGGATGTGTAATTCAGCTCATTTCCCACCATAGTTCTAGTGATGTAGTAGATAGCTCTCTTCTTCCCATTTTCATCATGTTGTGCGAAGAGAGTGCCAAGGGCTGCTATTATTGCTAATATATATAGGATCAAGGGTTTTCCTAGAATTGGTGGCATAAGAACTAATGGTGTGAGTAAGTACTCCTTGATCTTGTTGAACGCCTAATCACATTTCTAGTCCCATTTGTATGCTATCCCCTTGTGGAGTAGATGAGAATACTAGATTGTCTTATTTGCTAATTGTGCTATAAACCAATGAATGGATTGGAGTCTTCCCTGCAAGCCTCTTAATTTTTTTAATGTTCTTGGTGCTTCCATCTCAAGGATTGCTTTGACTTTGGTGGGGTTTATCTCGATTCCTCTCATGGATAAAATGTACCCTGAAGACACACTTCTTTGGATTGATCCTAACCTTGTACTCTTCTAGACTGTCGAAAATGGACACTAAAGCTGATATGTGATCTCATCGCTTTCTTGACTTGGCCAGTATGTCATCTACATAATCTTCCACAATATTTTGAATCATATCATGGAAGATTAGAGTCATATCTCTTTGATAGGTAGCTCCTACATTCTTTAGCCCAAAGAACATCATATTCTAGCAATATGTCCCCCATGCACAAGTGAAAGTCATTTTGTGTTGGTCATCCTTAGCCATCATGATCTGATTGTATCATGAGAATTCATCCATTAGTGATAGCATTTCATGTCCCACCGTCATATCCACAATCATATCTATGTTTAGAGAGTGAAATCATGCTTGGGACATGCTTTGTTTAGATCCCGAAAGTCAGTGCAGATGTAGATGCCCCCATTGGGCTTTGAAATAGGTACAAGATTTAATGAAACCCACTCTGGATAATCAATTGGTCATATGAAGCTAGCATCAAGGAGCTTCTGTAATTCCAATTTGACCAATAATGCTATTTGAGGGTGCATCTTCCTCAACTTTTGTCTCATTGGTTTTTCTTATGGATATACTACCAGATGATGCACCACAACTTCCAGATCAAGACCTGGCATGTTAGAGTAGATCCATGCAAATTTCACCTTTCTTTCTCTTAGGAATGCAGCTAGAAGTTCTTGTTCTTCTGTCAAAAGTGATTTTGCATAAAAGGTTATATGCGGTGTTTCTTTTGTCCCTAAGTTGACCAGATTTCACTTCTTTGCTAAGACTGCTAACTTCTCCTAATGAATAGCACTAAGAGGAAGATTGAATCCCCATCCTTTGATACCTCAAAGAGGTTTTCATTGTTGGATTCATCCTTTGTTTTTACTATTTTTGGGTCTAAAAGTGCCACAGTGTGGTTTTTACTTAAAGACCTAGAAATTATTCTCAAATTTTCACTTTTCCAACTGAGGGATTCAATCGTTTCCCTGTAATAGGCATGTTTTTCCAGTTCAATGTTGAACCTAAATTTGTGATCCCCACAAGGTGTATTATCCCACAATCCCATGAATTCTGAGAGCACCTCATCATTTTTTAATGTGTCTAAAATTGGTAGTCCTATTTGGTCGTAGTCTATTAGCTGGGGGTATACTAGCTTTATTTCATGGTTTTGGTTATTCTACTCAAAATACATAGTGGAAATCATGAATAAGGAAGAGTCCTCAAATAAAATAAGTAGGTCAGCAATGGTGTCCTCATCACTATCACTACATACATCAGTTACATGGAAGGTATAGTTGTCTAAGGGTAGAACTTTGGATACTAGTAACTGAAGAGGAGTTTCAACTACTTTAATGGGGGGACTTCTACCACGTATGATTATACTTAGAGGGGTACATCTAAGGCCAATATTTTTTATGCACTTCTCAGCAATGATGGGTTCTAATCGATTGTTGTTTTTTTTTCCAAGACTTTCATTCTTGTTATAGCCCATGCCTAGCATCAATTATAGACCTTTGTTGGAATCATCCATTAGAAGGGCTAGTACAAGTCTTTCATCTTGATATAGGAGACTGGATATATATTTTTCATCGACCACCTCTCGGCCTAGGTCTCCCCAACTTTTGAATCAAGAGGGGCCTGCTCTAAATGTTTGAGATGTTGTGCTAGCTGGTTGTAGTTGCCCTCAAGTCCTAGGAGATTGAGGTAACTCTCCTATTACAAAGGCACTTTTCTTCATTTTTTAGTCTCCACACCTGCTATCTTGGATAATAATTTTGATATCAGAGATGTTAGGAATGGTGGGTGTCTTTGTCTCAAAAGTGGAGGCAAGGGTAGATGGATCTACGTATGGAGTTGTAGGGCCTTCATCATTCTTTTGGACTTGAGGGATTTTATAGAAATTTACTTCTAGATTTTTGCAATAGGCAAATGGATCGGGATCATAATGAATTGTGACCTCTTGGTTCTCATAGGGGAATTTCACACATTGATGAAATGTGGATGCAACAACTTTCATCCCATGGATCCATGGGTGCCCCAAAAGAATGTTATAAGGCAGGTTGAGATCAAGAACTTGGCAAGTAGTTTCCATGATGGCCAGTCCTATTTGGATGGGAAGTTGAACGGTGCCTTGAGACACCCTTTCTTGATCATCATAAGCTTGAATGGTGATACCATTGCTTTTTCCAATCATGTCTTCAAAAAATCCTATATTTTTTATTAGCTTGAGGGAGAAAATATTCAACCCTGCACCTCCATCCACTAAGAATATTTTCACTTTATTTTTATGGAGACAAAGACTTCTAGATGAAGTGCATGATTGTGAGATGGTTGGGTTGGGAAGTCTTGTTCAAAAAATTTTAGGAGATGTGGTGTGGTGATGTTTCCAACCATAGCTTGAAACTAGTCTGCATCAAAGTTTGTGGGTACAAAAGACTCCGTAAGGGCCTTTTCTAAAATCTCCCTATGACTAGGTGAAATTTTCAGTAAATCCATGATGGAGATATGAGTGGGGGTCTTCTTTAGCTGTTCCAAAACATTATAGCCACTGGCGATTGACTTTGAATTTACAGCGAGTGCTCTAGCTTGCATGGATGGTCTGAGGATGTTGATTCTACCACTTCATGTGGTGACTCCACAGTTAGATTTTGATCTTAGGATATGGAAAACACCTACCCATTCATATAAGGATGCGATAATATGGTCATAAACGTGGTTGACACTTCCATACTTCTTGCCTTTGTCTTTGTTGTTTGACTTGTCATGATCTAGCATCAGATTCGTGTATATCTTAAGGTCTTGATTTCCATCTAGTTGTTCAACTTTGATAGTCTTGATTTCAATGAGTTCTTCGATTAGGGTTTTGAGCCTCATGCAATTGGTTGTTGTGTGCCCCTTTATCTTATGAAAGTCACACAGGTGCTTCTCGTTATACCATGGCGACTTAACTTGAGGTTCCTGGTAATTCTCAATGATAGGGAGTGTGATGATATTGGTGTTAATGAGCCGCTTTATGACAGACTCAACCAATTCTCCAAGTGGTGTGTAATTTCACTTTGGGGGATACTAGTTTCTTGTGGATGGTCCACTTTGGTCATTAACATTATTGATTGTCTAGGTGTTGTTTTGTTGATGAGATGTGTTTGATTGGGGGGTGTTTTGGGTATTATTCTAAGGTTGTTGATACATTTTTTGATGCATGTTTGTCTTTGGAGCATTGATCAAAACCTTAGCATCAACAACACCGTCGTTGGTAAAATTCTTGTTTTTTACCCATGTCCATGGTTTGTCATTATAGCTTGTCAATGGGCGATTATCTTGATAAGCAGGTGTCCCCCCTTGTGCGATGAGGGCTCTTTCAATGTTGAGAGATTTAGGAATGAGTTGATCATAGGATGTGATGTACTGGACTTTGTGATGGAAGGCCAGAGTTCCTTCAAGGTTTGTAATGATAGTTCCGACTTGTTGTTCTTCTGGCATGGCCCACTTGCTTCTATTAGCTTTGGATTGCCATCATTGTAAGAAAGATGCAAATGATTCTCCCTTGTTTTTCTTGAGGTTGGATAGTTCCTCCAAGCTCACATTCATGCCCATGTTGAATGCATAATTTTGCATGAAGGCGTCCACAATTTCTTGGAATTTCTTGATCCCTGAAGGAAGTCGGGAGAACCATTCCATGGCTGGGCTAGCTAGACTTCACGAGAAGAGCCTCATTAAATAGGAGTCATCATAGGCTATTTCCATGCAGTACATGTGGAACTCCTTGATGTGATATTTAGGGTTTCCAAGTCCATGGTACTTGTCAAATTTGGGGATCTCAAAGCCTTGCAGAAATGGCTTCATCACAATGCTCCTGTCAAACGGATAAGGGCATAGATTCCCTTGTGATTTAGGGGTCTTCCCTATTTGGATGCCCAACACTTGTTGTGAGAGATTTTTGATTCGGGCAGAAAAATCAACTTAGGGGTCAGGTGGTGCGATGAATGTGTTTTGAGTTGGTGTAGCGACTTGAATGATAGGTGAGGTGATTTACGGACTGGGTGGTGCATTAGCGAGAGTTTTTTGCATAGCCAACACTTGCTAGTATGATTGTAGTTGTTTCTATGCCAACAAAGTTTGTTGTTGGTCTTCTTGTTGTTGTTGCACCAACAACACTTCTTTTTGGGCTTGCTATTATTGTTGTGCCAACAATGTTTGTTGTTGGTCTTGCTGTTGTTGTTTTTCCAAGAATGCTTGTTGTTGGGTTTTTTGTTGGGCTTCTTGTTGTTGTGCCTGATATTGTTGTAAGGCTTGTTGATACACCTATTGTTGTAACAAGGCTTGCGCTTGAGCTTGATGCACTTGATGTTGAGCTTGTGCTTATGCTTGTGCATCTTGGGCTGCTTAAGCACTTTGAGTGGATTGTTGTTGTTGCAATCAAGCTTGTGCTTATGTGTGGGCTTATTGTTGTTGTAGTAATTCTTGTGCTTGCACTTGGGCAACCTATTGAGCCTGTTGTGTGGCTTGTTGCATTTGTGCGGCTTGTGTAGCCTGTTGGGTTTGGAATTGTTGTTCCCTTTTATAAGCTTGTTGAGCTACTTGCAAAGTGATAATATATTGATTGGCCACATTTTGATTTGGTGGTAGAGGTGGGGGATTCAGAATGGTATGAGATGGTGTGATGATGATGGGTTGCGTGGTGGTGGGTATGATGAATGAGCTAGGTCCTTGGGAGACCACATTTTGAGATGTTGTGGGGGTTGTAATGGTGGATTGAGATGTTTGGATCGACGCCACCTGTTGTTGCAATATCAGTGGTAGGCCTAGAGGATTTGGTACACTTGATGTGTTGATTTGATTCGGTTGATTCTGGATAAGTAAAGGGGGTTTCCCTAAACCAAGGATTGGTGTGGATGATGATATCGGTGGAGGAAGTGGTGGGGGGATAGGTGGTATGATTCCTTGCAAAAGTGATGATGAGGGATCAAATATTCCTCCTTGTCCGAATAAACCTACTTTCTCTTGTGATACCATGGGGAGAGAGACTTGTGCCCCAAGAGAATATGTTGGTGTTGCGAAGAAGGTTGATGAATTTTTGGTGTCATGAAAGATGAGTGGAACGTAGGGGTGTTTCAGATCTTGGGAGATGGATTGACCCAATATGGTGTTTGCATCCAAGTCTTGATTATTCACAAGGGGATGTGTTTGAAGAGCCTGAAGTAATGAACTTCCCTTGTTGACAATTGGTTGAGTTGGAGCAAGAGATGATGTGGGTTAGGGAATGGGTTGAACGATGATTTGAAAAGATGGTACGAATGAGACTGGTGGCATAATCCCAAGAGGTTTCTCCACAATAGTGTTTACGTCAAAATCTGAAGGGAGTTTAGCCCCTTCTTTTGCCAATTCTAGCATGTATTGTGAAGGATTGAGTCTCATCATGGCATTGATAGTTTTATGATTCTGAGGATTTTGGACCATCTCTATGATTTCCTCTTGAGTCATTCCCAAGACATTATTGGTGATGTCTTCCACTTGACCTTCCTTTGGAGGATCTTGTGGTAATAGATGAAGATTGGATGGGGGATTTCTAGATCCCATGGGATTGATTTCGGGTGCGGTTTGATTCAAGTCACTTGAAGTAGATGTTTTTGTATTGGCTTTCATCTTCTTCTTATATTGAGATCTAGTTTGCACCATAAAAGAAGGATCAACTTTTAGGTACAAAGAATAAAAACCAAGTTTGTTCAAGGATCAAAGGATGGTGATGAGATAGATGAAGATTGGATGGTGTGAATGATTAAACTCTTAAGGATCTTGAAGGGACACTAGATTTTAGGACTTTTGGATTTTGGATTTTTGATTTGATTTGTTTTGGATTTGGATTTGGATAATGAACTCATAAACCCCAAGATGTTGGATGTTATTAAGGGATAGACTTGTTCACAAGGATTGATAATTTAACTAATCACATGAATAAGGATTCATCTACACATACTTAGTCAAACAAGATGATTTTTTATTTGATTTAAAGGATTTTCCAAAAGTCTAAAATGATTTTTTATTCCAAGATTCAAAGAGTTGTTTGGTGGGATGAGATTTGATTGATATTTGAAGGATGGGTGAGCATGTTGAATTTGATCCTAGATTAGACCTAGATAGAACTCCTTTCTACAAGACCTCGATATTGAAGAACATGCCTGTGCTTCCTATGTGAGAAATTTAATCCTTTGAAAGAGACTTGGATTTTGATTGTAATAAAATTCGTACAAATTAGGATTGTTCTTTAAAGTTTTCTTGTAAAAATTATAGACCAACCTTTCTCTAACTTCGTGAAGCCTTGAAAGGCATTCCTCTTGATCTTTTGGACTAAGGAACTTGTGACGACTTGGTTTGGGAATTTTGACCTTTCGGGAAATCATGGGATCAAGCACATATGAGGTTCAATTGTATGTTATCTTGCTTAGATTGATTCCTTTTATCACAAACACTTTATTGATTAGGTTTCAAACTAAATGTCTAATGTCCTAATTTCCATTATGTGGAAATCAAGGAAATTAAAGCAATAGTTTCTTAATGTTGACTTTAGTAAGAACAAATTGTGAGGTAAATCCAAATACTTAGAAGCCTCTAAGGATGAAATCCCTAAGGCAAGCAAGAGCACTTGGATTTTCTCAAGGGTATTTTCTCCTCCTAAAGGGTTTGAAATTTGGAGGATTTGGTGAACGTTTGTTTTCAAGTGTTTTGATTTCAAAATGATGCACAACCCTAGGATTAAAAGAGAAAATATTTGTTGAATTCTCACTTGGATAAATCCAGCAGTGCTTATTCAAAGTGGATGACTAGAATCTTGACCACACTGGCTCCCCCTTTCACGGCACACACTTCTCGAGTAAGCCAAGCTTCAGTTCTCATGACTCTCCCATGACAAACTTTTCATCTCTGCTTTGAACCACAAGTACGTGGGACGGCTTTAGAATGACCGTTCTTGCATCAACAAATAAATAGGGATTTGGATCACTATAACAAGGGTTCTAGTATAGGCATTCAATTTGTGGGGGATCATCCATACTACAAGAGAACATTACTACCCTTCTTGTCAGAACAATCCTCATGATACTTGAACTTTCCTCAAGTACCCACACTTATATACCAGGTGGAAGTCGCTTGGCTTTAGCATGTTCCCGGTTGGGTTGCTACCTTGGGGTGAGTACTTTTTCCCACCAAAGAAGGCCCTCTAAAGATAAAAAATAGTGAGAAAGTACATTCATAGTTCAATAAATATTTTTTTGTGTGAACAAAGAGAGAACACACGTGATATACCTAACTCACACTAGCAAGATTTGTCCAATTTTAAAATGCCCAAATTCAAGTGTGGAGGAAATCTTTTACATAACTTAATTAATATCACCAAAAGACTTTTTATTCTCAAGATCGCTATGAAGTGCGAGAGAAGTGCATACATCTTTTAAAGGATATTACTTTGTGAAAAAGGTTACAAAGCACTAAATACACTTGTTCATTTTAGATTCCAAAAGAAAAATTGATTTATTTTTAGAGCACCAAGATGAAGTGTGAGATTTTCTTGTTCAATTTTAGAATCCAATTTGAAAACTAGTAAGTTCCTAAGATTCTTTTTAATCCTTTTGATTTATTCTTTTTAGAGCCCAAATGAAATATTTTGAGTCCTAAAACTGAAAGATAGCAAAATCCTTAGGATGGAATTATAAAAGATTCCAAAGTGTTTAAAAACACTTATTACAATAGAAATAAAATGCCATTAGAAATCTTCTCCTAGCTTCCTCCTTCTTCCCTTGATCACTTCAACCTATAGAAGATGGTTGGACTATAGAAAACAGAGCCACAAACAAGGCAAAAAGTCAAAGTGATCAAATATGAAAGCACATGTTAAAGCAAAACCAAAAAAATGACTTTTTACCCAACTCCAGTGTCGAAATTTGCAAGTGTGTCACTATTTGAAGAAGTAAATGTCACTGTATAACAATGTTGAGACTAATAGCATCACTTTGTGGAGAAATAGAGAGCGTGATTGTATCATTGTTTCACCGAGCGTCGTTGTTTGAAGTTTGACAGACCGACCTAGGTGGAAAATGAAAGAAGCGTCATGTTTTGGAAAATATGTAGCATTGCTATATAGTGACACTAGATTGAGAGTGTCGCATTTTATAGTTTGCAATGTTGCTCCTTCCTGTAGACACAAAAACTTGACAAAAAATAGCGGAATTTTGATAAAAACATGTTAATTTCCTTGAGATTTTCCCTCCTTCTAGCGCCAAAATGTGAATGGTTATCCTAGACCTATTCAAACATCATAAAACAACATAGTATTAGTCATAAAACAAGTCTATAATAATCATTCCCCATGAAATCTATTCAAACATCAAGAACAAGAAGTAAAAAAAATATAATCAATAAAAAGCTATCAAATCTTGCTCTTAAACATTCAAACCACTATTCCATGGGGGAATTGGTGCTATTTTGATGTGGAAAATAGCCATTTCCCAATTCCTTAATGCAATTTGATGAAGATTGAATGCTCCTTGATGCAATTTGACAATAACCTTTATAAGATTGATAAAAAAACTATGAAACAACTTGGATGAAAATGGATGAAGTTGTGAATGAAATTGAGTAGAGTAAGTTTGCATGGACTATGGATGCATAAATCAATAGAGAAGCTCTCTATTTATAAGAGAGAATTATGGAGGAATGAACAAATGGGATGAATATGGGACTAAACATGAGTCAATGGCAAGGTGTCACTTGTGAACATGCTAGTGGAGGAGGAATGAGCACATTTTGGTGAATGTGCAAATAAATGTAGTTAGGTGGATATTTGAAATTTGAAAGTTTTCTTGCACAAGAGGATGTGAAGAAGGAGTTAATGCCACTTGGCTCAAGAAAAGGGACTTGTAAGAGATATAAATGCCAAGTTGGAGGACAAGTCCCTTTGGAGAGAGATTTCAAAATGAAGGAATATTCCAAAAAGATGCCCTTTTGAATGAAAATTGAGGATTTAATAAATCAATTAAATTGATTTACTTGTGCAAGTTGAAAAATCTAGAGGATTTGATGGATTAGTATTAGAGTTAATTAGGATTTAATTAACTTAGATGGAAATTAGTTGATTTGACACTTGATTTAGATTTTTAGATTTATTTAAATCAAATGAGAGGAATAATAGACATTTTAATTAAATAAAGTTTGATTTATTTAATTAAAAGGGGGTGATGTTAGATATAATCAAATAAGGACTTATTTAATCAAGATAGGGAATGTGATTTAATTAAATAAACTGATTTATTTAATCAAAAGAGGAATATTAGGATTAAATAATATTGATTTACTTAATCAAAGAGGAAATATTAGGATCAATTAAATAAAATGATTTATTTAATTAAAAGCGGAATTATGATGAATTAATTAAATAAGAATTATTTAATTAACTGGTTAGTAAAAGTGTGATCAAGGAAGTACTGGTGTTAGAAAATCAAGATCAGGTGCGTGATATCAATCGGGATAATTTTGGTGTCTACGGTAGGGTGAACCCACAAAAGTGGTTTACAATTTGAGTGAGGAAGGAAAACTTCCAAAAACATGACCCATTCAAAAAAAAATGTTTTGGGGGATTCGAGCGAACTCTAGGTTCAAATGAACCCCAAAGAGGTTCACTCAAACCAAGGTTCGAGTGAATCCCTTTGCATGTGGGAACCCGCAATTCCCATTGTGGGATGGGGGTTTGCTTGAACCCCCCTTTTCTCACCTTCCCACCCTTCGACACAAAAAAAACTCCAAATTTTTTCCCTTCGAAGCTCAGGTTGAGGATGAAAATGGAGGAGACATCACAGACCCAACAGGAAGCTGGTATTCCTCAGAATGAACTATCCAATGAATACAATTTTAATATGTTTTGGTTTTATTATGTATGTGATTTTTTAGTTTTATTAAACATAGGTTTTTCACCGAAAATCAAGCTCTTTGTTCTGCACATGTGGAAAAATAGCAAATTATCAAAATAAAATTTTGAAAAATATATTCGGGCTAGGTATTGATGTCCTTGATCTATTAAAAGAAAAAAACTTGAATTTCAATACATACAAAAAAAATTATGTCGTATACGGTCCGCCTATGTTTGAATTGTAATTGGTTTGACTTTGAAACTTGATTAAGGAAAAAATATTCAATAAAACACTATAAAACCAAATGAAAGTGATAGATATTGTAGTTACAAATCTAAATTCGAAAAAATTATAATTTTGTCCATACAAAAAATTTTATGTTGTATATGGTGAGCGTCACTCCTTAAAAATGTTGTTTTTTTAAAACACTAGTTTTCGAAGGAGATGAAAAAATAAGTGCAATCTGATTGCAAAAAACATGAAAAAAATATATTTAGAATCTATAGAAAAAACGTCATCACCCGGTATCTTACATTTTGAAATTACAAATCTGATGTAGGTTCATTTATATCTTAGAGATCATGGATCAATTCAATAATATATGTAATCCACCTCCACGCCCTCCATCGCCACCACCTTCACCTCCACCTCCACCCACTCCACCCACTCCACCTCATAAGCCCCCACCTCCACCATCTAAAACCAATGGTGCTCGCTTGCAAGCACAGATCAATGTCGATGTTAGAACCATTCAAGAACAAATCAACATTATTCAAAATGAAGATGTATCGCACCACCTTTGAGGCTTTTTGCATTTAGGATGCAAAATTGTTGATGTTGTTAAGGCTATGGAAGGGGTCGTAGATGAGCATCGATGATGGCTAGAGGAGAGGAGAAAGTCTGATTCTAAAAAGGAAAACACAAAGAAATAAAGAGATGCAGTAGAGAGCCGCAACACTTTATAAATTAAGACAATGATCTTATATTTATGAATTTATGAATTTGGTTTGATGGATATTTTGTGTGATGAATTTGTGAATTTGGTTGGATGGATATTTTGTGTGATGAATTTGTGAATTTGGTTGGATGGATATTTTGTGTGATGAATTTATGAATTTGGTTGGATGGATACTTTTAGAGATGAATTTATGAATTTGGTTGGATGGATATTTTTTAGTGTTGAATTTATGAATACAATAACTTATAATGATGAATTTATAATAGTATATATTTTATGATTATCTACTATCATGATTTCTCCTATTGGAAAAATGTAATTTATATATGCGTTAAACATAAATGAGCTTTTTGGGAATGTTTCAAGTTTATTTTTTAGTATGTACATGTATTAAAATTAAATAATTCTAGATCTTAAATTGTGAAATTTGTATGTACACATAGTTTAGTTGAATGATGTATATACATGCATTATGCATCATATTTTTTAATATTTAAATGTATGTACATCTTAAATTTTGAAATTTGTATGCACATGCTCAAGTTCAATCAATGTATGTATGTGTATGTATATGTATATGTATGCACATCCTATTTAAACAAATTTACATGTACATTTAAAATTTAACTATTTCTTGTAATTTTATAAGTTTGTATGTTAATTTTGTATAGCTTAATGTAGGTGAACACTTATATAGATATCATGGATCAATTTTACATTAATGATATCATCAATCCACCACCTCAACAACCTCCACCTCCATGATTTCCACCTCCACCCCCTCCACCTCCCCCTCCACCCCATCCACCTCATATCCCACCTCCACCACCCATTGGATCAAATGAGACTCGCTTGTGAGAAAGTATCAATGAACATGTGGCATCCATTCAAAACCAAATCAATATTATGCAAAATGAAGCATTGATTCCACCAAATGTGAGACGTTTGCATCTGCGATGCAAAATGTTGTCGATGTCATTAGGACTATTGATTCTCACTTAGATAGCCATCGATGAAATAGAGAGGAGATGAGACAATTTTATGCAAATGGTAGATCTCATATAAACAAATTTTAGACCTAAAAATAACAAAATCCCATCTAGCCCCTTATTTTATCGACCCTAATACTCAGGAACCCATTCCTACCACTAAATCTAGAATATCCATGAGGTGGTGTATACATCCAGAGATGAGTTCACATTTTTGGGATCGATGGTATATGGTATTTGAAAGTCCACCACATGCTAATCTGGAGGTCCCATTATATCTTTTGAGGAAACCATATGTATAGTTTGTTATGGGGAAAAAGCCTAATTATTTTGATTTCAAATCATTTCAGAGTGTTGGTGGTGGAATGCCACAATAGAGGTTAGGGGCAAGGTTTGATCCCCAATGCCCCATGCATGTGCAACCCCTTGTTGTTCCTCTTGGTCCCACCATTCTCACACCTATGCATCAACATGCAGTGGTATCGACATTAGGATCCCTTAGTACGCTTGCAGGAGACCTTGATCAACATGCTTTTGTGATAGTGGCTAGGGAGCATAAAGACCATGATGATGGATGAGAATTCTATGGAGTTGGTCCTAGTACCACTCCATGAGAGTTGACACCACATGTATGTACTAGTTTCCATCAGCTATGTTATGCACCTGATCAGGCCACACCCAGTTCGAGTGGATGTGGATATTCTGGTGGATCATCTAGTCACCTAAATTCATTCGTAGAATTTCTTATTGCACAACATCACCCTGAGGACAACGTGACACATGTATAAATATGCATCTACATGTTGAATTTATAAGAATTTTAATGAGCATATATATATAAAAAAATTGCAATAAATTTTAACAATCAAACAGTTTGGTGTATAGATGACACTAAGGATGGGGCAATCATCTACATTGCAATGAGTACATATATCGACACCAGCCCTAGTCAGCAACCCTTATGGGGATTTTTATTTCAATTTTTTAAATTATATATGAAATAATTTTTAACTTGACTTTTAAATTTATAATTCAATCATGAACATATGTTTTAAATATTTATGTTGGTTCAATGGAGTCAATCGACTTCCACATCAATTCCACTCGAGGGGTTGTCGAGTGCTCCTCCACTGTCGAGCGTCGCAGATCAGGGGAAGGTACATTTATATTGTAAATTATTGAACTTACATTACTATAGCATAAAATCACTATATATCAAATGTGCATGTACACTTGTAAATATTATAAGCATTAAATGTCTATATGTATGTCTAGGTTGATACGACAATGAGAATGGGCATCGGATAAACATTAGATGTTGCGGCTACTCATGAGGCCTAGGAATTTAAGGTTGTTTAAAAAAGTTTCTACACAAAATGTGAAAACTTGAATATATATATTTTAACCTAATTCAGGTATACATGCTTTAAATTTGATCTTGTAGGACTTTGTTAGTGTGACTTTCTACCATGACTCTATCATAGTTACACCTCTAGGAGGACATGCAAAGTAGGCTCCAGATATCATGATAATTTAAATTTTTGATTATATTTAAAGTCAATTACAAATTATACATTGTGAATAACTTTAATTAAATTTAAAATTGAATATATATATGAGCTCATACATGTTAAATTCTTTTTCTTTTATAGCATGAGACGCATCTTGTAGTTGAGCATGTACAAATAGGTCTTGGAGTAGAGGGTGCACACCCTCCTATGGTATAATTTAAATATGATAAATTATAAATTAAATTAAATTAAATTATTTTTAATTGTAGACTTACATCTAATTTCAACTTTCTTTCTCTTGTATATGTAGATTGATTCAGAGAATTTAGAGGTTGGTCCAGGTGCACCAGAGCATCTAGAGCCATATATGATGGTAATTTAATTTTATGATGAATTATAAATTAAATTTTCATTAAACTATTTGCAATCATCTTACATCTGATTTCATCTTTCTCTTGTACAAAGTGTTTCAGGCCATTTGTGTAGTCTGCATGGTGTGAAGATGTCTCTTGATTATAGAGACAATACATGAGCTAAACATGATTTTATGGGTTATATTCAATTATTTCATGGACTACATATTTGGTTTCTCATGGACTTAATATATTGTTTCATGGACTTTATTTCATGGGTTGTACTCTATTGGACTTTATTTCATGGGTTGTACTCTATTGGACTTTATTTCATGGGTCAAGTACTTTGTTGGACTTTATTTCATGGGTTGTACTCTACTGGACTTTATTTCATGCACTTAATATATTGTAAATAATGGACTTTATTATTGTTTAATTTTAATTTGCACATGTACATTTATGCATTTTATGTGAAATTTTAATATGTAATTGATATGACATATTTGTACTTTTCAAAATATTCATCGCCAAGATATTAATATAGGACATTAATGTGAAATTAAATATAAATATGAAATTAAAGTTGAAATTAATAGGACATTTTAATATTTGTACTTTACAAATTTAGTGATCCATACATGATATAAATTCAATAATTAGTGATAATTATTCAATGAACTTATTTAATTCACGTCCTAATAGGATGTCTTAAGGGGTCCTAATACACAGGTTAGATCTAATAAAATAAGAAAATAAATCATAATCTACAAACAAAAGCAATCTATTTATATACCACAAAGGGTGAAATTTTAAGAAATAAATAATACCAGACAAGATTAGAGAACAAAAGTATTAATAAATTCTATAAACTAAACATAAATACCAATCAAAATGCAACGAGTTTTGCCGAAAAAATTGCTCTATATACCATATTTCCTAGTTCTTTTATAACATAAAATTAAAGAACTTAATTATCCAAAAATAGGCTAAAGTATTGAAATTAAATCATGTACTCCCATATTTACAAATCATGCAAAGTGCTAGAGAAAAATTAAGAACATAAAAGTCCTCTTGACCTCATGTTTCACAAAAAACTCTAATTTATAAGTTGTCAAAATAAATAATAGCATCCAACAAAAATACTACAACCTTCTTCCTCTACATCCACCCTTTCTTCTGGTATTGTCTCTTGGAATGGGAGTCACATCCTCTGTCAAAAGAGATAACTAAGTTAATCTACAAGTTTCCATGTATTTGGCAACATCCTAAACTAAATGATTTCAAAATACAAATCAAATAATAGCAAACATCTTCACCTATGGACATCTTAAGGGGATGGAATTATTCAAAGTACATGTCTCATATTTAATTACAGTTGATATAATTAACTTAGAATTTAGGATGACTCATCATAACAA
Organism: Sequoiadendron giganteum; assembly: GCA_007115665.2. Taxonomy (NCBI): domain Eukaryota; kingdom Viridiplantae; phylum Streptophyta; class Pinopsida; order Cupressales; family Cupressaceae; genus Sequoiadendron; species Sequoiadendron giganteum. Next base: position 636,856,790 of record CM021104.1, on the reverse strand, counting down.
TCACATTCTATACAATTTAAATAGTTTCAATGTTTATTTAATTCATGTCATAATAGGATGTGTTAAGGGGTCCTAATAGGATGTGTTAAGGGGTCCTAATACGACGTCTTAAGGGGATCAAAGAAGAGTATAATTAAGTATAAATATTAAGTGATATAAACAATTATTATACTTTAGGGTGACTCATCATAAAAAATGATATGATTAAGTATAATATTTAGGATATTTCCTAATACGACGTCTTAAGGGGATGTATTAAGGGGTCCTAATATGACATCTTAAGGGGATCAAAGAAGTAATATATATGTTTAGTGATTATACAATCAAATATAAAGTTTCGAAGTGGGAAAACATGCATAGTTAACAAACAAAATGTATAGAATATTGATTTTGATACATAAAAGTATATAAAGTATAATCAAGTGTATGTACATGTATTTGTAATTTGTACAAAATGTTTAATTGTGTAAGTATGTATGTACATATATGTCAACTCAAAACAATGTTTAAAAAATTTGGCTATGCCATCTCAAGAACATTTGAAACTTTTGCTCATAATGTAGTAGGTCTTCATGCCACCTGCTATCAAAATGGTACAAGAAATATCAATGAAATCATCAAAACATACATATTTTAATTTATATAAAACTACCTATATGTACACAACTCAAGTACCTATATTTAAAAGTATTCCACACGTGTGTAGGTTGAATCTTCATCCTCTCCTTTTTGAGATGATGGCTTAAGATCTATAACAGGACAATTTAAATCAAATTCAACTAATAACACACTTGAGCAATATCAAAACATGTATTTAATCTATTTAAAAGGATAATATAAAACAAAACTAGATTTACCTATATTTACTTATTCCATTGTACCATATGCATCCTCTCTTTTTTGCAATGCATCTATGATTGTCTCATGATCTTCCATAGAAATTTTCCATAGCACTTTATTTGTAGGTCTTCCATGATATTGATCTAGTTTTATATTTGTTGCCACCACCAAATGTGAATAGTGTATAATATTTTTATGTGTTTCATAATCTTCAAATGTAGGGATAATATTCTTCCTTATCAGATATTTTCGTAGCCAAGTGCCAACAACCAACATTGATCCTATTGGAAAACATGATAACCATCATCAAATAAGTTCTCAAAATTTTCTTAAGGGGATCAAAGACTTTTTCTAAAAAATTGCTTAAGGGGATCAAAAACTTGTTATCAAAATTTTCTTAAGGGGATGTCTTAAGAGGATCACTGTACCTATTGGATAATGATAGCCATCACCATCTTCTCGAGGTGCTATTAAATTATGTTTAGTCTCCACACAACGATCCAACCAATATTATGTTTCATCTTCATTCCCCTCAGGTGCAACAACATCATACACATGTCCTGCAAATAAAATTTAATTTAATAACACATATCCATTTAAATAATTTAGTATTACAAAATAAATTAATGAAGTGAAATAAAATGAATTCAATTGAATTAAATTACCTTCTTGTACAAGGTCTAAAACACGGTCATAGTCTTCAAATGCAAACACTTGATCATCGTCTTCAATTGTTGTTTCATATTGATCTTGTGCTTGTGCAGGTGTCAACGATCTTTTCTTCCACTCTTCAACCCATTTCGTATTTTCACATGCTTCCCAATATCCTGAGATACAAAAATGATAAAAAAAATGGAAGATCCCTTGTCCAGATAGCCCATTTACTTTTTTTCGAACTCTTAAATGAATTCCATTTAGTAGATCCACTAATTATCTCACAGTCAAGTCTAGGTAGAATGTTCTCTTCTTCAACCAACCAAAAGAATCGGTGAACTATAGAGTACTCACTCAAACCAGGTGTAGATAATATTGTATTGCACCAATCCACAATCCCACATGCATCTTTAAATTTTATTGCATCCTCAAATTTTAATTGTTCTCTAGAAATAATTATTTTAACACATGCACCAGCTCCATCATGTTCTCCTTTACCATGCCCAGCTTAAAAAAAACTCCACATATCTTGTACATTAAGTTCCTTATGAACCCTATTTAACCAATAGAACATTTGAGCATTCTTGAACTGCCCTGTACAATTATCTGACCATATGAGGTGTTCTATCATCTGGATTCCTCTTTCTCTTAAATTTCTATAAAATATATTGAAACAATATTGAACAAACTCTGACGAGTGTAATCGGTTGTCACTCAAATAGAAATGATACTCCCTCAAAAAAATTTATCATCCTATGTGCTATCATCTATATGTCTATAAACAATATGGAAAAACATAGCTACTTGCATTGAATTATAATACTGTGATTGAATTTCCTCTTGCGAAGCTAGAGTATAGTTTTCCACAAAATCAACCTCTAATAGTATAGTAACAATTGGAAATATGTTTCTACATGCACAAAATTGGCCATCAAGCATGTTGAGAGTGCATAACATATTTTGGTATAATATTATTCTAAAATTCACTTATGAATGCATGTACATTAACTTTTTCTGTAACTAAATCACAAAACTTTCCTATTTTTCCATCTTTTAAAGAGTAGTCAACATTCTTAAATCTTTTAATATCTACTAATCGTTGTCCAAAATCATTATCAACACTTTCATACATACAAATTCTTAAGAATGAAAGATTTCCACAGCTAGTGCATTATCTAGAAATACAAGAACTTAAATAAAACAATTTACCTTTAGATCTTTCACAAAACAAAGTTGATATAAACTCCCCTATTTTTTTAGGTGGCATATTAATACCACATTCCTACATAATCATGTTAGTATGAAAAGTACAACGTATATATAAAAAAAAATCATAAAAATAACAAAATTGAACATGCATTTTATAACAACAAGATATTTGTTGCTTATTAAATTTTACATACCAAGGTTTGCATTTTTCAAAAGACCGAAATGACTTATTTTAATATTACTAGGTAACACTAAATCACCACAAAATTTTCTATAAAATCTAGTTTGTGTTATATCTAATAGGGTTTTTGGATGAGGATCATTAACTTTGGACCCCACTCTTAGTTTTAAAACATCTCTAGCATTAGACGATACCCTAGTATTATCATGCCAATATTTTTCAATCAAAGATTTAATTTAAACATTCAATTTCATGTCAGACCTCGAGAGTCGGCCACTAAAACTCCAACATTGGTCAATTGGATCATTTTCTATACTTTCTCTTCATTTTTCTGCTCTTAGCAATGTTTTAGGATGTATTTGTAGAACTTTACTAATATTGTTTACCATTATTTCATTCGAATTTTCTTTATTAACTATAGTAGTTGTTATAGCTCTTCTTGCTGCATTTTTATCTTTAGATCAACTATTTTTTCCAATAGATTGAATGGAACTAGCAATAGTAGACATAGCATGTTTTAATAATTGATCTTTTCTTTTTGATTTAACAAAAAAGCCTAACTTTTTCATTATTTCCTCATTTTTTGCATTCCCATCAATTGCATCATTAGTTGACATTGAAATGCAATTTTTTTATGATAAAATAATTTTTTGTATAATCTATTCGCATGTGTTCTTATTTTCCTCCAAGAAATCTTACTGAGAAGATTATCCAAAACATCATTTTCAATTTTTAAAAAAATATTTTCATTAAATTCAACATCACATTCTAGATTTTCATTTTCATTTTCATTTTCATCAATAAAACGGTTTTCGTTTTCATTTTCAACAAAAGGATCATTCTATTCACCCCAAATGTAGAGTTACTATTTACTATTACTACATAGAGTAAATATGAATGTAATGCACGAATTTTGGAAATAAATAAATTATGATTATACATTTTTATCAATATGAATGTTATCTATTTTGATGTTGTCTCATTTGATATTACCTATGTTGTGTTAATCATGGTGAAATGCTGCATATAAGTGAATGAAAGGTTATTGAACTATCATTATTCTAACTTTGGAGATGTTTATGCATACTGCATATTGTTATGAACAATTTATTGTTGTGTGCATGTGTTAGTGGATGCAGGTATGTGTTCTATTCCTCTAGGCAAAGGGGAAGTATCACTCGGGAGAAGATCTTGGCTGGGTAACCGGTAAAAGTAAACTATCTGAACATATACACACCAAATTAGAAATATTAAGTTGATTCAGTTTGAGGGTAATGGGTAAGTCATCCTTAGCCGATATGTCTGCATTTGAGAGTCTTGTTTACTTTTGCGTGCATTGGGTGATGTTTATCTCTTTTAACTTTTGAGATCTTTCTTGTACTATTACAATTATATTGAAAAGTGGGATGTACGTGGAAGTATGTTTATATATATGCACATGCATGTCAATGGGATATAATGACATGTATATGCACATATATAGATATACCACACATACACACTTATCAATATGATGGTAATTTCATGAATGGTTATAGGTGAACAAATGTGAACATATATATATGTGTATAGTATATACATGTATCCATATGTATATGTATATTGATACATATGTACGTTGGTGAATGGACATGCTCATATAGATGCATTGATATAGATATACCTACACATATGTGTACATAGAGGTATATACATTTATACATATATATATGTACACATTTAGTATAATGTGTTTCTTGTACTCTTATATATATATCGAATGTATGCTTGCATTAAAGACTTGCGATATATATAAATATATATAATATATATATGAAAACATATATATATTAATGGATATATATAAATACATGTTAAGTATTTAAGTATATATATATGTATATAATATATATTATATATATTTATATATAATAATATATATTAAACATATTATATATGTTATTTGAGATCAACCATCTCTTATTCTTTAAAGTTGATTCATAAGGCTTTTTAATAGTTGATATAGACTATGGAATGAAGGTCGATGTTGACCATGTCTTTGGAAGCCAATTTAAAAGCTTTTGATTGCTAGTAGAAATTGATTTTAATGGTAAATAGCATGTTCTATATGGTGTAGCATTGCATTTGATATTGTTGGTTGTAGAATGCTTGACTTGGTTGACGTGTTTAATGAGACCATGCTTGACTTTGTCTCACATATTAATTATTAATGTCAATTCATTTACTTGAGGGGTCGATAGAAATCTATTGTCATATAATGGAAGTTGACTGAGTTTGATGGCACCAAATGTGAGGGAAATAGAATAGCAGATGGCACCACCTTTGAGTTTGAATTGCTATAGATGTCTTCTCCTTGAAAAAAATTGAATTCTCCATGTGTATTTTAATTAAGTCTTTGAACTGATATCATGGAAACTAGTCAATCTGTAGGAGGATTTGTTGAGTCTAAGCTTACTTGTTCACCACCTTTTAGCTGAGCTGCATTGCATGAAGCTTGTTGTCATTTTGCATGCCTAAACTATAGGCTTTGAGGTTGTTTGGTTGTTCTATATTTAACTGAACCTTTTCATTGTGATGGACGCATTCCTTGAAGAGATTACACATCTTTTGCAATTTATATTTCTATATATTTTGAGCCATACTTTGATTTGTATTGTGAGAGAGATAGGAGTGAGATCATATAGTTGAGAGGTGATTATATTGAGAGAAGTAAGCTACCAGCAAGTGAGATAGAGATAGTTTGATATTCTTGAGAAGCCTATTATCAATTCATTTGTTGTTGGAGAGGGTTGGATTGTTGTCATTAGTTTGGATAAAACAATAATGGGCATGGGGATCTCTTCTTCTTTGTTATTTAACTTTGAATGGTGTGTTTTTCATGCATGCTTGAGATGTCTTTCTAGTATATGCAATAGAGAGTTTACATTACTATGAAAAGAAAGTGAAGTTATTATGTTGTTTTCATGATGTTTTTTTATGTTCTCCATAGAAGGAGATGGGTGTTTATCATAGGTATTATATACTAGGTATGATTGAACATGAAAGAACATATGGTCCATATAGATAAGTTATTGATTTAACTAGAAAGATTATTTTTTACTCCTAGGAGAGATAATCCTGTATGGGAGGGAGTTTAAGTACTTGTAAGTAGGGTTATCCAAGTTTATAGGTTATCTTTGGAATGATGGACTATCCATAGAAGGAAAATACCTAAACTTGTGTACTTACTAGTTGAGTAGATTTGTTCCAAGTAGATTAATATGGTTGTAGGTTATTTGGAATGATGGACTATCCATTGAAGGAAATACCTATGCGTAGCTTAAGATAGCCTTAAGTCAAATTAGGCTTGAGTAGTGTATGTGATAGATGGCTCTCAGTAGGAATATTGAATGTACCACTTTGGCCAAAGTAGTGTGAATGTCTGAGACTCCACTCTAGATTGTGTGACTATTGAGACTAAACACTTTCAGTTCACCGTGATCTAGTATTACATGCTATATAGAGATTATGGGATTACAAGTTCTAGTTATGTAGGACACATCACTATGCTCAGTTGGTTGTCATTATCAGTTACTCTACCAATCTCTTCGTTGAAGGGAAGGGCCATATATCGAATGATAGATGTGTGAGGGATCGCATTATGAGTCTATGGTTGGCGAAAAAGTGTCTGAGTGATGCTTCTCCTCCATAGCAGGCGATAGAAGAACCAAGATTTGAAAGGAAGGATCCTGGACCATCTTATAGTTATTTTTTCTAAAGCTCTTTGAGCTATGTATGCAATTGTATGCTTTCTTGCATTGATGTATTTGTGAAATGAAAAGGAATTCATGTTGTATATGTTATGCATCTTGATTGGAATTATCAATAAAGAAAAAAAAAAAATTATTGTAATGGCATGTTACTTGTTTATTTTCTCTTAAAGTGTAAAATTAGAAATTTTTACTTCATAGAAGGGTTAGTCCATTACATGTGGTATTAGAGCCAGGTTTAGCTTTGGATCATATGAGCTCATCATTTTTTCCATCCAACACTATCTAATGCTGTAAAATTCTTGTTCCAAGATGATGCATCTCAGATTAACGGCTCAAAAGTCAATAATCGAAAACGAGCACGTTACTTGAAGGCCAAGAAGGGAAAGGAAGCCATCGTTAGAACCATAGAGGGAACCAACTATGATAATGGTATCTGGTTGAGTGACATTGAAACCTTTAGTCACGCACTTTCTCAGATCAATGATGTGAAGAGGAAGATGAATATGGAGGCTATGTACAATTACCTACCAACCATCTCACCAGAAAAGTCTGAGTCATTACCACTTTCTATGGATATTCCTTCATAAGAAAGTGTTAGCCTGACATTCATCTTTAGGGATCCTAGAGTTCTACCACTGGCTAAAGTAATAGAAATTTCTTCAAGTAAAGAGTCTGAGGGATATGTACCATGGACACCACTAGATGAGAAATGGTATCATGAAAAAATGTTTGCAAAAATATATACTATATTGTTGATGGACACCATATTGACATTGCCTCTCAAAATTATGTATGGTATGATAAATCTGAAGGTTATTATCCTTTTTTGGATAGGTACGAACAAATGAGAGATGAAAAGATTGATAGGGAACAACAAATGTCTCAGTCTGTAGGTTATACACCTTTAAGCTATGTGTCAAAGAGTGAATATGAAGGATACTCTCCACTCGACTATCTGAATAGTTACTCCATGTAATCAAAAGGGTATTGAAATTCACAAGAAATGAAAAAAAATTATGTGTTTATCAAAAGAAGTGTGTGCTTAATATTATGTGGAATTCTTGTGTACATATGAATGTTTACCTTTATGTTTTCCATAAGATAATTGATAACATAATTTAGTCTAACATGGATAAAAAATTCAGGTAGAATCCAGCCACATAAGCATGGTGAGGACATGAACTAATCCCAATGGAAGTCAAGGGGTTGGACAAGGAACCACTAGAGTAGAGGCTAGGCTTGACCAAATCTTGGCAAGGTTGGCTAACCTTGAACAAGAAAGAGTTATGGATAGGGTAGAAAAGGAAGTACCCATTAATGATCATGAGGGAGAAAATTCTTCCCATGGGCATAATAAAAACCATAATCATGAAAAGGAAAAATCACCTACACCATCTATGGAAAGGAATAAGAATCTTGTAGCTTCCAAACTTTCTAGGGACATGAAAAGGGTTATTCCACTGAAGTTTGATGGAAGTGTTGGAGGTGATGAGGCTGAGGTGTGGCTTGTTCAAATGGAAAAGTATTTTTAAATATGAAACTATGATGAAGTTACTTAAGATGTATGGGGTGCGTATCAGTTAGCAAGGGAAGCCTCTAACTAGTGAATGAACAAGAAGTTGGAACTTAATATCAACTCATGGAAGCTGACATGGGGAGAATTTGTGGAGATTTTCTACAAAAGATGGTTACCACAACTTTATTATGGCCAAACAAATTTGAGTTTCCAAGGATTGAAAAAAGGTGACATGACGGTTAACGAATACTAGGAGAAGTTTAACCGACTTCTACGCTATGTTCCCATATATCATAAGGATGAGCGATTCCGTATTAGGAAATTTATAATGGGAATCAATTGTCAAATTGGAGGTGAAGTGGATATGCATGGTCCAACAATAGTGGATCTTGTCTATGAAAAATCAATTAAGCAAGATAAAAATCTTAGGGCCAATTCCACTCGTTAGGAAGGAAAAGAGCAAAAGAAGGATGTGGAAATTCCTAACAAGATAGTTCCAAAGAAGGAGGAATCGACACAAAAAATTTCAAGGAAAAAGGGGAAATGATTTCTCAATAATGGAAAGGAGATTATGAGAGAGAAGAAAAGGAATGATACTAGCATGGGTAATACCAATAAGCCTAGTGAAAATACCAATAATTCTAGAGAAACCATAGGAAAAAGAGGACCGCTTATAGGATGTTTTATATGCAAAGGGAATCATTATGCTAATGAGTGTCCTAATAAAACTTCTATATTTTGACCATATGCTAATCCATTACCCACTCAACAAGCAATGTTTCAGCATAAGATGCATGTAGTAGTGGATGATCGGCAGGCAGAGTACCAAGTAACTCATATCGAAACAACAGGTATTTTGTTTGGCTTACCTATTTTTGTTCTTATTGATACTAGTGCAACTGAGAATTCCATTTCACCTAGAATAGCTAAATGATTATCTATAAAGGCGGGACACATGACAATGTCTTGGAATGTAGAGTATGCAAATCAGATAAGAGAAAAGGTGGATCAATGTCTATTCGAGGCTAGAATAGAACTACCTAGTCTCTCTACGGAACTTACCCTTTATGTTGCACCTCTAGGATCATATGATTTTATCCTAGGAATGAATTGGTTGTGGAAACATAGGGCTATAGTAGAATATTGTGCTAAGACTATAAAATGCCTAGATGATTTTGGAAATCAAGTTAAATTCCAAGGGATACCTAAGAAGGTTAGGGTTCGACAAATTACAACAATGTAATGTATAAGAGCTAAGAAGAAAAGGGTGTAAACTCTTTGTCATAAATATTGAAGAACTTGAGAAGGATAGAGATGATTTAGAGTTCCAAAGCTTACAGGAACGAGAAAATGGTGAAATAGATGAAACTAGAAAATCAGATATGGAGAAGGATCCAATATTAAAGAAATTTTTGGATGTGTTTCAAAGGAGTTACTAGGGTTGCCTCCGAAAAGAATATTTGACTTCTCTATAGATATAGTTCCAAGGTCAGAACCTATTTCTGAGGTACCCTATAGGATGACAACCATTGACCTTATGAAACTTAAGACACAATTGGATGAATTGTTGTTGAAAGGACTAATAAGACCAAGTGTATCACCTTGGGGAGCACCAATCATTTTTGTTAAGAAGAAGGATGGTACATTGCATTTGTGCATCGATTATTGTATTCTTAACAAAGCTATGGTTAAGAAAAAGTATTCGTTGCCACGCATTGACAATATTTTTGATTAGATGAGGGGTGTTGCTATATTCTCAAAAATATATATGAGATCTGGATATCACCAACTGAAGGTGAAATATGAAATCTTTAAAACTGAATTCAGAACCAGATATGGTCACTATGAGTTCATTGTTTTACCTTTTGGTTTAACAAATGTACCTGCAATATTCATGAACTTGATGAATAGTGTGTTTAGGGATTGCCTTGAAAAATTCATACTAATTTTTCTATATGACATTTTGATTTATTCTAGAAATGAGGATGAACATTGCAAGCATTTAGAAATGGTCCTACAACGTTTGAGAGAGCATAGGTTGTATGGTAAAATTTCCAAGTGTACATTCTTCCAAAAGGGGGTACATTATTTAGGTCATGTGATTTCAGCAGATGGAATTGTTGTAGATCTAGCTAAGATCAAGGTAGTAATTGAGTGGAATATACCCAAAAATTTGTCAGAAGTAAGAAGTTTCATGGGTTTGGTAGGATATTATAGGAAATTTGTCGCAAAATTTTCTAAGATCACATTTCCAATTACTTCTTTGAAAAAGAAAGGAAATAGATTTGAATGGACTAAGAAGTGTCAAGAGGCTTTTGACCTACTCAAGGAGAGATTAACCATCACACCGATCTTAAAAGTACTAGATCTTGAAGGTAACTTTATGGTGATCATGGATGCATGTAAAGAAGGGTTAGGAGGTGTACTGATGCAAGATGGGAAAGTAATTGCCTATGAATCTAGAAAGTTGAAACCATATGAGATGAATTATGCATCACATGATTTAGAGTTGGCAGCTATAGTTCATGCATTGCAAATGTGGAGGCACTATTTGCTAGGAAAACCCATAGAGTTGAAAACTAACCATAACGGGTTAAAGTACCTTTTTACTCAACCTAATTTGAATGCTAGACAAAGAAGATGATTAGAGTTAATAGTTGAATATGATTTGAAGTAAGTGAAGCAAGATCTCACGGATAATCCATAAGATTCTAGGTGTGAAGGTGTAAGAGAGGGGGACCAACCACACCAAGGCTTTAGGTCACAGAGAGCTGAGAGCAGAGGGATGCCCTAACTTACCTCACTCCAAAGGGGTGTTTCACATAGAGGCCAAGAATGATGAGGACTATAAAGTACTTCTATCACTCTTTAGACCCAAAATCTAGGTTTAGGCTAGGCAAGCTTGTTTTTGGAGTCAATACTACACCTCAAACAATTCTTTATCTGAGGATGGCAATGTAGTTTTGGGATGACAACATGGCACATTGGAATCTCTCTAGTGCACTAGCATCCTTATGGCCAGAAAACATGAAGTACAATATAAAATACCTAAAAAAAACTAACAGCCTAGCTGGTTGTTCTTAAACCAACAAAACAGAATGATAAGATACAAAAAGTATAAACAAAGATGATAAAATAGATAGATAAAAGCTAGGGTGACAAAGATGATCTCACCAATACGCCAGTTCGCTAACTAGCTCCAAATGCATGTTCACCTACAAACAAAAAGAGGGGAAAATGGTTGGGGTTGCATAGGGGTCTGCCTCAGTTAGATCCCCTTTTTAGTGTTTCCACCTCTACGGACAACCAGATAACAACGATGTAGAAATATATGATAAAGAAGTAAAGAAGGAGAAGTTGCAATAAACACTACAAAATAGTATAATGCTACTCAACCAAATAACAAAGGAGAGGAGAAAAACATTACCATCTCCACCCAAAAGCTCACTAGCCAATGGACGATAATGCGGACTTGGCAAGGTCACCACAACCCTCAATTGTGATGAAGGGAGGTCTCGCAAGACTCCAAGCCCACACTACTATGGCTTTCCTCACACTTGATATATGGAGTTGATGGAGTACTTGTTGTGCCTATCGCACACATGCCCCGTTCGGAACGGGGACCCTCTCTTTCCTCTTTTGCTTGTTGCATCCTTTTTCTTTGCCTTGTTTTATGTGCCCATTTTTACATCCTTAAACGTCAACACATTCTCAAAAGTCAAATTTTAAGTTTGACCAAATTTTTCCCCTTGGAAAAATGCTAAATCTTCAGCCATTTCGGTTTTTCCCTCTCTGTCGGCCTTTCTAGCATCCGTGGCTCCTCCCAGGTCCGGACCCTTGGGTTTTCCCTCTCAGGTTTCCGTTCCGGTTTTGTCGTTCCAAATGGAAACTGCATGAAGTCTTTCTGGTCCTCTGAACCTGACCTATCGGGATTCCCTTCTCGGGATTCTCTGCACTTTGTCATTCCAAACGGCTGCCAGCTTTCGTCTTTCCGAACCTCAGACCCTGGTCCTCCCGCCACCGTCCCAAAATTTGAGCTCAACATCCTCAACTACTGCCATACCGGGCATTTAATTAGATATTAATGGCGCTAGGGGTTATATAAATGAGTTTTCAATTGTCATTTTCACATGTCAGAAGCAATTGAAAAGCCCAGCACCACCCCAACAATTTCCGCTACCGCGCCTGAACCTCTGCTTCGTCGTTCCTCGCGAATTTAGCAGAAGTCTTCTTCGGGGTTTCGAGGTATGTTCATTGTTTGTGTGACTTGTCTCTTTTTCCTTAAAGTCATGGTTTAAATGAAGTAAAAAAACCTAAAATGAACTAGAAACCTGGTAGAATAGTACCTTAGCCTAAAAATCCACAAATTCAAAATTGAAAAATCTATCATTTGAAGGATGAAATCGAAGCCCAGAGCTTCACCTCTTTGTCGCTGTTCTTCAAAATAGTTGACAGCACCTCTAAGGCCCGGACCTCTCCATGGTCATTCGTGCACAAACTTAAACTTGTAAAATGACAGCGTCCATCTCGCTCCCAGGTCCTGGCCTCTGGAATTCCCTTCCTGGGTTTCCGTTGTGCCTCTACCATTCTGAGCGGCCTTCCTCGAGCAACATCCTGACCCTCGAACCCCAGACGCGTGAAGTCCATCTTAAAACTTGCAGGAATATCAAATTTCCAAGTTGTCATCGGAACCCAAGCTTCAAAATTCTGTGTCGCTTTTGTCATTTCGAACCGCTGTCCTGGGACGTCTTTTCGACTCCCAGACCCTGGTCACCCTTTTACCAAGCACAGGTTTAAACTAAAACATGACGTCCAAACATTGTCTAGACGTCGGACTCTGGAATTCCATCTCCAAGATTGCGTTCCAGTTTCATTGTTCCAAATGGTCGAACCCTACCATCTTTTTGGCCTTCAGGCCCTAACCCTTGGTCTACCACTGAGCTTTTCTTAGCTGATGAATTCATCTCTGAGGATTATCCTTCGGACCTCCATCTCCGGATTGCCGCCTGCATTTCCCCATTTTGCACGGCTGTCCCATGACAGCTTCTTGACCCCGACAACCTGAACTCTTGAGCTCGGCACCCAGAGTGTCGTCTTCCCTATACCATTCCAAACGGTCTTCCTGCAGCTGATACTCGAACGCCTGAATGAGGGTATAAATGACATCCAAATCCAAAAAGAACTTTGACCCACTTCCTAAAATTTGGTCTTCTTTCACGCCAGCCCTTCATTGAACAAATCCAAGACTGGAAAAGTCATTCGGAGTGCCTTGCCTTGTTTGCCCTTCTAAACAACATTCTACCAAGGGAATTCCAGCCCTTCGGGCCCAGGTCATCCATTTGCCTCCCAAAATTATTAGGATCTAGTGTTGAACCTTTCTAAAATGATGATTATGGATCTAACCTTGATGTGTAGGGATTTTTCCGAGGTCGCTCTTCCATGATAATTTTTCTAACTCTCGTCTCTTTGTGCAGGATTTATGGAATTCGGTGTAGAAGCCTCTAGTGCCACCAAGGAAAAAGGGAAAGGAACTACCAAAGCACCTCAAGGCAAGCAGGACAAGGATCAAATGAGGTACAAATTCCAAGGGGTGCCATTACACTCTAGAATCACCACTCTTTGGACGGACATCACAGATACCAATATTGGGCATGTTGATATTGACGAGTTTACACGGATATTCAGGGTAGACCCAAAAACAAAAAATGAAAAGTTAATTAGAAGTAGTAGACTTGCCAAGGCTACAGGCTTCCCGCCAGCTTTGGTGGCCCTTGAGCTAGTAATGGCATGCCGGGAAGCATATCAACCTAAAATCAGAACCATAGTGGACAGAGATGGAAACATCCTTGCAGATATGTCCCCTCTTGGGATAACTACAACTTTCCACATCCCCGCCTTTGAAAGCATGGAGACCTCAACTATAGAAGAAGGCAAGGCATTATGGAATCAAGATCCTATGAAATGTAAGAAACTAATTAATCGGTACTGGTTGAAGGATAAGCGGGCCAGTCCTGGCAAAGTCCCTTAGGAGATCTTTCATAGTGATTTCTTCGAGGATCACCACAACCTTGTTACCCTACTGAGCAGAGTAATGGGCCTTCCTACTGCAGCCTTCTTCAAAGAATGGATGTTGTACTTTGTGGAACAAATCCTCTGCGGGAGTGATGCTACATTTTATTGAGGGGAAATAATAAGCAATTGCTTTCATGAGCAATTTATCAGTGTGAAGAAGACATCAAAATTCTATATGACATCCTACCTGGTCTATTCACTTGCCGATCATTGGCATTACAATGGATTGACTACAATTCCCAATGAGGCGCTAGGGAGGGAGCTTAAACCCTATGACAAATATCCTCAGCTACAATACAAGAATTTCAAGAGGGACTACTGTAGGGTAAATGATGCCTTCATTGCCTACATCATCTGGCTGCTTGGAGGAGATTTCAAGAAAAGAGTCTCCCACAGTGCTAGAGCCCTCCTCAAGCATTACACCTACCTATATATACAATTCCCTAAGTTCACTTACATTCATGCCCAAGGATTCACGGAAAGGCCGAACAAGTTGCCCTAGTACCCCAATGACCAGATCATACTATTGGAGCTGAATTGGCAGTTGCGGCACATTCACAATGTTCTGAGTAGAAAACATCTAGTAGGGACACCTTATCCTATCGGCCTTGGCCAGGGGATGTACAAAATTCATACCTCCCAATGTGCAGGTAATTCAGAGAAAGAGTTGGCCGAGTATCATTTCAGGCAACATACAACTTGGTTGCGAATGGACCCATATGGTCATATCAGAAAAGCAATGGGATTTGAGTATGCCCACCTCCACAATGTTGAGGATTTCTTGGCCAACTACAAAGACGATCTTGAAGTACGATTACAACACTATATGTGTATGACTTCCCTCTACATGTGAAGAGTGAAGTTGTGTCCGGTTCTGGATCAGCTTGAAGAAGATGAGAGCACGGTGATTGATCCAGGATATAGTGCATTTGCCAATATGCCATTCCCCTTGATTGATTGGGATGGGCAAGAGGTTGATGACCTCGACATACTCACCAAGCCTGTGGAGGCTCGAACGAAGGCATGGATCAACCAACAAGTGGACCGATTGAAGCAACAAGGAGTCGCCTTAACATTCAAGGGACTCAAAAGTGATCCAAGTGGCTCTGATGGTGGGGTGGCTGCTGCTACAACTTGGGAAACCTCCAAATACCCATCATCTATCAAAACTAAGAGAAAAGAAGTTAGTGAGCAGTTGCCTAACCCAAAGGTTTATGCTCGAAAGGCTTCGGAGGGTGTGCCTTCCAAAAAGAAAAGAAAAACAACTGGTGTTGTGGATATGCCTGTAATACCTGAAGATCTGCTCCTCATGGATAGAGAGGAAGAGGCTAACCCGCCAAGGTCTCTATCTACTGCAATTACTGTTGCTATCACTACTGTCCCACCTGCTTCGCTTGCAATATATGCTTCCTCTCCGCCTACGGTGGACATCTCTGTCCACCTTGCCTCCACTTCTCTGATTTTCCAGGTCATATCAGTGGATTCGTCCTCCGCCACGACCTCACCGGTCTCGGAATCTTCTATGTCTTCTTCCCTTTCATCCGCTTCTACTGCTGTAATGCCTTTCCTCAGTCTCCCAGAGTCCTTCATAAAGTACATGCAGAATGCACCTTCCAAGCTTTCATGGATGCTTACAAATCCAATAGTGCAAGCCACAATAGCCTAGGCTATGGCTAATGCTCCAGTGCTCCCTCCCCCTACCGAACCACCTAGAATGGATGCAATAATGTAGATCTCATATGAGCTCGAGCGACAACAGCTAGAGGCTACCAAGAGGCCCGAAGATGAAGAGTTTGAATATCATGAGCACCGGGAGATCGATGAGGTGGTCTATGAATCCTCTAGTGAAAGCAACGAGGAGCTAGACACATAATTCATCCAGGAAACGGCTGAACCAGAGCTTGAAGAAGAATGGAACAAGCAGCTCAAGGAGATCGAGGACCAAGAGGCTGCAGGTCAGCCTATGATTGAAGGGTCTGCTGCTTCGGAGACTAAGACCGGCAGGTCTCCAGCTAAAAGACATGATCGAACCCTGAAGCATGACGAGGAATCATCCCTCCATGAAGATGAACAAGAGGATAAGCCCAGGGATCATGAGTATGATCAAGATGAAGAAGAAAAAGATGCTAAAAGGGAAGATCCCTCCGACAAGCAATTGCTCACCAAGTCTCCTACCAAACGTATAATGTTTGTACAAGACTCTGATGAGGAGAAGGAGGATGCAGGGGTTGAGTAGGAGGCCCTTGTTGTCAAAGCCATTGAACTTAGGGTGGAGGGATGCAAGGATCAATGTGAATCACACAAGGAGGGGCCCCAAATGCCTAATTGGCTAGGGAATCAGCTTAGGAAAAAAACTCCCACCCTAAAATATCCTAAGGTGAGGCTAGAGGCAATACTGGCCAGAGCACAGATAAGCACTAAGAAGGAGAAAGGCCAAGAATCAGATCGAAAGTAACCACGGATGCCTTCGGATCTAGATCAGTACAAATAGCCACGTCGGTGGTTGGAGAACAAGGAGTAACTTATAACGTTTCCACCATCGACTTGGGAGTAGCCACACGGGAACAGAAGGTTGACCACCTCCGAGAATTGGTCACCACAGTGGTGCACCTTATCTAGCATGATAAGGTTTCAAAGGAAGAACTTAAAGCACAGGTGGCCGATTTGACGGCCTACATTCAACAATGGTCATCCCCAGATGAGCTACCTACCACGTCATCGACTCCACCGCAGTTGTTCTCCCAAGAGAAAATCAATAAGCTAGAAAGAACTAGGAACCTAGATAAGACCATGAAAAATTGGTTCCGGTAGGTCTTAGACATGGGGAACACGGGCATCAACTTGGTTGTTTGAACAAAAAATAAGTTCTTGGAGGTGCAGAGGACTCTTGAGGGCATGAGGTGAATCTGTGAGGAGTTCCCGAGAAAGTACAGAGCCGCCTAACCAAAGATCGAGGCTATCCTCGCACTGCCGAGTGAGGTTTGGGAGAAGGACCTTGCCCTCAAGGATGATGACCACTAGTTAGTGGATGTGTGGAAATGAGATTTTGATCATCGAAAGGCAAGGCTGGAATAGATCCTGGATGAGTGGTTCTGGATATCAAATGGGCCAAGGAGGCTAGAGGAGATTATGCTCAGTACCTCAAGTTGATGACGGGGTATGAGCTGCCTGCTGTTGAAATTAATCCAGAAAGAATAAAGCCTCATTTATTAAAGAACATGGAAAATGGGATGTCATCTTACGTTACAATGGATTTCATGAGCTTTGTTGCTCGAGCCTTCACCCAGTTTGAGCTTTTCAGAAGTAATGCTACCAAGTATGACGATGATTGGCGTTAACAACTCCCAAGAATGGAGTTACCAAGTGCTACGATCTGACATCATGGAGGTGGAAAAGCTTCAGCCAATGATCTTGAGCTTTGTGGAGTATGCAACTTTGATGAAGTAGGAGGGAAACCCTGTCATTGATGAGGAAATTTTAAAAGAGTAGCTGCAACAAAGAGCAATCAGCAAAAGGACAAAACTGCTACAGTGTTGCCACTAGAAGACAAAATAGGGAAAAAACAAAGGATGTATTCTAAAATGTGATATATTTGGGGGTAGGTGAAACCCTAGTGTAAAGTGATTCTTTGCCACACAATGGAATTGAATGTTGGCCGCTTATTTTACTTTTTGAAAACTATAAATAGAGCTCTCCTCCTCTCATTTTAAGAGAGTTGAGTTGTTGTAAAGCCATGTTGTAGAAATTGCAATAGAAAATATAGTGAATTATTGGTGTATTTTGGATTTCTCCACATGTTTCATAATTCTTCTCCCATTAGTTAAAATTCCAGTTTAAGTTATTTTGCTATTCTAGTTTCCTTTAGCTGACTTTGGTGGATTTAGTATGTTGTCTTTGGTTATGAAGTTTTCTGCTATGTGTATGCTTTCCTTGTCCATACTTTTAGTCATTTGCTACTGGTAGGTGACTATGCAAAGTTATTTTGGACTATAATCTCATAGCTACTCTTTAAACTTTGTCTTTGTTCACATTCACATGGTGAATGAATGATGAAATATCTGTAGTTCCCAGAAGATAGCATAGATTTCATGACATTGTGAGAATTCTGATTAAGTGAAATCCTATTTTAAGGAAAATATCCATAGTAGGAACCTCCATGATCACTGTTCATCAATAGTTGTGGGTCCAAGAACCTTCCCTCTTCCCTGCCCGTTTTTCCTCTTTTTTTTAGAAATAACCCATGCTAAGGTTCATTGTACATTGTAAAGCCAAATCCAATGAAACCATGGAGTTCTAGACTACTGTTTGAACCTGCAGCGAAGTGTAGTAGTTTCCTATTTGAAGAAATCCATTCATAGACCCAATTCCCCTACATCTTTAACTCCCGTAAGGCTGCCAACTGATTCTAGCAAATCACATAAATCAGCTGATATATTCCAAGCATCGTCATGACCTGACATCCGAGAGACCTTGGGATAGTGTTCTGCAATTTGATTGTGGAAGATTATCTTTCAAGAGAGGTAATGCACCTATGCATTACCTGTGTTGTGAAGTGCATAAAAACACCATCAACAAAACTGGTGCTAGAAGGAGGGATTTTTGGAGATAAAGCTGGATCGAATTGGGTCATTCTCCCCTGAGAGATTTCATCGAGTCTTGAGATCTACACCTTTATAAAGGAGAATTTCAAGAATTACACCCCCCTGTCCGAGCTAAAAGAGCTAAACGAAGGGAACCATCTATCACCGATTCGCTAAACCAGCTCACTGCTCTTTCACCTCCATCTTATCCATCATCATTGGTAGTACAACCTTCCACTCACCTGATCCAAATAGCCTCCAGGCTACCACTCCATCTGGGCTGAACATTGTCTTTCAGCCGAACATAGTCTCCAGCCCTACTGTTGTCCTATCAGTTGTTGTTGCCCCTTTGTAGTTACAAGTCAATCTGGTGTAGCCACCTCCACTGCCCCCTCCAATGGCATGGCTAGGCAATAACCCATCTCCTTTGGCCTTCAACCTCTACCGTGATATGCCAAAGAATCTTGAGAATTTTTGCACGAAGATCAACCCTCAAGATCCACAAAGGATAGCCGAGGAGCATGTCTAGATCTTTGAAATTGCTTTGAAGACTATGTAGGTTATTTAGGAAGATGTGTCTTGTAGGATCTTTCCCTACTCCTTAGGGGAGGAGGCCTTCTACTAGTACGTCAACTTGCCCACCCGAACTATCAACACATGGGACCTTCTGAAGAATTCTTTTATGTAGAAGTTCAAGACCCCAGTTAGCCCCACAAACTCATACCAACACTTCATGTCGATTCAAAGGGAGATTAATGAACCAATCAGTTCATTCAATGATCACTTCCATAGAGTGTAAACTTAGCTACAGGCCCTATAATTTTTTAATGATGTTGTCGTCTTACCTATTTACTATGCAGCATTCGATAACCTCACTTCAGCTCTGGTAAAAAGAATGCAACCACCACCCGCCAGGTTGGTCGATGCATACACTGAGGTCGTTATTTCCAACACAGATTTGGGGTAGAATATTTCTGGTCCACTGCCTTCTCTTGGGAAAACTTTGCATCTGGCACAGATTCAGGGGCTTGCTCAAGCCTTGTAGCATTAGACACCCCTGCTAAATCCAGTACCACAACTACCTATGGTTCCACATCCTGGGAAGCTGATGAATCAGGCGTATCCGATACCTCACTACTTGCTACCCCAGCAGAAACATTCGCATCCTCAACTATCCTAGGTGTCGGCGTACCTCTAGGCATCTGAATTCCCACTTGCTCATCAGAATCAACCGATTGCATAGCCCGTGTTCCTCCAAAATTCGGCATCACAACTGAACAACATTGAAAAGGACAAGACTGACGAGCTCACATAGATGATTAAAAAGATATCCATGGAAATGATGCATTTGAGGAACCAAAACAACCAACTGCAAGTGTCACAAAAAAACATCTAGTCTAACCTTAATTGTGATAACTAAGATCATCATGAAAGTCGAGATAATCAGGATGCTAGCACGTTGTCCGAACAGAATTATGACATAAATCAAAATTCGGGTCAGAACTTTAATAGAAGGCCCTTCCAAACGCAAAACTGGACATGGAACACATGACCCAACAATGGTGGCATTCTCATGCCCCTTGATCAGCCTAGTAGCAATGAGAACCTTGCAAGCGGAGTATACTTGGTGGAGGCTACTTTGTCTGGCTGGTGTCACTTACACAAAACAAGTCACCACTCCGACCTAGATTGTCTGGAATTCCAAACTACTGGTGAGATTTTCCAAGTTCAAGCCCAGAATGCGGTGGACAATTTTTGGTGCAGAGACATTGTTCCATTCGACCCCTACGACTCCTCGGTGCTGGTGGTGAACCAAGCTCCATTCCCAAAGGCTGAATGCAATGCACCAGAGCAGGAGGGTGCCAACCTGAACAACAACGATAAAGCGAAAAAGGTAAGTTCTGAAAGAGCTTTAGCTCAACTTTTTGATTCAATAGATAATGGTCCTAAAGATGACGAAGAAGATCCTAGGGAGGATGAAGTCCAAATGTTTTACAAACATACTACCCCATACAACCTCAGGAATAGACAAGTCGATGGTCATGCTGGAGGTGCTTTTATGACCTCCACTCTACCGAATAATCTCAGCACCCCTCCCGATCCAAATGCAAGTAATAACCTAGGTTTTCCCCATACACCCACATGGTATCTCAATAGGAATAAACAATAGAACAATAGCCAAAGCTAAGCCACCAGCTCCTCCCAAAACATTTCCTATGATCAATAAGTTGAGCAGATGGGGGAGTATATTGCTGAGGAATTCAAAAAGGTAAAGCTAAGCATGTCTGCATTCAAACTTCTAAAGGTGCCTGCCATCAGGAATGCCTTTTTTAGAATGATAAATGGGACTCCACCACAAGGGTCAACTCAAGAAACTCCGGCAAAGAGGGTTTCCTTTGATGATCAACAAAGTGAGTTGGTCATTAGACGGATCTTCAGTAGTAAGGCTGACTCACCAGCAGGTCAACAAGCAAACAAGCAGTCTGAAAGAGTAACTAATTAGGTACCAACCCAAAGCAAGGGAAATGTGAAGGACAAAGGCCAAGTCACCCAAGTGGATGTTTCAAGGGGATTGTTTTAGGGGAAATTCAAAACTCCTCCCTTTCTTACCACCATCCATGTGTTCAGGAAGAACCTCCACAACTCCCTGCTTGATTCAGGAGCTTCGGCCAATGTCATGCCCCTAAGCATGTGCAAGGCGCTCGGAATAACCTCAACTCCTTCCCAACGGAAGGTGACACAACTTGACAAAACTGAAATTAGCATAGTGGGGGAAATTAACAGAATACCTATGCAGATTGTTGCTAATCCCTGGATCCAATAGACCATAGATATTCAGGTGGCTGATATCCCAGATACGTATGGTATAATCCTAGGAAGGGATTTCACAAGGGCGTTGAATGAATATACCATGATTGATTACTCACACATGTGGCTACCATGGAAAGGAATGTCGAATCAGATTTGAATCGATCGGGAGCCACGGATGAGATTCATTTTCACTGAATACAACAACACGAATGAGGTTTTGTATGCTGAAACAAATTTGGGGAATTATTCCCTAGTATCATATCTGAATGAGCAAGAATGCCTTGAAGAAGAGGGAACAAGTGAGGTATTCCTTGTATTATGCAACCCGCCTGCTAACCTAGCCAATACCTCTCATAGCACTAAAATGCTGATAGAACTCGATGATGAAGAGCTAGGAGAGGATGATAGTATTGGATTGCTAGATGGTTTCCAAGATTTCATGGAAAAATGTGTTCAAGACCAGCTTAGTCTAGGAACCCAAATGAACTTTCAAGAACTCTTGCTCCCTAATTGGTGTAGGGTACATAATGCTGCTCACTCAAATTTTGACTATTGTTTTGTGTCAAACAACAATTGAACATGTTAAAAGATAGGCTACTCCGAAAGAGAAAGCAGGATCAACAACACATGAATAAACATATTTTGTCCCTACACCTCCCAAAATGGTTACTGAAATGAAGGCCTCACCGAAGGTGAAAATAAGATCTGTTGGTTCTACGTTCAAGGATTCTCCTGGATTCTAGACATTGCACTTTGATGGGTCTAAATCCAAGCACGAAGCTGGGGCAGGTTTTGAATTGATCAGTCCCAAAAGTAAGTCATACTTTGCTGCTCATAGACTTCAATTTTATTGTACCAATAATGTAGCAAAGTATGAGGCTTTAGTCGTAGGCCTCTTAATGCATTGAGAAAGGGTGTCAAAATGCTCCAGGTGTATGGAGATTCAGATTTGGTCGTAAAGCAAGTCAAGAAAATCTATTCCTATTATGATTGAAGACTCACCAACTACAAGCACCGCGTATGGGATCTACTGGAAGGGTTGGATGCATTCAATATTCAATTGATCCCGCATGTTGAGAATCATATTGCCAATGCCTTGGTGTAGGCAGCAAGCACGCTACAACCACTATCCCTATCTGGCCTCAGAAGATTCATGGTGGAGTTCACCTCCATCCCATTAGTGTTGGATAACATAGCCAATTTCCAGGTATTCAGTGATCACAAACACATCCTAGATTTTATCACCAGTTCGGATGTGTTTCCTAAGCAAATAATTGATGAGTTCAAACCTCAAGAGGCTAACCTGGATATAGAGGGGATTGTCAACCTGAAGACCAATACCATCCCTAGGGGGATGGTCCAATTAGAATGAATCTTTGACTTGGATTAGATTAGAGATCAGGATCAGCAGGGTAAGAAGGATACCATAAGTGGCTAGTGTGACACTTACAATCTAGGAATGGTTGGGAATGCTAAGAACGTGTTCATTGGTAAGGTGTGCGCTCCTAAAAAAAGAGGGGATAATTGAGGCTCTACGAAAGTATCACAAAGTCATCGCCTAGAGCTACAAGGATCTCAAAACGTATCACATGTCAATTATCACCCACATCATCCCACTCAGACTAGATGCGAAGCCATTTCGGCAGCGGCAACAGCCTGTCAACACTTTGCTAGAACCAATAATATACAAAAAAGTATAATTTTTTTTTAAAACCAAGATCATTTTTCTGGTTAGACACTCCACATGGGTGGCAAATTTGGTTCCTGTTAGAAATAAAAAAGGGGAAATCAGATTGTACGTCGACTTCCATAGACTGAACCGAGCCTCAGAAAAGGATAACTATCATGTACCCTCATTGAATGAGGTGTTACAGATAGTAAATGGCTCCCAAATGATGTCCTTCTTGGATGGATATTTAGGGTACAATCAGGTTATGGTACAGTACAAAGATCAACACAAGCGGCATTCACCACCAAATGGGGAACTTTCGCTTAAAGACGAATGTCGTTCGAACTAATCAATGTTGGTGCCACTTTCCAGAGTGCCATGGATATTGAATTCAAGGACCTAATCGACAAGTGCATAATCATCTACATGGATGATTTGATAGCATTCTCAAAGTAGCAGGGTAATCACGTCACTGACCTATGCAAGGTCTTTGAAAGGTGTCACAAATTTGGGGTTTCCCTTAATCCGAAGAAATGCATCTTCGGTGTCATTGAAGGGAAGCTCCTTGGACATGTCCTATCAGAATAGGGGATTTTTATCGACCCTGAACGTATCCAGTCAATCATGAAGTTCTAGTTGCCAGGCAACAAAAAGGAATTAAATTTTTTTTTCAGAAAGATCAACTTTGTTTGCAAGTTCATCACAGGCTTTGCGGAAATCGTCAAACCACTCAATGCTATGCTAAAACAGGACACTAAGGTCGAGTGGACCCCACAAGCAAAGCAGACTTTTGGGGAAATTAAGAAGGAAATTGCTGACGCCCCTATGTTGGTCAACCCCAACTATCTAATGTCATTCTACATCTACTCATTTGCTTTGGATCATTCCTGTGCTAGTATCTTGACTCAAAAGGATGACGAGGGGAGTGAACATCCAATCACCTTCATGAGCACCCCTCTGAAGGATGTTGAAATATGCTATCACAATGTCAAAAAACAAGCCTATGCCCTTGAAAAGGGGGTCAAGAAGTTCAGGCATTATATCTTGCGCAACAAAGTGTTCTCTATAGTTCCTGACCCATAGTGAAGACACTGCTCATGCAGAACAAGTTAGGGGAGTGAAGGGGAAAGTGGATTGCATTGCTATAGGAGTATGATATGGAAATCCAGTTGATGAAGCTGGTGAGATGGCAACCACTTTCCAAAACAATGGCAGAGGTGGTTATTGATGCTAGACCCGAACTCACAGTGCAATAGTACCAGCTGGAGGATGTCTCTCCAGGGGAATGGTACGATGACATAGTGTAATACCTGTTGAATCATAAATGTCTGACTCATCTACAGGGAGTCCTTAGATTGAAAAGCAACAACTACATGTTACAAGACACCATATTGTACAAGAGGAATCATGAAGGTATCTATTTGAGATGCCTTGGTAAGGAAGAGGTTGATTGTGTTCTCAGAGAAGTCCATGATAAGTTCGGGACTGGTCACGGTTTCGATTTATCAACTGTGCATCAAATATTACGAGTTGGGTACTATTGGCCCACCATTTTCAAGGATGCTCATGGTCATGTTCGTACTTTCCATGTGTGCTAGACTACTGCCACCTGAGAAAGGAATGTTGTTGTCCCCTTGCAACCTGTGTTGGAGGTAAGGCCTTTCGCGCAATGGGGTCTCGACTTCATTGGTCCGGTAAGCCCTCCATCATCTGCTGGACATAGGTACATTTTGACCACTTTTGATTAGTGTAATAGGTGGACAAAGACAATAGTTTGTAGGCAATGCACGACTGAAGTAGTAACTAATTTTTTGGAAATTTTTATTTTAAATCACTTTGGTTGTCCTTATGCTCTAGTATGCGATAACAGCCCTGTGTTTGCTTCATTAGAATTCACGAGTTGGGCCTTTGACTATGGTATCGCCATTAAATTTTTATCCAATTACTATCCTCATGACAATGGCCTTTCTGAGTCAACCAACAAGAACTTGATCACTGTGATCAAGAAGCTACTATATAGGAATCCCAAAGACTGGCATACCCAACTTCATTTCGCCCTTTGGGCGGATCGCACCTATCACAACGCTGCCCTCAGAGATTCCCTATATCATCTCATTTACGGCTTGGAGCCCATCTTCCCCATACACTTGAAAATCCCTACCCTCTAGTTATTGAATGATTTTTATGAAGGAGGAGACCGCAAAGAAGCTCACCTCACCGAGCTGCTACACCTAGAAGAAGTACGAGACCGTGCAATAGAAAATTCAACCAAACATCAGGGCATAGTCAAAAGATGGTTCGATCGTCGAGCCAAAATTAGGGTCTTCCGTATTTCCAATCTAGTCCTTTACCAGGACAAGGCCCATGAAAAGAAAGGGGGACACAACAAATTCAACAAGCTTTGGCTTGGCCCCTTTCAGATTGCTGAAATCCTTGGAGATAATACTTTTTACTCAAAGACTTTGACTTGTGAAGATGTTTTGTTGCCTATCAATGGGCAGCACCTTAAGCATTACTTCCAGGCCTGACCTCTTCCAAATTTGTTTGTGTAAATACCTGTACATAGGTTAGAATAGGTTTTCTGCTTTGTCCTTTGATTTTGCTAGTTTTTCTGGCTGTTTTTGTTTGGCCCTTGGAAGAGTCTTCCCGTTCTGCTATGGTGGCCATGCTCGGCTTGATAAACAGTTTGCCCTGCTGCCCGCTCTTGCATTGTTCTCTAGATAAGCCTTCATTCCCTATTGCTAACCTCTGAAGGCCCCTAAGCATTGGTTTTCAACTTTCAAACTCTGAACTAACCTAGGATGGCTATCTGCTTGAATTCCCTGCATTTATCATGGAACACACAAAAACACGTTTTAAAATTTTCAAAGAATGGTATGGTGATTATTGAGAAGGCTGGATAAGTGAAAAATCTAAAGTTTTCTCCAGTGACCACTATGATTTCCAAGCCCATAGTAAGCTTCGTTGCTTACACGGTTGAATAGAAAGGAAAAAAGAGGAAAATGTTGAAAAGAAACATCAAATGAAAAGAATAGACAAAGTGAAAATAACAACCATATGGGTGTGCGAATATCTCCACCGGGCCTATGGACGCTTGGCTGGTAGTAGAGCTATGTTCGTGGGATCGCAGCAACAACTCTGTTGGGGCTATGGACGCATGACTAGTAGCAGAGCAATGTCCAGGTTACTTTTGGGGTTAGGTGAACTACGTAGTTTATCCCTCCCAATCAGTGGTTGCTCATGCTATCTCCAAGGAAAGTAAATGAACACACCACACACACCTCCATGATGATGTCATGACATGATTCAATCTCGCCTTCCTTAACCTACTCTTAGTTCAGCTTTGAAAATCAACTTTGGCATACGAAACCAGAGATCATGGGTTCGGAATGAATATTTATCTTTAGAACACCAAGAGCGTTCTCCCAATGGAGTCGCCATTTTTTGTGCCTATTGTACACATGCCCCATTTTGAATGAGGACCCTCTCTTTCCTCTTTTGCTTGTTGGGTCCTTTTGCTTCACCTTGTTTTGCATGCCCATTTTTGCATCCTTAAAGGTCAACACATTCTCAAAAGTCACATTTTAAGTTTGACCAAAATTTGCCCCTTGTAAAAATGCTAAATCTTAAGCCATTTCAGTTTTTTCCTTTCTGTCGGCCTTTCTAGCGTCCGTGGCTCCTCTCGAGCTTGGACCCTCAGGTTTCCCCTCTCGGGTTTCCATTTCGGTTCTACTGTTCCAAATGGCAACTATGCGAAGCCTTTCCGATCCTCCGGGCCCGATCTACAAGGATTCCCTTCCTGAGTTTCTCTTTGGACTTTGTCATTCCAAATGGCTGCTAGCTTCCATCTTTCTGGACCCTGGACCCTGGAGCTCCCGTTGCCGTTTGCATTTCATTTGGCAGATTTTTGAACGACCATCCGTCCGCGTCTTTCCAGACCTCAGACCCCGGTCCTCCCGCCGTCGTCTCAAAATTTGAACTCAGCTACCTTAACTACCGTTATACCAGGCATTTAATTGGATATTAATTGTGTTGGGGGTTATATAAATGAGTTTTCAACTATCATTTTCATATGTCAGAAGCGATCAAAAAGCCTAACGCCACCCTAGCAACTTTCGCCACCGTGCTCGAACCTCTGCTTCTCCGTTCCTCGCGAATTCAACGGAAGTCTTCTTTGAGGTTTCAAGGTACGTTCGCTATCTACGTGCTTTGTCTCTTTTTCCTCAAAGTCATGGTTTAAATCAAGTAAAAAAACCTAAAATGAACTCGAAACTTGGTAGAATAGTACCTTAGCCTAAAAACCCACAAATTCAAAATTGCAAAATCTATCATTTGAAGGATGAAATTGAAGCCCGGAGCTTCACCTCTCCATTACTGTTCTTCAAAACAGTCGACAGCGCGTCTTGGGCCCGGAGCTCTCTGCGGTCATCCGTGCACAAACTTAAACTTGGAAAATGATAGTGTCCACCTCGCTCCCAGGTCCTGGCCTCTGGAATTCCCTTCCAGGATTTCCATTGTGCCTCCGCCATTTCGAATGGCCTTCCTCGCGCAACCTCCCGACCCTCAGACCCCGAACACATGAATTCCATCTTAAAACTTGCAGGAAGATGAAACGTCCAAGTTGTCACCGGACCCCGACCTCCGGAACTTCATGTCACTTTTGTCATTTCGAATGGCTGTCCCAAGACGTCTTTCCGACTCTCGGACCCCGTTCACCCTTTTTCCAAGCACAAGTTCAAACTAAAACATGACATCCAAACGTTGTCTAGATGCCAAACTCCAGAATTCCATCTCCAAGATTCTGTTCCGGTTTCACCATTCCAAACAGCCAAACCCTACCATCTTTCTAACCTCTAGGCCCCGGCCCTTGGTCCATCGCTGAGCTTTTCTTAGCTGATGAATTCATCTCCGGGGATTATCCTTCAGACCTCTGTCCTCGGATTGCCACCTGCATTTCGCCATTTTGTGCGGTTGTCCCGTGACAACTTCCTGACCCTAGCAACCCAAACTCCGGAGCCTGGTACCCAGAGTGTCATCTTCCCTGCGCCGTTCCAAATGACCTTCTTACAGCTGATACCCGAACGCCTGAATGAGGGCTCAAATGACATCCAAATCCAAAATGAACTTCGACCCACTTCCTAAAATTTGGTCTTCTTTCACACCAACCCTTCATTGAACAAATCTGAGATCGGAAAAGTCATTGGGAGTGCCTTGCCTTATTTTCCCTTCCAAATGACATTTTGCCAAGGGAATTCCAGCCCTTCGGGCCCGAGTCATCCGTTTGCCTCCCAAAATTATTAGGATCTAGTGTTGAACTTTTCTAAAATGATGATTGTGGATCTAACCTTGATGTATAGGGATTTGTCTGAGGTCGCTTTTCCATGATAATGTTGCTAACTCCCATCTCTTTGTGGAGGATTTATGGAATCCGGTGTAGAAGCTTCTGGTGCCATCAAGGAAAAAGGGAAAGGAACTGCCAAAGCACCTTGAGGCAAGGAGGACAAGGATCAAATGAGGTAAAAATTCCAGGGGGTGCCATTACACTCTAGAATCACCACTCTTTGGAGGAACATCACAGATACCAATATAGGGCATGTCGATATTTACGAGTTTACACGGAGAGTCGGGATGGACCCAAAAACAAAAAATGCAAAGTTAATCAGCGGACTTGCCA
This sequence comes from Sequoiadendron giganteum, assembly GCA_007115665.2. Classification (NCBI taxonomy): domain Eukaryota; kingdom Viridiplantae; phylum Streptophyta; class Pinopsida; order Cupressales; family Cupressaceae; genus Sequoiadendron; species Sequoiadendron giganteum. The sequence continues at coordinate 636,827,832 of CM021104.1, read as the reverse complement.
AGGCTACAGGCTTCCTACTAGCTTTGGTGGTCCCTGAGCTGGTAATGGCATGCTGGGAAGCATATCAACCTAAAACCAGAACCATAGTGGATAGAGATGAAAACATCCTTGTAGATATGTCCCCTCTTGGGATAACAACTTTCCACATCCCCGCCTTTGAAAGCATGGAGACCCCGACTATAGAAGAGTGCAAGGAATTATGGGATCAAGATCCTATGAAATGCAAGAAACTGATCCATCAATACTGGTTGAAGGATAAGCGGGCCAGTGTTGGCAAAGTCCCTCAGGAGCTCTTTGGTAGTGATTTCTTCGAGGATCACCACGGCCTCATTACCCTACTAAGCAGAGTAATGGGCCTTCCTACTACAGCCTTTTTCAAAGAATGGATGTTGTAATTTGTGGAACAAATCCTCTGCGGGAATGACGCTACCTTTTATTGGGGGGAAATAATTAGCAATTGCTTTCATGAGCAATTTATCAGTGTGAAGAAGACATCAAAATTATATATGCCATCCTACTTGGTCTATTTGCTTGCTGATCGACGACATTACCATGGATTGATTGCAATGCCCAAAGAGGCGCTAGGGAGGGAACTTAAACCCTATCACAAATATCCTTAGCTGCAATACAGGAATTTCAAGAGGGACTATTGCAAGGTAAATGATGCCTTCATTGCCTACGTCATCTGACTGCTTGGAGGAGATTTTGAGAGAAGAGTCTCGCACAGTGCTAGAGCCCTCCTCAAGCATTACGCCTTCCTATATATAAATTTCCCTAAGTTCACTTACATTCGTGCCAAAGGATTCATGGAAAGACCGAACAAGCTGCCCTGGTACCCCAATGACCAGATCATACTATTGAAGCTAACTTGGCAATTGTGTCACATTCACAATTTTCTAAGCAACAAACATCTGGCAGGGTCACCTTATCCTATTGGCCTTGGCCAGGGGATATACAAAATTCATACCTCCCAATGTGCAGGTAATTCAGAGAAAGAGTTGGCCGAGTATCACTTCAAGTAGCATACAGCTTGACCATGAATGGACCCATATAGTCATATCTAAAAGGCACTGGGATTTGAGTATGTCCACTTCCACAATGTTGAGGATTTATGGGCCAACTGCAAAGATGATCTTGAAGTATGGTTATGAAACTATATGCGCATGACTGCCCTCTATGTGTGAAGAGTGAACTTGTGTCCCATTTTAGATCAGCTTGAAGAAGATGAGAGCACGATGATCGATTCGGGATATAGTGTCATTGCTAATATATCATTTCCCTTGATTGATTGGGATCAGTAAGAGGTTGATGACCTCGACATACTCACCAAACCCGTGGAGGCTCGATCGAAGGCATGGATCAACCAACAAGTAGCCCGACTAAAGCAATAAGGAGTCACCTTAACATTCAACGGACTTGAAAGTGAGCCAAGTGGCTCTGATGGTGGGGTGGCTACTGCTACAACTGGGGAAACCTCCAAAACCCCACCATCTGTCAAAACTAAGAAGAGAAAAGAAGTTAGTGAGTAATTGCCTAACCCAAAGGTTTATGCTCAAAAGGCTTCGGATGGTGAGGATTCCAAAAAGCAAAGAAAAACAGCCAAGGTTGTGGAGATGCTTGTAATACCTGAAGATCTGCTCCTCGAGGGAATAGAGGAAGAGGCTGACCTACCAAGGCCTCCATCTACTACAATTGTTGTTGCTATCACCACTATCCCACCTACTTCACTTACAGTATCTACTTCCTCTCTGCCTGCGATGGACATATCTATCCACCTTGCCTCCACTTCTTTGATCGTGTAGGTCATACCGGTGGATTTGTCCTCCGCCATGACCTCCCCGGTCTTGAAATCTTCCATGTCTCCTTCCCTTTCATACGCTTCTACTACTGTAATGCCTTTCCTTAGTCTCCCAGAGTCCTTCATAAAGTACATGCTTACAAATCCAATAGTGCAAGCCATAATAGCCTAGGCTATGGCTAACGCTCCAGCTCTCCCCCACCCTACCGAACCACCTAGAATGGAGGCAACAATGCAGATCTCGGATGAGCTCGAGCGACAACAGCTAGAGGCTACCAAGAGGCCCGAAGATGAAGAGTTTGAATATCATGAGCACCCGATTTTTGAGCACTAGGAGATCGATGAGGTGGCCTATGAATCTTCCAGTGAAAGCAGTGAGGAGCTAGACACAGAATTCATCCAGGAAACGGCTGACCCGGAGCTTGAAGAAGAATGGAACAAGCAGCTCAAGGAGATCGAGGACCAAGAGGCTGCAGGTCAGCCTATGATTGAAGGGTCTTTTGCTTCAGAGACTGATATTGGCAGGTCTCCAGCTAAAAGACATGATCGAACCCCGAAGCATGATGAGGAATCATCCCTCCATGAAGATGAACAAGAGGATAAGCCTAGGGACATGAGTATGATCAAGATGAAGAAGAAAAAGATGCTAAAAGGGAAGATCCCTTCGACAAGCAATTGCTCACCAAGTCTCCTACCAAATGTATAATGTTTGTACAAGACTCTGACAAGGAGAAGGAGGATGCAGGGGTTGAGTAGGAGGCCCTTGTTGTCAAAGCCATTGAACTTAGGGTGGAGGGCTGCAAGGATCAATATGAATCACCCAAGGAGGGGCCCCAATTGCCTGATTGGCTAGGGAATCATCTTAGGCAAAAGACTTCCGCCCTAAAATATCCTAAGGCAAGGCTAGAGGCAATACTGGCCAGAGCACAGATAAGCACTAAGAAGGAGATAAGGCCAAGAATTAGATCGAAGGTAACCATGGATGCCTTCGGATCTAGATCAGTACAAATAGCCATGTCAGTGGTTGGAGAACAAGGAGTAACTTATAATGTTTCCACCATTGACTTGGGAGTAGCCACATGGGAACAAAAGGTTGACCACCTCCGCGAATCGATCGCCACAGTGGTGCACCTTATCCAGTAGGATAAGGTTTCAAAGGAATAACTTAAAGCACAGGTGGCCGATCTGACAAACTACATTCAACAATGGTCATCCCCGAATGAGCTACCTACCACGTCATTGGCTCCATCGTAGTTGTTGTCCCAAGAGAAAATCAATAAGCTAGAAAGAACTAGGAACCTGGATAAGACCATGGAAAATTGGTTCTGACAGGTCTTAGACATGGGGAACACGGGCATCAACTTGGTTGTCCAAACAACAAATAAGTGGATGTGTGGAAATGAGATTTTGTTCATCGAAAGGGAAGGCTAGAGCAGATCCTAGAATGAGTGGTTCTGGATATCGAATGGGCCAAGGAGGCCAGAGGAGATTGTGCTCGGTACCTCAAGTTGATGATGGGGTACAAGCTGCCTGCTATTGAAATATATCCAGAAAGTATAAAGCCTCATTTCTTAAAGAACATGGAAAATGGGATGTCAGTTGAGGTTACCACAGATTTCATGAGCTTTGCTACTCGATCCTTCGCCCAGTCTAAGCTTTTTAGAAGTAATGCTACCAAGTATGATGACGACTGGAAGAAGCTCGTTAACAACTCCCAATAATGGAGTTACCAAGTGCTATGATCTGACATCATGGAGGTGGACAAGCTTCAACCAACGATCTTGAGCTTTGTGGAGTATGAAACTTTGAAGAAGCAGGAGGGCAACCCTGTCATTGATGAAGAATTTCTAAAAGAGTAGCTACAACAAAGAGCAATCAGCAAAAGGACAAAACTCCTACAGTGCTACCACCAGAAGACAAAACACGGAAAAGACATAGGATGTATTTTAAAATGTGATATATTTGGGGGTAGGTGAAACCCTAGTGTAAAGTGAATCTTTGCCACACAATGGAATTGAATCTTGGCCACTCATTTTGTTTTTTGAAAACTATAAATAGAGCTCTCCTCCTCTCATTTTAAGAGAGTTGAGTTGTTGTAAAAGCATGCTGCAGAAATTGCAATAGAAAATATAGTGACTGATTGGTCTATTTTGGATTTATCCACATGTTTCATGATTCTTCTCCCATTAGTTAAAATTCTATTTTAAGTTATTTTGTTGTTCTAGTTTCCTTTAGTTGACTTCGGTGGATTTAGTATGTTGTCTTTGGTTGTGAAGTTTTCTATTGTGTCTATGCTTTCCTTGTCCATACTTTTAGTCATTTGCTATTGGTAGGTGACTGCGCAAAGTTAGTCTGGACTATAATCTCATAGCTGCTCTTTAAACTTTGTCTTTGTTCACATTTACATGGCGAATGAATGATGAAATATCTGCAGTCCCTAGAAGATAGCATAGATTTCATGACATTGTGAGAATTCTGATTAAGTGAAATCCTATTTTAAGGAAACTATCCATAGTAGGAACCTCCATGATCACTGTTCATCGGTAGTTGCAAGTCCAGGAACCTTCCCTCTTCCCTGCCTCTTTTTCCCTTTTTTTTTAGAAATAACCTGTGCTAAGGTTCATTGCACATTGTAAAGCCAAATCCAATGAAACCATGGAGTTCTAGACTGTTGTTTGAACCTACAATGAAGTGCAATAGTTTCCTATCTGAAGAACTCAATTCATTGACCCTATTCCCCTACATCTTTAACTCTCGTAAGTCCGCCTTGTGATTACAGAAAATCACATAAATCAGCTGATATATTCCAAGCATCGTCATGACTTGACATTTGATGGACCTTGGGATAGTGTTCTGCAATTTGATTGTGGAAGATTGTCTTTCAAGAGAGGTAATGCACCTACACATTACCTATGTTGTGAAGTGCATAAAAACACCATCAACAGTATGGATACTACAATGGAGTGTTGAATTTTTTCTTGAGAGTGAATGAAATGCTAGAAAGTGAGATTGAATTGCTAAGAGCCCGAAATGAAGTGAGAATGAGGAAGAATAAGTCATTTTCAGGTCAGTTGGTCGAAGAGGGACATTACAACTTGTCCCCAATCGAGAGTGTAATGCCTCTGCCAACTTCAAACATAGGAATCCGTTAGGGACGTCTGCGCATCACACATACGTCCCCGAAAAATATTCTCCCACCGACGCAACATACAGATGCCAACTGGAAGGAAGGAAGTTGGGTGATGTGAAATTTTACCTTCAGATTTGATTTTCTAAGGGGAGGATGTGCGAAAAGGAAATTTGCATAAGGCGTGCAAATTCGCTACTATAAATTTTGTCCCCACTTTAGAAAGCACAAGTATTGGTGAGTGCTTCAGTAAAGTATATCGAAGAGTTAGTAGGGTTAGAAATTTATTCTTGAATCGTCAAGGAAGTAGACCGCAATCTGGCAAGCTCGAAAGTGCAGGATGAGCAGAAGACTCAAAAGGCACATTACCTGAGGAGTTTCAAACGAAAGACTCCATAGCCCCGCAAAACTATAAAGTTGCATAAGTACATTGAAGGCCCTCAAACCAATGATGGATGAATCTTGCAAGATGAAAGCATCTTACAGGCCCATAGACCTGCAAGGAGGTAGCCCCCAAGATCTTTTACATGAAGGAATCCCTGTGAAGTATGTGCCTTATAGGCCCACAGACTTGTAAGAAGGTATCCCCCAAGATCTCTCACATCAAGGAAACCTAGAGAGAAAAGTACCTTACAGGTCTGCAAACCTGCAAGGAGGCATCCCCCAAGATCTCTTACATGGAGGAAACCCAAAGAAAGGGAACTCCACAAAGTCAAAAAGTGGCTTCACAGGTGCACATGTGAAGCGACATGTTAATCCATAGATAAAACATGTCAGGAAACATAAAGTAGCCATTTATGCAATCAAGCAGACATTCATGTAGATAATCGACAAATTGGAAAGATTTCAAAGGGGTCCCTAGGGAACCTAATGTGAAGAGGGGTCCACTCAAGGGACGCACCATTTGGAAGTGCAAAAGAGACATTTTTTTTCTCAAAATGATTCATCATCAAGGGATCCTTTTGAAAGATGTTCACTTCATCAAGGAATTCGAAAGGAAGAAAATTCCCCCTTGTGAGAGAAAGGTCAAAGTTGCTCCCACCTCGGAGGAAATTTCTCAAATTCTTTCTTTGTGAACCCATGATGAGGGAAACATGTTATGTTAGGGGTCCTAGTTGTGAATGTGGTTTTCAAAAAATAAATGTTTGTGAGGATCTTCAAGAAAAGATTCGTTGGTGACAAATGTGTTTTTTGAAATCGAAGCATCATAGAAATGACATTGTCACACATGAGAGGGAAAAATCAAGCAAAGAAGAGATAAAGATAAAAAAAGAGCGAGAGAGAAGTAGTCACAAACAAAGGACATAGGGGGATTTGGTTTTGCGAGATCAGATCTACTCATGCTCATATAAATAATAGGTAGCCACAATACAAGGTGAAATATCATCAATCCCCAACCAGATCAAGAAGAATGCACGAAAAAAAATAAAAAAATAAAAAAATGGGTCAACATGGAAGGGAAGCCTAAATGCCCCCAACACTTTGCATCGTCTCCAATTTGCCAAAAATTAAAAAAAAACATGGAAGAATGATGAAACAGATAGAAGAAGGTTTACGACACAAAAATCACTCTGATATCCAAGTACCAACAATGGTGACAAGGGTCATCTAGGAACATGTAGAACAAGTACAGGGGAACACATCACAATACACACACATCTAATCTAAAGATAAAGAAGAGGCCTCCCCTTAACATGCATCGACCAAGAGGTCATCCACTTCCCACTCTATATCATCATAAGGGGAAGAGGATGAGTCTATAGTGGTGAAATATTAAGGGGAGGTGCTTCCGACCCTCCCACAACAAGGGCTAAGGAAGAAGCCCCCACAAGGTCTTCTCCATTAGGCTCTTGTGGAGCTATGGTCAGTGACTTTGCGAAGATCGTTGACAAGGCCAGCTTTTCATCTAGAGAGTTAAACATGCACTTCATAGGAGTGCCATGTTGTACCTCAATAGACAGAGAGGACTATGCCCTAGATTCATCGATTGGCTCACCGAGTGACTCGAGAGCAGTGAAAAACTCAAGAGAAGCCGGAGCTAGTTCTGTCACTAGGACAAAACAAGCTAGCACAGGACCACCTTTTGAGGAAGGTGGGCTCCTCTTACGTCCTCCATTGCTGGAAGGACTCACTTCTACCTTCGGCTTCATCGGGGGATAGGAACTCCCCATAGAAGAGGTGAGAGGTGCAAAGGGAGAGGAGGAGAAAACTGTGAAAGACACCACCAAATTATTTAGCATGTCCATGGGTTTCACGAAAGGCGGGATGTTCGAAAGAGACATCAGCAAGGGAAACTCAACTGAAGGAGCAATGAACACCTGCACCTTGTTAGGGTCAGGTTCATTCATGCTCACCACAAAAGACGGAAGGGCGACTGAAATAGATTGAACGGAAGTAGGGGGGAGGAGAGAGGAGGACATAGTAGGAGGCCTTAACATAGGGGGGGTCGACTCCTCATCCTTTCTCTGCAAAGTAGCTTGCTTAGCCGCCAGAGCCTTTTTCTAGTGCTTGCACTCATGCATAAGGCAAGTCTTGCAACTCTTTGAGCTAGAGGCTAGGAGCTGCGAAGGGACAAAAGACTCCTTCTCAGCCATAGGAGTGTCCACTATAGTATTTCTGGTGGAGGGATAGGTCCCTGAATGGGAGCAAGAGGATCGGGTTGAGAAATAATGAGGGGAGTCAGCTCTAGTGCCTCGACAATGGGCCTCTTCCCATTTACTACTTTGGAAGCAAAAGCGGTAGGAGGCCTCGAAGGCCGAGACAGAGAGGATTCCCTGTGGGGAACCTTCCTTTTACCATATGAAACAGGCCTAGGCTTCATCGGCAGAATAGGAAGCTCAAATGCGAGATGCTTAGGCTTTCGTCAAGTGGGCACCATAGGATTTTCTAGCAAGCATGGAACAAAATCTAATGGTGTCATAGTAGGGCGAGAGGAAGCATCAGGATGAATAGTGGAAGAGGAAGAAGAGGGACCCTGAGAGGACTTTTCTTCTTCTCTCCTATGAGCCTTGGCGGAATCATTGTCAGCTTTTAGGCATGCCCTATACGAATCAATATAAGGTGATGGAGGGTACCTCACTTTAGGCATTAAGCACCCTTTCTTGTACTTTTGATATTTCTGGTACAAGAGGTACTTCCTAGGCGGAAGTGGACCAACAGGTGTTGGCCAAAAGTGATCTAAGGAGTAGCTATCACCCGCGACCAATGGTTTATACCTAGTGTCATGAATCACATGCACTAAACCCCCATGAATGAACTTCAAGCATTTGTGCATAATCAAGGGAACTCCATTCATAGCTACTAGCCAAGGGATACCCAGCTTCACTCTAAAGAGTTTAGACCCCGAGATTATGTCAAACAATAGGCTTACTGACTTAGTTTTGATAAGGACCGAAAAAATGATACTACCCAAGTGGAGGTACGAAAAGTCCATTATGCATATAGATGGTGCTCACAAGTGCATTGTACCCATCTTTGTGCAATAAGTTAATTAACATAATCTCTGCAGTTATGATATTCACCTAAGATGTTAGGTCAATAAGAACACCTACTACAATGTTACCATTGATCTCTGCAGGGATGTAAAGAGGACATGGTTCTCTATTGAAGCCCATCGACAGGTCCTGCGATGTGAACCTGTTATACTTGGGCCACCACTTGCAGGCTACTCAGGGGGGATAGGTTGATGTAGAAAAGAGGCCATCACATACACTAAACAATATTCGCACAAATCCCCCTAAAGGTTGTAAAATAGAATAGTGACCCACTTAAGGTTTCATTGCACAACACTGACGAAACCTTCCAACTATGCCTACTAGGGGTCGCAAGTTGGGTTGCAAGGCAAAAATCCCCACAACTCTCACACCTACAACGCTCCTAGAACAAAAGGAAATAAGATTTTAGTACTACTAAATGGAACCAAAATGGTTCATGTCGGATTCACCAACAATGTAAGAGAGGGGGACCAACCACGTCAAGGCTCCGGGTCACGAAGAGCTGAGAGCGGAGGGCTGAGCTAACTTACATCACTCTAAAGGGGTGTTTTAGATAGAGGACGAGAATGATGAGGACTATAAAATACTTCTATCACTCTTCAGACTCAAAATCCAAGTTTAGGCTAAGCAAGCTAGTTTTCAAAGTCGATATTGCACCTCATATAGTTCTCTGTCTGAGGACGACAACATAGTTCTGGGATGATAATGTAGCATGTTGGCATCCGTACGACCAAAAAATAAGAATTATAATATAAACTACCTAAAAAAAACTAACAACCCAGCTAGTTGTTCTTAAACAAATAAAACAGAATGATAAGATACAAAAAGTACAAACGAAGATGATAAAGTAGATAGATAAAATCTAGGGTGATGAAGATGATCTCACCACTAGCTAGTTCACCAACAAGCTCCAAATGCATTTTCAACTACACACAAAAAGAGGGAGAAATGGTTGGGACTGTATAGGGGTATGCCTCAGCTAGACCCCCGTTTTGGTGTTTACACCTCCACGAACAACCAGATAGCAACGAAGTAGAAATATGTGATAAAGAAGTAAAGAAAGGATAAGTTGCAATAAAAACTACAAAATAGTATAATGCTACTCAACCAAATCACAAAGGAGAGGAGCGAAACTTTACCACCTCCACCCAAAAGCTCACTAGCCAATGGAGGAGAATGTAGACTTGGCAAGGTCACCACAGCCTCAACTGCGATGAAGGGAGGTCCCGCAAGACTCCAAGCCCACACTGTTATGGCTTGCCTCACACTTGCTATGTGGAGTTTATGGAGTGTTGAAGTGTTGAAGTGTTGCTTGAGAGTGAATAAGATGCTAGTAAGAGCCCGAAATGAAGTGAGAATGGATGAATTTGAAGGAGAATGAGGAAGAATAAGGCATTTTTAGGTCGGTTGGTCGAAGAGGGATGTTACAATTCATCCCCAATCGAGAGTGTTACGCCTCTACCAACTTTAGAAGTAGGAATCAGTCAGGGATGGTAGTGCGTTGCATGCGCATCCCTAACAAATATTCTCTCACCGACACAATAGATAGATGCCAAGTGAAAGGAAGGTAGTTGGGTGATGTGGAATTTCTCCTTTGGATTTGATTTTCTAAGGTGAGGATGTGCGAAAGGGGAATTTGTGTAAGGGGTGCAAATTCACTCCTATACAAAAGGTTTTCAATTTGAACCTAATGGAATACTTAGATATAAGGGTATCTAATCTATGTACCCAACGTAAAGGAATTAAGAAATATGGTATGGAAGGAAATAAATGAAGCACCATACTTTGGACATCCTGGAGCGATGAAAATGATGGCTATTGTAAAACCATTATACTTTTGGAAGGGAATGAAGGAAGGTGCCACTATTTTTGTGGCTAGGTCTCTCGATTGTCAAAGGGTGAAAGTTGAGCATCATCATCCTGCTGGCTTGTTATATCCACACGATATACCAGAAAAGAAGTGGCAAGTCATAAGTATGGACTTTGTGCAAGGATTTCCTATGTCAAGGAATAAGCACAATGCCATACTGGTGGTAGTAGACAAACATACAAAAGTAGCACATTTTATACTAGGGAACTTAACTTATGGGATGCCTATCATAGCAAGAAAATTTGTGTAGGAAGTGTTTAGATTGCATGGAATTCTTGAAAAGATAATTTCAAAAAAGGATGCACGAGTCACTTCTAGGTTTTGGAAAACCTTGTTTTTGGCACTAGGGACTCGGTTCAGTATAAGCTAAGCATATCATTCAGAATAAGATGGGAAAATGAAAAGGGTAAAACAAGTTTTGGAAGATCTACTTAGGATGTATTGCATGGATCAGGAGTACAAGTGGCAGGATAACTTACCCTTAGTTGAATTTTCTTACAATAACTTATCATTCTTTAATAAATATGGATCCTTTCAAAGCTTTGTATGGCTAAACGTGTCAAACTCCTATAAGTTGGGATAAACATGAGGATCAAGTAAGTCTTGGGCTAGAAATATTGGCTGAAATGGATGAACAAGTTAAATTAGTTAAGAAAAGGTTAGTTGAAGCTAATGATCAACATAAAAGCTATGTTGATGCTAAGAGAGTACCTCATAATTTTTCCTTAGGTGACCAAGTATTGTTGTGAGTGAAACCTCGTAAAAGCTCCATTAAATTTGGAAAGTCTTCTAAGTTAGCCGCACATTATGTTGGACCTTATGAGATTCTAGAGGAAGTGAATCCTGCAGCCTATCGAATTGCATTACCACCAGCTCTTACCATAATGCATAACTTCTTCCATGTGTCCTACCTTAAAAAGTATATACCAAGGGATAATCATGTAATTGATTGGACTACTTTACAGGTATGGGACCCTAGAGTAGTAACTCTCAAGCCCATCAAGGTGTTAGGAACACGTAAGATATGAGCTTGCATAACAATGAGGTCTTGTAGTGCAAAGTCTAGTGGGACTAGTACACAAAAGACATAGCTACTTGGGAGGACTATGCATAAATTCAATAGAAGTTTCCTCATATTCTTGATGCTTTTGAGAATGTTGAATAATGTAATGTTAGTTGTTATGTTTTAATAATACCTTAGGACATCAAGGACAATGATTCATAAGGGGGGGGGGTATGTTACACCCCAAATGTAGAGTTACTATTTACTAAATTACTACATAAGGTAATATGAATGTAATGTGAATTCTGGAAATAAATAAAGTATGATTGTACCTTGTTATCAATATGAATTTTATCTCATTTGATGCTATCTCATTTGATATTAGCTCTGTTGATGTTAATCATGGTGAAATATTGCATATAAGTGAATGAAAGGTTATTGAATTATCATTATTCTAACTTTGGAGATGTTTATGTATATTGCATATTGTTATGAACAATTAACTGTCATGTGCATGTGTTAGTGGATGCAGGTATGTGTTCTATTCCTCTAGGCGAAGGGGGAGTATCACTCGGGAGAAGATCTTGGTCGGGTAACCGATAAAATTAAACTATCTAAACATACACACACACCACATTAGAAATATTAAGTTGAGTCAGTTTGAGGGTAATAGATAAGTCATCCTTAGTCGATATGTTTGCATTTGAGAGTCCTGTTTACTTTTGCATGCATTTGGTGATGTTTATCTATTTGAGCTTTTGAGATCTTTCTTGTACTATTACGATTATATTGAAAAGTGGGATGTATGTGGAAGTATGTTAATATATATGCACATGCATGTCAATGGGATCTAACAACATGTGTATATGCACATGTATAGATATACCACACGTACACAGATATCAATATGATGGTAACCATGAATGGCTATATGTGAACGAATATGAACATATATATGTGTATAGTATATACACATATCCATATGTATATGTATATCAATACATGCATACGTTATATAAAATTTTCTTCTCTCTGAATATTATCAATGTTAACATCATTAAGTCCAGTATCTTGTAAAACTTCTACAAACCAATTTTCCATTTCACTAAAATGTGTATTTGAAGACGTACCTAGATTTGTGCCTATTGAAACATTCTCCATAGCATTAAAAGAGGGATTTGAAGACATACTAGGACTTGTTTGTATAATCATATTATTTTCCAAATTGACTTCTTGCAAATTAGCTTTGTCTATAACCATGGTCTCCTCGATGTTTTTATCTTCAATAGTTGTGGAATTGGATGCTTCAACATTGTTCATTGATCGAATCCTCATTCTTCTATCTCTTTTCCTTTTTGCTTCTTTATCTTTCCTTGCTTGAATTTCTTCAGGAGTCAATATCTTCCTATCTTTCATTTTATTATGAGCTTGTGAACTCATTATTATAAATTTCTCAAGCACAAATGAATGTCAATAGTGAAAGTCTTCCAAAAATTCAATCAAAATTGTAAGTTGAAGACCTATAAAGACAAAAGTATTCCTCTTTTGTTCCTCCAAACGAGTAGAAAACTAACACAATTCCACTTAAAAAATTGTTTACATGATGCCTCCTTTCAAAAATTCAATCCAAATTGCAAGTTGAAGACTTATAAAGGAAAAATTCTTCCTCTTTTGTTCCTCCAAACAAGTAGAAAACTAACACAATTCCACTTAAAATACTATTTACATGATGCCTCCTTTGAAAAATTCAATCCAAAATGCAAGTTGAAGATCTGTGAAGACAAAAGTTGATAGAAAATAGCCCAATTTTTCGTAGTCTGCTGCACATGTGAAGTTGTAAATTTCACAATAAAAGTTTGCCAGTAAAATTTTAAAAAAATGGTAAAAAGAGAAATGGGATCCCATTTTATAATCGGGATCTCGTTTCCATGTCATCGGTTCGAACATTTAATATTGGGAAACAAGATCCTGTTTTGTAAATGGGATCCCATTTCTAAAATATTGAAATTTCCCTTGCTTTGTGGTTAGTTTTTTAGCTTGTATTTTGGTTTGGGACAAGCATTAGGGATCCAAACCTAGGCCTTCAACCTGGTTCGACCTACAAGTTGAAGGTCCTGATAATGTCACAAAAAAATAGTTACTTTGGACATATAGATGACGACTGTTTTTGTAGAATTTTTTGACGAAATTAAAACCCATTATAGATGAGACAGTGCAAATTCTAAATATGTATTTTTTTTACAATTGGATTATTTTTTTCTATTTTTCAATTAATTTCTGATGAAATTGGTCCATAAACTTGAAATATTAGGGTTTTTACTATTTTAATAACTTTTTATTGATTTTTTTTTTTGTAAAACGAATTACATGAAAATGTACTTCAGACAATTCTTTTCAATTTAAAAAAAATCAAAAAATGATATTTCAGGTCATCTTATGCGTGATGTACACGATGATTTTTCAAAACGATAAATATGGCTAGTAAAAATTTAACCAAAAAAAAATCAATAAAAAATTACAAAAAAAATATCAAAAAATGTGCCTCAGTGAGTTACAAATATTTTCCCAAAAAGATTTAGAAAAATATGATAATTTAGGTCAAAATATGGATGACGTACACATGCATGGTATGGTAAAAAAAGTGACTTTTAAATAGTGGTTTTTAGAAATGGCTATTGAAAATCAATTTGTAGCATCTGGGTATTGAAATAAATTACATATTTGGAAACTAGAGTCTGAGTACCACATTTTATGATGAGTGGTTTTTTTTAAGATCCCATCTCTAAATGCTTCAACTTTTAAGGTCAAATGTGTTAATTTTGAAAATCAGGGAAAACACTTCCACTTTTTGCCCAAAAAGTGGACTCAACTTCTTGCCAACACCCATATAAATATAAAAAATATTAATAGTGTTGCATATTAATAAATAATAATAAAGTTGTCGACTTTTCTAATGGTTTACAAACTAGTTTTTGAAGTAGGTTTCAAAACCTTCCCTTTTTGTCCATAGCCAACAAAGGTAAAACCACAATCTTAGCCACTCGATAAATATTAACCAAATTAATATTTGATTTGACTCCACCACAATTTTCATCTACTCGATAAACGCAATAAATTTTGTGGCATTTTATGAACATTTTCGATGGCTAAACCACTCTTCATATGTTATATTATATAAAATATTATATTTATATTATTTGTTATATTATATATTGTATTATTTATTTATTATATTTATATTATTGTACTTATATTATGATATTATATTTATTATGGTGCAAATCAATAATTGTCGCTCTTTCTTTATTTCCTCTTCTATCATTACTATTCACTGCTCTATGTCATGACTCTCTCGCTTTGTGCCTCTATGGAGTTGATCACTATTTTGAAATACACAGTAGATTGATACTACTACACCAACCATTACTAATATTACTACATGAATAGAAAGGTAGGTGCTCACCACTAGGTGGTACTTGTTATATTATTGTACTTATATTATGATATTATATTTATTATGGTGCAAATCAATAATTGTCGCTCTTTCTTTATTTCCTCTTCTATCATTACTATTCACTGCTCTATGTCATGACTCTCTCGCTTTGTGCCTCTATGGAGTTGATCACTATTTTGAAATACACAGTAGATTGATACTACTACACCAACCATTACTAATATTACTACATGAATAGAAAGGTAGGTGCTCACCACTAGGTGGTACTTGTTTTGAATGTGACAATGTGCTTCTAAACTCTAATTAAAAGCTCCAATATAATTTTTTTGAGATTTTTAAATGTTATATTTAGAGAGGGGTAATCAATAATTGAATGTATCGTACTTGTTAAGTTTCCTCCCTCATGTCATGCACATAATGAAGGAGAAACTTTGTAGTAATTTGGCTTCCATTTATTAACCTAATGTGAATAGTATGTGGAGCACTCAACATTCAATGTTTTTATGGGAATTAATTTATGTGTACTTATAGACCACTAACATGTGTTTATAGGGCGTTCTCTAATGTCCATACATTTGAGTGTGGCCAAGCTACAAAAACATGCCAACATACTTCATTAGTTTTAGTAAAGAACTTTGTACACAAATAAAGAATGGATATTTATTCAAAGGAATGAATGATTCAATGTTTTAGTAATTCTCCACTTTAAAATCTTAAGGAGGTTACTCATTCTAGTAAATAATTCTAATTTAAGTGTATTCAATGTGAAGTTTCCCCAAAATCAAGATCACTTAGGTTTTATATAGCTTTCATGATAAAGTCCCTTTACTCATCCATTGAAAAACCTTCCTTACAAAGCCCCCTAACCATATCCATAAATAACTAGAAACTGAAGGTATTTTCATATTATATGAAATGAGGTAGCAAGTTAGATGGTCTTGATTTTTGAGAGAAATTCCATGATTAAATGTGCTCACACCTCTTGAAAAGTGGATAAAAACAAGATAATGAATCTAATTTTAGTGGAAATGTTGGACTTAGAAAAATCTCGTTCGGAACAAGTACTGAAATGGGTACATTTCATAAAAAAAAGTGAACATTTTTATAACTACGAGAGCAAGGGTCTATTTCACTCCCAAACTAAATAACTATTTTATTAAGCGCTGTTCGCTAAAGTCCTCTCACACAGACGTCACCTCTACGTAGCGATAAAATCCATGCAAGAAAATTTGAATTCCTGGATCAGCGCCGTCCAATCGTCATGGAAATGCCAGAACCTCCCTGGCAATGGTCCCCACCTCTGCCCGTGGTTGTCGGGTTCTGTCGGCTACCGGCATGCCGGTACCGGCGTCCCAGCTCAAAACCAGCCGCTTGCCGTTTAACTTGCTCACATTGGCTGTTTTTGTAGCCAGTTTATCGGCCACGTCAACGATTGGACGGAGGTTTTCATCCCCGTCTCAGCACAGAAGTGAGCGACATGCCATTGAAAATGCAAACTAATGATCAGGTCTTGACATTTGGCTTCGTAGGTTTGGAATGGGGGCAGGGCATATGAAATGAAATGAAAGATTTTAATTATGTCCACGAGGTCACAACAGTCTATGGGACCCAGGAACAGCACAAGACCGCCATCAAAAAAAGGGGACCCTAAGCAATTTGAGTTCTTCTCTCGAGGTCAACCCTATGCCGGTGAATTTTGATGATGTAGTTTGCTGATTTGGCCAACCTTTCCTCCTCAAACAGGGTATTTAAATTATCAACTTGTAAAGTGCCCGCATAGCTGGCCCGAATATCATTATACGCTGAGCACTCCATAACAAAATGCCATTCGGTCTCCACCAATCCCATGTCGCAAAATCGACATATTCTCTTCCCATTCTTCTTTAGGAATCAACCATCTGCTCATTTCACATCTAAGACGATGTGAGCTAGTCCGGAGTTGAGCTATCAACATAGTAACGGTGAGATGTTGCCAAATTGGTGCATCCCGCTTTGAGTCGGGTGTCATAGAATGTTTACGATGAGGTTAATGGGGAATGTGGGGTGGAATGTGGGTTCGTCCTCGAGTTCCACTCTTCTAATTGAGAATGTGGGGTGGATGAGGCAAAATGTTAAGTGGATGGGAAAATGGATTATAATCATGCAAGAGTGTCTAAACACAAATGTAGAAATTTAAAGGTATGTAAAAGAGAAATCAAATATATCATGTGGTCAAAACAACTTGGGTGAAAAAGAGAACACTATGTTTTGCATTTTAACCCCTTGTGATCATAGGCAAAAATATTATGTGGGGGCAAATATAAAGTGGAAGCCTAAAATGCTAATAGCCTAGTTAAGAACTAGTTCACATTGTTTGAGGTGTGAAACAAGAAGATGAAAAATACTCAAGGAGGTGTGGGCAGATAGAATTTGTTGTTTCTGCTCTTTGGGTTTAATGGAGATAGAGTGGCATTACGTTATGTAGTGTAAGCCTTACAAGGACATTAGGTACAGTCACTCAAATTTGTTAAAAATCAGATCGTTAGCGGCCTTGTTTGAAGTGGAGAAGATTGTTGGAACAACAAGTTACCTGATCAAAATACACAACAAAAGAAACAAAAACAACAAAGAGTTAGAAAGCAACAAGAAGTAATTGGTGGAGTCGACGACCGTTTAGTTGTTTGCAAAAATGGTTCCAATTCTTTTTCCTGGGTCCCATAGACTGCCTAGTTTCGTAAACGTAATTAAAGCCATTCATTCATTCAATCTTCTCCGCATGGATCCCATCATTGATGTTTATCAATTAAATCTCCACCTATGCTCAAACTTCACAGGAGCCTACATAGTCATTTTATTTTAAATTAATTTAAATCACGTACGAATCGAAACTAACTGCTTCAAAGGATGTTCCCTAAATGTGTACGATGGAGAATATGGGGTGGAATGTGAGTTCCTCTCCTCGATTTTCACTCTTCTAATTCACAAAGTAATCTTAACATGTGAACATGTGAAAATGTTCTAACTAGAAAAAACCCCTATTCACACTAACAATTTATACTCCCTTACTAGAAATTTGATGTGCTTAAGTAATGTAATGTGCAAATGGGACCTTAGGAGATAATTTTTTTATTAAAGAAATAACTATGATTGATAGTTGTATATTACCACTATAAAAGATTGTAATGTTAATAATTATTGTATTTTTGACACTCTAAAAGATTTAAATTTTAATTGTTCCAAATTAACATGTATTATGTTGGATACATTTTCAAGAGTTGAAAATGCTAAGAAAAATATGGAGTGGCTAACAAAACCAGTTTTTTTCATTGCATTTCATGACACAAGCATGCTTATTTCTATTAAATATTGCTAAAATAGATTAAATCCGTGCTTGGAATTTGTACTTGTCAATTTCCTAGTTGCTTAATATATATGAAAATAAGTTTACATTTATTTTATTGATTTTTTTATAAATATCCTTCAGTAAAAGAAATGGTCTCATAGAAAGAGCATTGCATATAGTACCTAAATAGGCCTTGTAGAATGAACATTGGATATATAAGATCTACATTGAACTAATAGAACTATTGGAAATTCTATATTTCAACAAGTTGAATGGATATACCCAAAATTTTGAAGGAACATGGCTGAAATTTTGTCTTTTTTGTGCAATTTTTTTTGGTGGTTTTGCAACATAATCTTCATCTCAATTCCTTCAACTTATTACATCTATAAGAATATTGACATTTTAAAATTTTAATGTGCTTGTTAGATATTGAATGAGCAATAGCTTAAATATCTACAAGAATATTAAGATTTTATATTTTAATATAAATAACTCAAAAAAATTGGTCTTGAATAATGAGAATTGTATGTAAGATGATTTTTTTATATAGTTGCAAATACTTCAAAAAAATATTTTTATTGTCATTACTCTACAAATGATGACACTATACAAAAGTTAATCTCATTTTAGTATATTTTTCTAGGATTATGAAGTAACAATTTCTAAGTTGTGTTAGTTTTTTAGGCTACAATTAATTATATATAAACTTAATAAATATGAGGTTAGGGTAATTTGCATTGCCATTGAATGTGATAATCAAGGAGACATTGTCAATTTGAATCATTATTTGTATTTTTTATCATATAATTTATTATCATTACTTGTATTGTAAAGAAAATTATTTGAAAAATTAAAACATTTCCAACAAAAAATGAATTTAAAAACACGATCAGTCCTTGAGTCCTCGATATATCATGCATATGGATATTAGTAGTGATGACTGCTATATTCTCTATTCATTGCAACTATTGTGCTTCCCACTATTAGATGCCTATGTATCATAAAAAAAATTAAGGATGATTGTTACTAAAGACAACTAATTTTTCTATATGCTTGACATTGAGATCTCTTTCTTGAATCAATTCTTCTTTTTGGAGAGCCCCAAATAGTATTTTGGCACGACTCCTAGATATTTGGAATAAGTACTTATTTTAACACCATTTTGGAGATTTTAGAAGAGAACATTGATTTTTTTATAAAAAGGATACATTTCAATGCTTGAAGACGTAAAGGCCAATTAGTATTGTCTATTGATGCCTTCATGTGCTCTAAAGAAAAACAACCATTGTCAACACTTTAACATGCTTAGGTGAATTGTTATTATCTATTAATGACATGAAATGCTCTCTTCAAAATTGACTAGTAGGTAAAGGGGCAAGCATCATGCTTCCCATTATTACACGCCCTTTGATTAGATAAAAAATTGAAGAATATTAATATGAGAAGCTTAAATTATTGTTGGATACTATAATATTTGGAGTGCATATATGTTTACATTTGTGTATTTTTATCCTTTATGTTTTAATTATTCTATATAAAATGAAATTCCTCCTATTTTTTATATTGATTAACTTCAATAGATTTTGAAAAAAATAAAGAGTTTTAGTTATTTTTACATATTCAATGTTTGTTTATTTAAATAAAAGATATATACACAAATAATTTTAGTATTCATTTCAAATAAAATGATTAACCTATTGATTAATTGCTTAGTTTATTCTATTGATTAATTGCTTTTAATTACATTATTTATAGATGAATGGGTGAAACATATAGCCTTTTGTGCAATTGATGAATAACAAGAAACCAAAAAGTCAAACTTTCTTAAGAAATGACTACTTATGAATAAATAGACTTGATACTTCTTCCTATCTCAATAACACTTTTTTCTACATTTTGTTGATCCAATTCTCACTATTGGATAGAAATAATATGAAACAAACTAATCATAAATATCTTATGAATTTAGAATGAATTAAGGATTGTATTAAAATACCACTTAAAGTTATTTTTTTATTTCATATGATCAATTTAATATATTAACTATCTATTTGTAATAAACTTTTAAGGAATACATGTAAATACATTTTAATAAAAATAGTAAGTCATTTTAAATGCAATGGGTTTGTAATCTAAATTTAATAAATTAAATGATAATGATACAATTTATTAATAATATTTTTTCATATGAAGTCTATGTGTTTATCTTTACAAACTTTCTTACTCATAATTCATAAATATTAAAACTTTGTTTATATTGAATAGAGGGCTTCTTTCTCATGATGGTTATAGGGAGGAGTTTATGAATGGGGTTTCTTGAAAAAACTGGCCAGTGCTGCTGAAATTTTGTAAGAATATTTTTGTAATACAGTTTAAGGTTAAAAGTTTAATTTCTAAAAAGGTCTCATGAATTTAAAAAAATTCTAATTAATCTTACAACATTTTTTTTTTCTATCCTAAAAATTATATCACTTTTCATTAGGATTGGACACTCATTTTCTAATTGAATTAACTTAAAAGACAAATTACAAACAACAATAATAAATACAAAGCCACGGATGCTTAACAGTCAACGTACAAGTTGCTGAACAAGACAAAGCAGAGCATAAAGCGTCTAACCATCAAATTACACAGGACTTCTATGAGCATAAAGCTGATAAAATGTATTGTTTAATGGTGATGTGCAGGAGGTCCTGCATCAGGCTTCGGTTTGGTAGGTTCCAGAAGTGTGCGGTCCTTAACCACTCTCTCCATCGTACCCACCCTCCTCTACATAACAAAAAAAAAAACATTAAAAACTAGCAATTGCACTTTGGTGTGCAATGGGTACGCCGAAGAGCTATGGAAGATCAATTAGGAAAAAAGTTTGGTCTATTTTTTGGAAACATTTAAAAACAAAATAGAGTAGATCACGATCTGTATTGACTAAGATATTTAAAAAATATTCAGTTTATTTTGATTTAAAATATCTTAATTGTGAATAATTGACAAGTTCAAATGATGTTATACCGGAGAAAAAAGAAATTGCTCAATCTACAAAAAATGACTAGATTGGGTTGTAAAGTTGTATATAGCTTGGATTCATGGAAGCACATCTATTGGTAAAAATTTTAGGAGCCAGGGGACCTTGAAAAACATTACCCTTTCCATTTAGAGCATCCTTCGTTAGAGGCATTCAACTTTTTTGTCAATGCATTCTGGCTAATTAGTGAAGGAGATGATAAAATAATGCAATTATTTTTGGTTTCACTCTATTCAGACATTTGATCTTGAATATCTTGATCACTAATCTCCATTTTACCTTGTTTTATTATTTGATCTTAGGCATCTAGATTTTGTGATAGAGATGATAGGACAAGGCCATTATCTTTGCTTTCAGTTTCACTCTAACTTGACATTTTATAATTTATAGGGACTCCAGAGAAGAGATAGAGGAACCCGAAGGTGGGTCTAGCTTAAACTACATCAGAATTGGAGCTATACAAGAAAAGTAAGAAGTAATTTCATCTGCAAGCTCAGTTCTATATGTGGAACAGAGGAAGAATCAAATGATTTTACAAATCAATATGCTAAAGCTCAAGATCATTTGTCCCACTATAGATCTTTCCTCAAGTGAAGCATTGTCATATAGGCTATCAGGTAAAATTTATTGTTCTTGAAGACTAAAAGCAAGCAAAGTTGCCCTTGAAACAGATGGTGGTGGAACGGTTTTAGTGATATGCAAAGCCTCCCTTTAAACAGGGGGTAAATTCGAAATGAATAATTGAGCCAACTTAGATACTTGAAATCAAACAAATAAGTGTATATAAATTGTCTATAAAATGATTCTAAATTACAAGATAAAATCAGGATCTCTACTTGCCAATTTTAACTGTACACATTTCAGATACTTTTTCAAAATAAAATCCAAAATATACTGGATTTGATGATGCATAATTATTACTTGTTCTGCATTCAAATCCCAATGAAATTTTCTCATGGATAAGTAATTTTCTTTAAGAGCTTCCTTGAATGGATTTTCTGTAAGCGAATCACACAATTTGTAGATAGAAAATCTAACTTGCAATAGAAACACAAGGCTATGATTATGCCATAACTTTAAATTTGGTCTTTATAGTAATTTTGACCCAAAAAGTGATATTGCCTTTTACTTAGTGAAATGCAAACCAAAAATGGATTTAAAGACTTGGGGTTCAATAGTCCATACAATTATGAGACAAGATTCTGCAAACAACTTTGTACAAAATTTTAATGATGGCATTGGCTACTGCATTAAATATTTTTGTATCCCTTGCAATGGCATCAATGTACTCTACCATAATTATCAATGTGAGAAGTCTTTTTAAATGTCAATCAAACCTTGAGTTATGCTTTCTTGCAGGGTAGGAGCCAAAACATGCTCTCTTTCTTCATATTTTTTCTCAAATTGAAGAGCTACTTCAGTTTGCCAATCAGCAATGGCAACAAGAGCCTTTGTTTGGACTTTAAATGCCTTGTAGGACATAGACAAATCTGGCTTCATTGAGCTATTTTGGCTATATTGAGATTGGAAAAAACTTTTAAATCTGTCCTCTAATGTTGGAGAAGCATTGCAAGGGCTTAGAGGAGGAGTGGCTACTACCAAATGTAATGGATCAAATTCTACCTTGGACCTCCGGGTTCTACAATTCAGACCTATAGAGGGCGTCCATTGAGTTGTTACAAGAGTTGCTGATGCATCAGATGTTTGAGAGGTTAATGACTTATTGGAAGCTGAAATGCCTCCAAGGGACCCAATATGGAGAGCCATGGCTACATTCAAGCCATCTAGTTGATCAAGAGGAGTTTGTTCAAAAAATCACACGGAGAAAAACAATAAAGATGTTGATTTAAAGAATTGCTTCTCATGATTAGGAAATATCTCATAGGTTTATTGATTACTTAAAAGCTAATAGTAACATTTGATTATCTACACGAATATCTAGAGGGCAAGTGATGAGCACACAGGAGTAGTATTCAAGCATCTATGATGATGCAGTGAATGAAGACATGTTTATTAACCATTTGGAATTAATTTATTAGACCACTTAAAATGCAACAAACAGGTGTCCAATGACATCATTTCACCGTTGATTACATATTTCCCACATGTATCAAAATGTGAGTTCAATAAAAAAGAATTGCCTTAAAAGTGGACCAAATTTCCTCAACGTCATAATGGATGGTGTACATACACTTCAAGCTCTCTAGACTGAATCTACACCTTATACACTTGGAAATGTGAACCACTCTAGTGAATGTCCAAACCCAAATAAGAGCTCTGCAACATGTTATAGGTATACACAAGGTACGCGGCATTTATTAAAAGGGCTTAAATAAATAGTAAAGTGCAGATTCATTTTCTGCAGCTTGGAGTCCCTGTATACTGTGATCATGTGCCAAAACACTTTTTAAACACATCCCTTTGTGCTAAGTCATCTATAGCCAGCTCAGTGCTATACTTTCCGAGTACTATGCGTATTAATTAACTGCAAAGATTAGCAAATAGAAAACTTCACTACTCAGTAAGCATCGATGTACACTTGCCCACTCACAACAGAACATTGCATAGAGTCTTTAATCCACTCAATAGAATTTCTTTGCTGACTAAGTATCTATGTACACATGCCCACCTGAAAAAAAAATCTTCATTTATGATAGAGGAATTATTCAACAGTTCAGAGAAATTCCAAATGAAGGCCTCCTTATGTAAGATGCTTGTGCATGATGTTTGTGGCATTCCATTTATGCCTTCCCAAAAATTTCTCTTCTGCAAAATTAAGTTTAGCATCAGCACCAATGGCTCCAAACAGAGCACGGTAGCAACCATTCTTCTTGATGTTAGGCAGCTCCAAGGCTACTTATTCTCCAAGGTAGTTGGTCCAAACTGGAGTTGATCAATTCCAATACAATATAGCAATGGCTTCCCTCAATACATGTGCCTATCAACTGGACAATGAAAGGGCTTTGTAGCTTCGCAAGAACTGCAGTCTCCCTGTCAAACAGATCACGAGCATCAATCAGAATGTCTTTTATAGCAACCTTATGCCCGAGCCATAACCCCTCGTACACTTCCCTAAAAGATCCCTCTCCTATAGTTTTTATAATTATAAAATCTTCGGGGGCGATTTGCAGCCACGTATGTTCACCAGTTGCAGATTCAATTTGAAATTCGGTTCTGACGGTTTCTAACAGCTTTCTCTCCATGAATTGTAAATCCCCAATTTTTTTTATGTGAAGAGATTGTGTGCTAGAGTGCTGTTGATGAAGAAGAAAAAGAAGAAAAATCACTGGAAATACTTTTGGAGGTGGAATGCATGGATGAAATTGAAGAAACTTCCACGGTTGAAATGCAAGAGCGTTCAAAACATATAGGTTAGCCAATATCAAACCAATGAGAGTTTTTTTCTCCAAAAAATTTCAGTAAGATTAAATTACTTAGAAGACTCTTTTTGGATCCACGTATAGCAAATGAGTG
This sequence comes from Sequoiadendron giganteum, assembly GCA_007115665.2. Taxonomy (NCBI): domain Eukaryota; kingdom Viridiplantae; phylum Streptophyta; class Pinopsida; order Cupressales; family Cupressaceae; genus Sequoiadendron; species Sequoiadendron giganteum. The sequence continues at coordinate 636,803,265 of CM021104.1, read as the reverse complement.
ACTCGAGAAGATATCTTTTAGCATTTTGATACATGTATCACTTAAGCCCTATCTTGCATCCCACATGTCTCATACAAGGCTGCATGCATAGAAGCCGAACTAATAAAAGGGAAAAAATCCCCCAAATCCTTCTCAATAGAACACTACAAACCCTTATCATGATCCCAAAAATCAATACAGTTGAGCGAAGCACCGCAACACGACAAAACCCTTGCCAAATTTAGTTCAACACCAGATTTTTCTCTCTTGTTTCCACAAACAGCGATGTAACCCGCAATTTGCCTGACAAAATTCTTCAAAGATTTCAGAGAAGCCTTGTTAAAAGTTTTCGATGCAGGATTTACCGCCAATTTAGCAACAACATCTACCATCATGCCAATAGTCGGAGCAAGTGCGAATATTGAAATCGAACTACTGTAGTTATGTCCCACTATACAGGCTACCAAGCACTGAAACAAAGATTTTGGAATACAAACCCTAAAATTGGCTCTGTCGGCTGCCAATGCCCTGGAATTCGCATTATCAGGCGCCAAAACCCTAGAATATGCATTGTCAGAAAGAAAACCCCTAGTATCGACGTTGGAAACCAATTCCTTTGTTTGACAATTTACCTGCATGAACTTGACAGCGGAAAGACACCATAGAAGCTCCAGACGCGGATCTTCATATTCCTCCAGCAACATTCGTGAAAAACTTTGACAGTATTTTTTTGAGGAATCTAGTGTTCAATCGCAGAAGTTTCTAAGAAAGGCATCCACCTAGTTTCTCGCTGCATTTATGCGCTCTTTTCTAGACCGTAGTAAGAATATTTTGGGTGTTTTTTTGTTCCTGAAGAGCTTGGAAAAGGAGTGCTAGAAGATGGTCTTCATTTTGTAGAAGAACTCTTTTAAGGGAGGATACGGGGAGGTCTTGAATCGAAGAATTTAGAGAGTTTTTTTAGTGCTGTTAAGGATGACAGAAGGTCATTCTCTTTAACTGAAAGAGAGAATTGTTTGTGCAGCTGATTCACGAGGAGTTGTATGTCTGTCGTCTTCATGCCTAGATTGGTACCCACTTGCAGGTATTAAAAATGCGCCAGAAAGTAGAATTAAATTTTCAACATCACCGTACAATTTTGCTTGTAATAGTCGTTTGACAATGAACTCCTTGGTTGCTATCGACAACCTTATCTCTGTACGCCCCTTTGCCAGTCACAGCCATGCTTCTCGTTTCAGCGCTGCAACATAGACGAATGCATGGGATAAAAAAATGTCTACTTGATAAAAGTGATGCTCGGAACGGGAAAATGGCAGCGGAATAAAACACGAAAAATTAAAATCGGCGAAAATAATCCAACGGCTTGAAACATTACGATCGTCTTGCATGCGTTTTAGGAAATCCGAATCGCAACAAAACTGATATTCTGAAAATTTCCAGAGGTTGCGATGCTTTGCATAGTCGGAAACCCTCTCTGCCGAGTTTTACGCCGTTGATCAGTGAAATTAGCTTCGTCCACTTCAAATAGGATACGCCTTCGGCGTAAATGAGAGAGGAAATATTTATTTATGGAAGAAAGCCATATTTAAATACATGGTAAAGATCTCGCTCACAGAAAAGCAGGAACTCATAAAAGTTTCCCACGCTATTTTAAAGTAGAAGTTAAGGGAAAAAAAACAGTCGTAAATGATATTTAGGAAAAGGAAAAAGAAAGCTAACGCTTTACTAAAATTTATGATCAATGCAATATTTTTCAACATTTCCCTTGGGAATATAAAACATAAAAGTAAAATCTCTTGTTTTGTTTCGAATGTAATATGTTTTATGTTTTGAGTGGGGTCAACCCAATTTCAGTCATGCGACCCAATTCCAGCAATGCGACCGAAGAAAAACTTGGAATATTTACTCGCAGGAAAAAGGAGTTGAGTAGAAAAAGAAAGGCAAGATAATCTCGACTCTTTCTACCTGAATAAAAGGTTGTTTGTTGAAGCGCTTACTTTGGCCAGCCCACAATTTTTGTCCCCTTCCATCAATAAGACCTCTGTCTAAGAGATCTGCGCAAGAGATGATGACACCGCAGGCCTTGTCCACACGCTCTTTAATGTCGTTTATTGTTTCAAAAGCTTTTGGCCGCAGCATTAAATTTGGAGGCGCTTCTTGCTCACTCGGCCCGGTTGCGGATCCATCTAACAGAGCCGAAGCCTCACAGCCCTGTGCAACACCTTTCAACATTTAACACCAACCCAACAAACAAACATAGCAAAAGAAATAAATAAATTACTTAAAACCCAACCTAAACAAAACAGTCATGAAAGTGAAGACGTAGCAACCCGGCGGCCTGAGTAATATCCTTCTCTAGATAAAACTTGATCCGTTCCTCGACAATGGATTCCAGTTTTGGGCAGGTGCTCTTATAAAACGTCCATGAAAGCCCATTTACCAGAGGAGGTTCGTCATTCATAGTCAAAACATTCTCTACTCCAACGCAAGCAAGCAAACCGCACTGCTACATACAAGGGTCATTTAAGACGATTTTTAAGACAATTATTGAGTGAATTGTCTTAATTTGAGACAAAAAAAAAACTTGCTTACTGTCTTAAATAATATCTTTAAACGCGTGTCTTAAATTATTGTCTTAAAAATCGTCTCTCTAAAGACAATATGAAACATAGGTGTTTTTGTCTCTTTAGAAACAATTTCACTTTTGTCTCTCTAAAGACAAATGTCTTTAATCTTAACTATTGTTTTTTTATGGAAAAATGTATAAAAAAATAAATATTTTTTTTAAAATATTTTTTTAGTGTGATTTTCAATTGATGTATTATAATCTCTCTTTCTCATTCATTCTATTAAATTTGTGAAGTGACTCTATTTACTGATGAAGTTAATGGAGTCAGAACCTCCAAAGTATTAGAGTGTCCATTATTGGCAAAATTGCTTAGACACAAGTTTTGTACAAGAAACTTTAGAAAAAGTAAACTTTTAAAAGATGAAGTAGAAGGGAAACTAGTGTCATATTTTGAAGGTGACGAAATATTTGAATTACACGTTATTGTTTTGTGTTGATTCTGATGTAATCATTTTCGAGCAATCTTAAAATAAAAAAAGTAAACAGCTATAGTCAAAAGTCAGCATATTGCTTTTGCTATAAAAATGTGCAAAATTTAAGTACACAAGAATTAAAATATAAAGTGGAGAAGTGTTTGAAAAGATAAAAGCTCCCAAGAAATCAAGCATACACTTTCCATGAGCAATAATTCACTTGGCTGTAATAAAATGTGTGTACAATGGTTGCATTTGTAGCTGAATGTTGGCTAAGCCAGAAAATTAAAATAGTATCAATTGAACTCCCCTAAACAGGATCATTTGATGTCCCCTTAGATATTTCTATAGGGGCTATCATATACATTATTCTGTTAGACTAATTTACAAAATTTCAAGTGCACCAAAGGCTTTCATGTCCTCTAAGAAGGCCACATAAGAGTCATCAATGCTTTCTGGTTTAGCTACCAGTTGAACATGATCTGGCTTCACTATAGATACAGGGCCCAAAATACTGGTTGCAACAATGGGCTTAGGTTTCACCTTTTGAGTGCTTTCTCTCCTTACACGAATAGAAGCTGGAACCTAGTAGATAACAAGTACAATTAACTTAAAAGTTAAACAAGTTGCTTACAAGTTTTATTTTCAAGTAAACAATGAGTATAAATTCAATGTCATGGAACTTTGGAGCATCAAAAAGATAAGAGAACTTTTTTATAAAAAAATCAAAAAACAAAAACATTGAAAGACAACTTGTGAGTTAAAAATCTCATAAAAATATAGAAATAAATGAGCCATGTTTGGAGAAATATTAATTACCATTGTAGTTAGCTCGGGTGTATGTTGAGCCAAAGGCCATTTAACATCAGTGGTTGCTGTTGACTTTACATACGATGGTTTTGTAGGTCCAAATGACTTCACCAGAAACCAACAGTGGTGGTGGTGGGGGCACTGGCAATGATGGTTCTCACTCAGAATTACACTTCGATGTTGAAGCATGACTACTTGATGCACCTATCAATGGAATTCTTGGACCTGTAAAAAATACACAATTGACATGTGAAATCACACCATGCACAATGCACCAAGTGGTACATGTGTGTCAACCAGAACTGTAATGTACATAAAACGAAGGACCTTGAAGACTGAAGCCCTTTTCTTCTCAGTTTATGTATCAATGAAAAGATAGAAAAAATCAAATGAAAACAAATGAATTTAAAAACAACTACTACAAGGTTTGTATTATATTCTTAGTTTAGCTTCAAACTAATGGAACCATACCAATTGATGACTTGTACATGGGGAGTTTTCCTCAAGGAGGTGCTCCACTAGGATTGAGAGTGGGGTGATAAAAAATAGAATCCTGCAACAAAAGGACCAATGATTTTTACTTTATTATGAAAATATGGCAAGCCAAGTTTTCCTTGTTAGGTGGGTAAGATGTATCATCAATTAGCCTTTGAAAACCACAAATCAAAATGCGAATTAAACATTACCTTTGGCTTTAGATGTTTTTTACCCTTTGTTCTTCTTTTGCTCAATAGTAATTAAAATGAGCATAAGTCAACGTATAATGAATGGACAAGCTGCAAATATTTTCACCCTTTATATGAATGATGATATATCAACACACTAAACCACACATTTGTATAGAATTTTTTTGAAATCTTTCATTCCTTGTGCAATTTAGAGCTTACCTAAACATTACTGGCTCTTCACCTTTCTCACGCATCTTTTCTTCATATTCCTGCAAAAAAATTGTGTAAAAGAATCAATGGTAATCATACCAAAAACATTTTTTTAAATTCAATTATAAGAGGAATGCATATAATAATGAAGAAAAGTTTGGAATTTTAATGTTGGAAAAATAAGATTTAAATATTGAGTGAACAAACATAAGAAAAAAAATTCTTATTTCTTGAATCAAATATAAATTTACACTTTTATTATTTCCATAAAGAAGGTCAAATAAATCTCTTGATAAAGATTTTGTGATTTATACAATTTCAAATGGAGCTCCTGACATAGATCTTTGCCTACCAACTGTATATTTATTTTTCTGTCATTACCACATCAGTTAATCATCAAGCCATTTCTCAACTTTGGATTTCCCCAGTTTGAAAAAAATAAGAACATCAATATCCTCTTCCATGCATTAGAAGAAAAAGTAAAACATACATTTGGCCTCTATTTCATAAAAATCTTCTTCCTTGCTTTTGTCAATCTGCCGTATAGTTTTAATCATAGAACTCACTAGGATATATATTAGTCTAATGGAGTGCTAGATGGTGAAAAAGAAATTTCAATTAACTGCAAAGAGCAAGACAAAAATCTTGCCAAATAAAAAACTTGAAATGCCAATTTTTAAGCAGATTACACCAGTTTGGTCAATATGCTGAATTGTCAGTTATGCAATGCACAAACTAGAACATAATGCAGATCTCTTGTTGAATGCAAATAATAAACAGTTACAAGAACAGAGAGTGAAGTCTTGTGAATGCAAATAAAAAAATCTTTGAAACAACTATCGAATAAATAAAGAGGTAATAAGTAAACTACTATCAAATATAACTTTAAGACGAAGCAATTGCAACAACTTAAATATTTCTCTAACATGTTAAAGCATATTACCTTCCTCTTCTTTAGAAAAAGGTTCAGTGTATCTTCAAGTTGACGTTTTTTATGTTTTCTTGCTTTGTCCATTGCCTCATCAGCCTCTGTGGAATTTCAATAAAAAGAATGTAAATACTTCATTCTACAAAGTAAAGTGAGTACATAACTTAACTTCAAGTTTTCAAGTAAAAAAAAAGTCCTCTTTAGATGCCTTGTAAATGACAAAAGTTTAGCAAAATAAGTCAAGTAAAAAAGTTAAGAAGATAAGATAAATAGAAGAAGCCATTTTCCAAAAACCCACTTTAGGACGTACTCATCATTTCTAGCAGATCAATATGCTTTTCTTGTTATTGGGCATTATAGTTGTTCCTTTTTTTTTTTAGGAATCCATACTATATTAGTTAAATGCCTAATTTTATGTACTCCAATTTGCTCTTCCATAGTACATAGGCGAGAAAACCATAAACACTTCATTTCTCAGAAGATTGTACTAACAAAGGTGTCAAAGTGAAACTAAATAGTCCATATAAAATATATAAATTAAGACAAGGAGAGATTACCATAGGAGCTCAAAAGGAAACCTACGAGCAAAATTTTCAATAAAATAGACAGATAGCATCAGCTAATTGTAGAAAAATTAAAAATATGTCAGAATCCATAGCAAGAATACTTTGTACCCACATGCAAATCTGGAGCTAGTTGAGATTGTATTCTACATTTCATTAGTGTATTTTGTGAGGTAATATTATAAATTGAGTTTCAGCTATAGCGAAACAAAGTTGAGTGTAGAAGACAAAGTATGCAATAATGGCCTGCTTACATTTTAGACACAAACTTGAAAGAAGTATAAATGGAGCAAATGAAAGCTTCTAATCCTTAAAAAATCCTTATATTGCATGCTTTTTTTATTTTTCATTTGCCAAGTCTAAGTGCTAAGTCCAAGTCTAAGTCCAAGTCAAAAACCAGTCAAATGAGTCCATGAGTCCAAGTCAAAAACCAGTCAAATGAGTCCAAGCTGAGTCTGAGTCTTGTAAGTATGGTTCTTAGCATAGATTACATACTCTCCGAGTAGCCGAGTAATCTCCAAAAACTTTGCATGCCGAATAATTTCTGCTTTTACTTTGAGCACTATGCAGATCGATTTTCTCCCGTCAAATTATCAAGTAATCGCTAGTAGCTCGCAAAAAACCCACAAACTTGGCAAGTTTGTGTGTGTATAAATATGTCTATGTGTGTATATGCATGCAAACTTGGCATCCTATGTATGTTTATAGATATGTATGTGTACACAGTGCAGTCCTGAGTATACACATACATAAATATCCACACACATTTGCCGAGTCCAAATTTTTGGGCTTGCCGAGTACTCTCCGATTCCGAGTATGTAAACTATGGTTCTTAGCAACAACAACCAATCCTTTTCTGGGGTGTCACATTTCCAATAAAAGTACATTTGATACCATCTATCCAAAAAAATTAATTTTCAAGCATCAAAATGAAAAATGTATAAAACTATTTAGATAAACCAACATTTACAAAGAAAAGGAAATGCTAAAAATATATTTTTCAAAGAAGATATGATACAAATAAAACAAGAAATACAACATTGTGAGCTCAATTACCTTTGCCCAAAACCAATTCAAGTGGTTGTTGTTCTTGCCAGGGTATCCTCAAACTTATGCATAGTGCTTTCAGTCCATGATCTATAGTGCACTGTCACAGACAACAAAATTATGAATGAACATTTCTAGACATTCACCAAACCAACAAACAAGCAAAAACTTTATTCTATTATATTTTTTATTAATAATTCCAATTGGAATTGAGGGTAACCAAGTTCCCATGTAAGGGGATGATGCATTTCATACTACAATTCTTAAAATTAAATTCACAACACGCCCTAGTGGTCAGGGTCCCCTTTCAATTCTATCATATGGGAGTAACACTAAATCCAAAAGTAAAACATTTTGCTTGAAAAGGCAATACCATATAAAAGTGCATGCCTACAAAAAATTAGGACTGGATTAAGAAGGCGATCTCGTGGAAGGGGTTTTCGCTTTTAAACTTGTGGAAAGACAAATCCCATGGTAGTTAGAGAAAAAACAGCTAATTAAATGGCATATCTCACGACAAAAGTTGTAATTCTTTAGTGTGCAGATTTTTAGCAGCTCCTTGGTGGGTGCAGCTGAAAGTTTCCCACCACTGTAAGGATTTTAATGATAACCAAACAATATTGCAAAGTGTCTGCATATTTTGGAATTCCTCCCAGTGGATTTTGGTAAACTTTTGGATGAGCATATTTTAGAATTCCTCCTAATCAGATCTACTATTTTTTTTCTACTTAGATACATTTGATTTTTTTAAATTTATCTTGCTATTATTATTTTGTCTATCATAATTGTTAGCAAATATTGTAAACATTGTAAACAAACCAGCATTATAAAATCCGATCAATGGAAAATTGCAAACAGAATATAAGTAAAAGGAAAAACATACTTGCTTGTGTTTATCTACCCATTCTCCCATGTGAATTGTGAACTAATAATCAGATGGTTATTGAGAACTGAGAAGTGTTTTAACTTTCAAACCATGAATAAACAATGAATAACATATTAATAACAGAGAAATCAAACATTTATTTTTAAATTGATTTTTAAAAATAGAAAACAATGAATAAAACAATTTCTAAATTGAATTTTAAAAATAAAAAAACAATAAAACAAAGCAAAAATTTATTTCTAAATTGAATTTTAAAAATAAAAAACAATAAAACAAAGCAAAAATTTGTTTCTATATCAATTTAAAAAATATAAGCATGTTTCTATGTTCATGACAATAGAAACAATAATAAAAGATGCTACGTTAGATTATTATGGTAAAAGTGATAGTACCCAATTTGCGACATACAATACAAAGTACAAGTAAACTACAATGATAACCTAAAGACAAGATACATATAGCAACACACACATTGTAATGGGTCACTAGCACACTTGATCATGAAAGACTAGCTTAAGGAATAAGACCTAATTTGGCTCAATCTCTTCAATCATTGCTAGTAGGAAGAATTAAAACCAATAATAAGAAAAATAGAAAACATTCATTCATTTTACAAAGCATAGAATTCATTTCTCTTCTCATAAGATTCAATCCCATATCAATTCATAACCAACTTAAAAAGCCACCACTAATGGTTCAAGAAATGCTCTTTAGTACTTCCTCAATATTATGAAAACTTTTGTAATGCAAATATTTTAATAGTTAAACTATTGGAAACTTCCACACATCATTATGCAAGCTTGTTGAAACTAACAATTAGGATTAAATAGTTAATATTCTAAAGAAAAGTTTCACCTAATCGTAATATGATTATCCTTAAATATGTCCTACACTAAACCAATAAGTTTGTATAGAATTTACTTTCTAATATATGGTTTGCACAATATATATTTACAATATATCACTACCATAACAAAATAATCCTTGGTCACAACATAGGTTTCCCACAACTTTAATCATGCAATAAGATATATAGCTTACCCGAGTCATTATTATTAATAAGATGTCACAATACATAGATTACTATGAATATAATAACTAGGTTTTGTCCGTGAAAAAGACACCAAAATAATATGCTACCTACTCTTAAATCACAAATCTCAATTACAAAGTTATCGTAAGTTGACATTTAATATACACCTCTAAGAATTGATCTTTACTCAAGCACTTATCATCTTATAATAAGATTTACCTATGCATTTTACGGTTTACCTAAATCAAGGTTAAATGGTTTCTTCACAGAAAAGATATTCAATTTAAGATATTAAAATATTATAAAAAAGATATTTTTTCCAATGCTAATATTTTAATAATTAACTATTGAAAACTTCCGAACCCTATTACATTACACCTACAGTTGACCATTATGTGTGCATGGTTGACCTTCTTGCCTATGCTGGCTATCTTGAGGACACCTTAAACTTTATCATTGAGATACCAATTAAATCTGTGGTGGTTGTCTGGATATGTTTTCTTAGTGCCTGTAGATAACATATGAATATAGGCATATAAGTATTTGCAACAATGTTGCTTTTTATTTGAATCCTAAAAATGTTGTTCAACTTATTTTCATACATCTATGCAGAAGTGGAGAAGTGTGGTGAGGTTTCCCACAACTTTAAATCATGCAACAAGATATATAGCTTACCCAAGACATTAACATGTTTTCTCAATATACAGTTTACCATGAACAAACTAGCTTATACCAAAAGCATCTTCTAGATTTCTTCAAGGAGAATTTCTAAACCATAATAGATTTATCATAGTTCAATCTACACAAGTAAGAGGTACAAAATATTTATTGAATTACACGTGGACCATTACAATTAGTAAGAACCTTCTTGTACTAAATCAAAAGAGAGTCACTATAACATTTCAGCATGATAAGAGCACTTATAAGACATAAAATACAATAGCAGCCTTATGTAGAGAAATGTACAACATCTACTTAACACCAGTACACATAACAATGGAATGATAACTTAAGTTAAAAGACACAATATAGCTCTTTCCTACCTAATCATCGTCATATAGATGAATTAGTATCAGGAGTATGAAAAACATAAATGGTTTCATTCAATTTATGAAGAATATGAATTAAAGATTATCTCTACTTTAAAATATGCCTAGAGTAAATTCTCCTGTGACATTAGTACTCAAATCGAGGAAGACTAACTTAAGTCACACAACACCATATGGTTCACTCTTCCCGATCATCATGAATAGTCCAAGTATAGAAGAACCTTTCATTCATTATACCAAGCACATGATTCATATGAATTTTCCTATTATAATCAATCCTATATCAACCAAAACCGATAAAAGGATGCCACAAGCCATGATTTCATAACTTCTATTCAATAACATGAAAACTTTGTCAAGGTTCTTGTTAATGTTTGTTGTTGTGTGTACTAGGGAGGCCTAATGGAAAGTGCAATCCTAAAAATAAACAATAAAGCAATACAATAATATAAATTTAAATGAATTAAGACTCACAACAACAATTATGATATAAACAAAACTAAACCAAGATATTGCGCTAGATTATATGCTAACTCAACAAGTGATAAGCTATGTATCTCAACTCATATTATCCTAGGCAATTCCTTAATATATATAAAGTTCATAATTAAGCAAAACTTTCACTCTTCACTCTCTCAATACTTTTCTTATAGAGACTAGTAATTATTTTCACAATGCTTCCAACATTGATCAGAATGGATTAAGGAGATTAGAATTCTCACTATTATAATCCTCAAAACAACACACTTACACGACCAGAGTACTACAAACATGTCACAGAGAGGACTTCGAAGATACAATCATGCATTCATACATGATCAAAGGAATGAAGACACGTTATCACATTGAGTTCTACAATACACTGTCTTTGAACTAGCTATATTCTAAAAGTATAATAAATTACCTTAACCAAAAATCAAATAATCCCAAGTTTCACTATAATTTATAATTAACAAGAGATTTATAACACAAGGGTGATTTCCCCAACTCCAAACTTAAGTTCTCGTATATGAATACTATACAATCAATTTATCAGCCAAAAATTAATTCCAAATCCAATTCATGTTATTAGTTCATAGGTTTTTTTTATATCCTATTCAAACGTAATTATGACATCGAATCATATAATAAATTTAAGATTTTTCTCTCACTATTCGCTATCTAAATCCTACTCTATTAAGAATGATAAATTAAGTAAACCGAATCCATATAAAAGAATGATACTCTATAAGGAATGATACTCAATCGCTTATGTAACCCTTTATTGCATTACACATATAGTTGAGCATTATGTGTGCATGGTTGACCTTCTTTCCTGTGCTGGCTATCTTGAGGATTCCATAAACTTAATCATTGAGATACCAGTTAAATCTGTGGTGGTTGTATAGCTATGTTTTATTGGTGCCTGTAGATAACATATGAATAAAGGCTTATGAGTATCTACAACGATGTTGCTTTTTATTTGGATCCTAAAAATGCTGTGAAAAAAGGGGGAAAATAATTATTTCTCTGCCACCATTGCATTTGGTTTGTTAAACATGCCCCAAACAACAACTATTAGAGTTGTTGAGAACCTATAAGTACGTGCTGATTTCCACACTGCAACAAAACTTATCTCCAACATTTTTCAAGAGATATTGTTGTGAGAGATGTGAATCATTTCCATCAATTTAAACAGGGAAAATTTTCTTGTGGGGATTATTAGTGATGCTAGATGAAGCAAATCTGAAAAATAGGCTTCCACTATAATAATGTACAGTGTCAGATCTCCAGTAATAATAAAGGGACATCCTGTTGCAAGTATGTGCCTATCGGTGTTGTCATTGGTGTCAACAGTGCTCTTATTTTGTTTCTTGCTTGTGATGACTATTGCTTTGCATAAGTCCTGAAGATCATGAGAATATGTTTATGTTATTGAGTTTTGCTGAAGAACTGCAGTGTTTATATCCTGTAGGTTGAATATCTTTATCTGTGATTTGGAAGTTATTTAAAGGTTTGTATGAAGATGTTATATTTCTAGTTTGAGCCTTCGGTATGAAGACCTGAGTGAGTTCTGCTCACCAGAGTAAAAACTGTTTTCTGTGCATTTAGGGGTGACAAGGAAAATGTATCTTGCTCCGCATTTAACTTTTATCCTCTGCGGTTCTAAAGTTAAGTCTAGGATGTTGTTATGTGCCTTCAATTCAAATGGTTAATGATTTAGTGCTTCGCAAGTGATCTTTTCTTTATGACAGTGGCTAACAGTAATGTTTAAGTGCTCTAGTTTGAAGAATCTTCTGGATAGAGTGATTAGAGATTGTGCAGAAAATTCTGACGATTGTAACGTGCTTGTGGATATGTTCTCAAGGTCCTTGTATGAGGAGCCTTTGAAGCTACAGTCTGCAACTATTATTGTGTCAGCCATCTCTTGCCAGTATTATTAAATCTAATAAATTGGTCTTTTGAAAGAATCATGAATACATTGTTGATTTTTTTTGGCCTTGTAAACTATGTGTTGGTTAGCAAAAAAATTGGCGATCTGATTTGAATAAGATTGCAATGTTGTGCAAAATTATTTCATTCTAGAATATCATAGAGCTTTGGTAAGGTTAAGAAATGATATGGCGACATGAGTTTGAGAATGGCAGACTTGGCCAAAAGCTTATAATGCAACACTTACATTCTAATAATAGAGGATCAGAGGTGTACTCCTTGCATACACTCATTGGGAATAGATTAGCTCACTTTGAAGTGCCAAAAATGACTGGTTTTAAAAAGTGGATATGTCTATGAGCAAGATGCCCAGACAACTAAGATTAAGATAGAAAGATTGGGGGCAGCCAATATTAGGTGGAGATTGTGTATATTATTGCTTAAGAGGGCTTGTGAATTCTTCTTTGGATTGATATATATGCTTTGTAAATAGCCATGATAGAGTTATTAACCTAATAGTACTTGTTTTCAATGTGATCTTTGTTCGTTTCTTATTTGTAACTCTGCCAACCATCGCTTGCAATCCTTACACCATCCCGAGGGTTTAAATAGAAAAAAATGTTATCAAATACATTGAACTATGTGGCACAAGATTCAGAGATCGGGATTAAAAATTAAATTGGAATCTAACAGTTGCAGATGTTATTCCATTTGAATTTATCATAAAAATGCAGGCAAACTAATTTTAAAGACACGGTCTTACCTCGTGCCGAGTGGATGTGAAATAAAATGATGAAGGTATTAAATATGCTTTTCAGTAAAATGCACCGAGACTCAAAATTGATGATGACCATAAGCTATTACTCAACCAGAAGCTAGAATCTTGAGATTCTAAACAAACATAAAACCAACCTTGCTCTGGTGCTACCAGTAAAGAGAACAGCCAATGCTCCGAGAGCCACTTCCATTCGTGACGATATATCCTCTCTGTTGCAAGAGTAGAAGGTTAAGAGAAGAGGGCCGAGGAGTTTAATTTTCTTCTTTTATATTCAAGAAAAAGCTATGGCTATATGGAAAACCTAAGATGAGACTTAATTGCGTTAAAGCAAACCATCTTACTGGTATGCAGGGGTAAGACCGCCTTCTGTGGATCTTTCCAATGTTTAGATGATATTTCCTGGTAGGTGCTTCAAACCCTCGTGTACAGCCCCCTGGTGTAGCCGCTGTAGCAGTTCCGCCAATCCATCTTTCCGCTGCAAAATTTCCAATACTTCACCGATTGCCATTGCTACCGGGCACTAACATCCAAATCCTACATATGACCACCTGCTACTCCAAATCAGACTCAAATTCCTCTGTAAAACCCTCCAAAAATAGCGCAATTTGTATATTAAATTTGTCCAAGAGAGGAATTTAAGGGTTTTTCACTGTAGAGATACTTACAATGTACATTTTGATTCGTAATGGAGGAAGCGTTGATTAACTGAATTCTAAAGCGGTTTGAGCACCTTGAAGATGTAGATCGGGTACGTCTCCAAGCTCCTCTTCTTCCTTTTCTTCTTATCGCTCGCAGCCTTGGGAATCTTCTTGATGGCCTTGGAGGGGGTTTCACCTTGGGCCTCTTCTCAGGGGGAGCTTTTCTGAAACAGTTTCGCTAACGTCCTTGCTTTCCACTATCACAGTTTTTTTCAACGGGCTTCTTCTCCATGGGTTGCTTTCCTGCTTTGGCTGATTTCCTACTCTGAGCTTCGTGCCCTTTCGGTTTCGGAAAACCCCTTGTGGTTTCTGATGAAAAGGCCCTTGTTGTTTTTAAAAAACCCCGCTTGTGCTGCTTCGTGAGTGCCCGCTGTGCTGTGCCTCTACTCCTCTGTTCGTGTTTTGTTCCCCTGTTCTTTGTTCTGAAAGGAAAATGAAATTAGCATATATTCAAACCTGCAAGTGACACGATTGAAGGTAATGTCCAATATTGGAGGGAAAAGGAAAAATTGGGAGGGAAATAAAAAACATATTTTAGAAAAAGCTTTTTTCTGTTGTCTTAATTTAAGACAAAATTTATAATTTAAGACAAATTTAATATTTTGTCTTAAATTAATGTCTTAAACGGGGGCTTTATGTAGTAGTGCCGGAGAGAGCGAAAATCAAGCAGAGCACAGAAACCTTCTCCATTGGAAAAGAATTTACAGAGCTTAGATTTCCCACGGAGGACAACGGGTATTTAACAAAGGTAAAAGATAAACATATCAAAATGGAATCCCAACCACTACGCAATTTACTTAAAAAATCAAAACGGTTCGACTGGGTGTAATAATTTGATGAAAAATATATATGCATGTCAGATTGAAATGTACTGCATTGAACAGACAGGATAGGTGAGACAAACAATAAGACAAGGAGGACTTGCCACCTCAACACTAACTAATTTGAGATTCCGTCCCTTCGAGGAGGCTTCTGTTTTCTGGCAAGAAAATGGCAGACAACTTTAGATATTGTCTCTTCCACTTCTGTTTTTCCTGTTCATAAGCGTGCTTCCAACGTTTCGCAGTGGCAAGCACGTTTCAGTGGCATGCTTCAAACGTTCGTCGTAGATTAAATCGCCAATCATAATCTGAAAATGATAAGAGTGGTGATACTGATCATCAATATCATCACCAACAGTAATTTAAATTTTAAATATTATAATATTTTTTAGATTTTCAAAAATCTTTAAATGATAATAAATTGTTATATAGTATTTATATTTAATATAAAAAAATAAATAGAGTATAAATTAAACGGAGAGAGAGAAAATCAAACAGAGCACAGGAACCTTCTCCATTGGTAAAAAATTACAGAGCTTAGATTTCCCAGGAAAAAGCGGGCAGCGGGTATTTAATAGTGTACGTGAAGGAAAAAGATGCACTATGATTCGACTGGGTATAATAATTTGATGGAAAATGCCAAATCCACTAAGTCAAAATGGTTCCACTGGGTGTAATACATGTCCGATAGAACTGTACTGTTGAACAGATAGGAGAGAGGTAAAACAAACAAAAAGACGAGGGGTAATTTGAAGATCACGACGATAGAAGAACTCGCAATTTTCGAGGAGGCTTCCCATTTTTCGTATTGTCTACGACCGTATTTATTAATTTGTTACATTCGACTAAAATCAGAATAGAACGCATTTTTAATTTTCATTAATTTATTACATTCCACTAAAATCAGAAGAGAACGCATTTTTAATTTTCAATTAATAAATGTGTCTACTTTACTAGTTTCTAGTTTTCTACTTTTTCATAAATTAATAAATGTGTCTACTTTTCTAGTTTCTAGTTTTCTACTTTTTCATAAATTAATAAATGTGCCTACTTTTCTAGTTTTCTACCTATTATCTTCAATCTTAACATTTCAAGCTATTAAATGAGTCTATCCATGAGTTTGACCAAAATAAGCATTCCTTATCTAGAAAGTTCCTAAATAAATACATCACCAATCTACTTAGAAATACACAATATAAATTGAGGTAAACAAATTCCTTGACAATTATAGTGGGATTATTTCCACACTCACAATTTAGATTCAAGTGCAAGATTCAAATCTATACTTGAAAATCTAATTTGATTCACTTATACACTTACAAATCTAATCCTATCAAATTATAAAAACAATTGAATTTAAATTTCATCATTTTACATCCAATATATCTATAAATAAACAAATTATAATTACAATTAAAAAATATAATTAAACTATTATACAACTATTTAAATAAACCATCGAGAATCAACTAAATTATTGTATTCTTTTTAATTTTTAAATGTAATTATTTATTTTATTATATAATTTATCACAAACTTAAATTAATTTTATTATTTATTATACTCATTAAAATTTATTTAAATAATCCTATGGCTGCCAAGTGGGTGGTGTCAGAGATTGGTGTCGCTGGAGGCAGTTGGCCGGTGGCATAGGCTTGGCCAACACGGTGAGGCGGAGTGGTGGTGGAAGGAGTTTATGACGGCGAGGTGGCGAGAAGTCAGACGCCTAAAGGTTGGCAACATTAATGTTAGGTCATGTCGAAGGACTGGGAGGAGAATGTTTTTCGAGACGATGGGATGAATGCATTGATAAATGGTGATTATTATATCAGGCTTGATCAAGGTGTCGTTCATTCTCTCGAGAAAGCGATGGAGTCTCCAATATCTCTGTCGTCTGCAAGGAAGTTGTGGGCTTTCTATGGGTGAATCCACCACGAGAGGTTGGAGTCGATCTTTTGAGATTGGGATGAGCTTGTTCTAGGCACAACAAAATTGTTGCTAGGGGAAGAATACGTAAACACGACTGAGAGGTGGAGAGCCAATGCAAACATAGTAGCAAGGTTCCTTACATCATTATTGGATTTGGAAGTGCCTAAGGCAATGGTGCTTTTATTGGCGAGGAAGTTATTATGGGAAGGTTTACAGGAGGGCATCATGGATGTGGTAATTGTTGTTGAATTAGGGATGGGGATTCCTCTGCCACGAGACCTATAGAGGGCTCTTATTCCTGGGTCGTCTATCAAGTTGTACCCATTCATTTTGAATGTCAAAGGGGAGGTGCTTCAACGACACCGTGAAAGGGCTACCTGCGGGCTCATCTTCTTAAAACGTCATCTGTATCTAGAGTCGTCTGGTGGGGTGGATTGTCGTCTTTAGTGGTTGAAGGTGTGTTATCAGAGGATTAATTGATGCCTCAGGTCTATGGTGACGGATGTCAATTTTTTTGTATTAGCATTAGCATAGGTCTGGTGTGAGCTCTGATAGTGGTATCTGGACAAATGTTGGGGTCTTGGGTTAGTTGAGTCCGTTTGGTTTTGGCTATCTGTGGGGAAGGTGTGAGGATGGTGTTGGTTTATTCTGCTAAATGTGATCAGACTGTAATATCTTTTGAAAGCAATTAATACAAAATATTTACGTATCAAAAAAAAAAAATTTAATAATTGATTTTGTTACAATATTTAAATATTATTTTATTAGTATGTTTATGTCTTTGACTATCCTAAATATGCTATCATATAGCATGTGTCCTAAGACCATCAAATAACAAGAGTTGTAGTGCAGTGTAGTTCATGCCAAGTGCTGGCAAGGCAATTTTGAGAAACTGGGGATTGTTAGAGGAACTGAGCATATGGCCATGAAAGTAGACTTGTTGAGAGAGTTCAAAGTTGTTGTGCCACTTGCAATCACAAAGAAAAGAGCCAAAAAAATTCTTATCTCCACAAGTGTAGTAATAACATTAGTGATAGTGATAAACTTGCTAAAATAGCTAGAATTATTTGTTGCATAATTAAGTAGTGCAAAGAACATAGCTTAAACTTGATTAAGAAACCAAACTATGAAACCAATTAACACCACATGCTCTACTTAAAAATAAATTGTAGATCTGTTAACATTTTAGTCCAAGGTTTAACTCAAAATTGCTTTGGTGAAAACTAATTTTTTTATCAGTGATAACAACTGTAAGAGACAAAAAAAATACAAACAAACTATAGAAGTACATTTGAATACAATAGTAAAATTAAGATAAAATTTGAAATTAAGTACAACGAGTAAAGGATCAAAAAATATAGGAATGACTGTCATATATATATACACCAATAAGTATCAAATTGAAACTCACATTGTAGAGTCGATGCCTAAAATGGTTGATGACAACATGATTGGAGCCAAATAAAGTCAGATAAATGTAGAGAAGCTTTGTAAGAGGATCAAAGGCCTAACTTAAGAACTATACAAGCCATGTACCCTGGTCTAAGTTACATGCTTGAGAAAGCATAGGAAAAATCATGTGAATGCATACTATCTACATCAAACAAGGTTACTTAGTCCATTTGAGATACAAACTTGTATAGATCACTATTATTAAATCAGTTATAGATTATAATTTATCCCTTCTTATCTGCCATATCTATTAATAATCACAATGTCCTAAAACCCAACATGAAACATCATTAAAATTTGAATCATATTCTTTGCATTGAAACCACGTTTGTTACAATTCACCATAGAAACAACAAAGAGCCAAAAACAAATGATAAACAAAATTGCATGTTTTACATTATTTCATTCTAAATAGCTCTGTTGTTTCTGCTAAATGAAAATGGTCTAAATTTACTTTTCATTTTGTGTGAAGATAAATTGCTTTCACAACATCAGTAGTAGCTAGTATCCATTCAAACTCACGTGGAGGGACTGCATATCTTTGTTTGTCATTGCGATAGTCATAAATCATGTAGTAGTTCTCACCCACAATAATTTGTTTCTTTGGGAAACACTTATCACATCTTTCTCATATTTGAATCTCCTATTAAATAAATTATGTGCTTGGAAATTATGGTAGGTTGCAATGAATTTATTTCTAAACACTCTGATAGGCACACCATCTACCATGAATCTACAAGTAATATAATCACAACTCAATTATGATGATTTACAATTTCAAATCAAGAAAATTATCACTTATATTGTCATTTTTTGTGTCAAATTTCTTATAAGGAAGTTCATTCATAGTTTGGTCAAACTGGGATACTAAACTCTGATAGAAATAACAAGTTGTAAATCATTTTATGTCATGAAATTTTTTCTATTAATAAAAAAGTAGCGAAGTTCTTGCCAAAGTGTGCAAGAATGGTTTTGTTTTTATTTGTTGTGTCCATCATGAGAGCTTCTGATCAAAATTGACAAGTAACTATTCAATATTTGTTAGATTATGACAACAAATTAGAAAGAAAGCAGATTTTATCTTTTAGAAAGATAAGGGAAATAAAGCAAAGTCTTATCTTTGGGAAATCTTATCTTTGGAATCATTTTGGGAAAGATAAAGATTAAAAAACAGATAAAAAAAAGCTAGATTTTTCTATGTGCAACACAAGTTGGAGATATTATTTATATCTTGCTGCCTTGAAGGCTAAATCATATTATAATGAATTGTATTTGAAGAGCAACAAATGTGTGAAAGTTGTAATCAATTTCTCTGAGCAATAAGAATACTGATACTTTGCCTCGTGTATGTTTCATTGGCATATTGCCAAGGTTTTACCACATAAATTTGTGTCTTCTCTATTATTATGTGATTCCATTTAACTATCTTCTCTATTTCTTTGCATCTAACTTGTGCTACAATATTACTAGTTTTTTGGGTTTACGTTTCCATTCGTACTACAAGTGGTATCAGAGAAATTATTTTGTAGCATCTGTGTTAGTATTTGGTGTTTGTTTTGTAGCATCAGATGGAAAAGGTTTTGAATGCAAGGTTCAAGGTGGAGAAATTCAATAGGAAGAATAATTTTAAGCTATAGAAACTCAAGATGTGCAATTTGTTAGTGCAACAAGGATTGCACAAAGTATTGGTTGGAAAATCAAAGAAACTTGCAAATATGACTGATGGCGATTGGGAGGATCTTGATACAAGAGCTCTGAGCACAATTTGCTTATGTTTAGCAGATGATGTTCTTTTTAATATTATTTGAGAGGATACAACTGCAAGCTTATGGAGTAAAATGGAGAGTCTTTATATGACAAAATTCTTGACAAATTGAATATACTTGAAGAGGCAACTGTATATTTTGCGAATGAAGGAAGGTATAAAATTGTTGATCATTTAAATATTTTTAATACTCTTATATGTCAATTAGCTAGTATGGGTGTAAAATTCGAAGATGAAGACAAAGCAATTATATTATTATATTCATTGCTTGAATCTTGGAATCACTTAGTCACTTCTATAAGCTTTAGCACAACTGACACCCTTGAATTTGATTTTGTTGTGGGAGCTTTGTTGTCTAAAGAGGTGCGGAGGAAATCTAACATAGAAACATCCACATATGAAGCAATGGTGGTTAGAGGTTGATCCATGAAAAAAGGGGAAGATTTGAGAGGTGCATCTAGATCTAAGTCAAAAGGCATAAAGGGTAAGGGAAAATCTTGGTACTGCAATAAATCAAGGCATCTCAAGAAAGATTTTTGGGAGAGGAAAGAGGATAATGATGACTCCAAAAAGGAAGCAAATCTGGTTGAGACAAGTTTAGGTGTGGTTGATGAAGTTTTCTTTGTTTGCAATTCCTTGTAGTATCATGAGGAATGGTTATTATATTTTGGTGCTTCTAATCACATGTGTCCACATAAGAGTTGGTTTTCATCTTACCAAGCTATTGATGGTGGTGTTGTTCTTATGTGAAATAATGTTTCTTGTAAGGTTGTTGGGATTGGCAGCATTAAGATTAAAATGTTTGATGGTATTGTGAGGACTTTAATAGAAGTAAGACATGTGCTTGAACTCAAATGGAATTTAATTTCTTTGGGATTTTTGAATTCTAGAGGTTATAAATTTTCAAGTCAAGGTGGATCAATGAAAGTGTCCAAGGGTACCTTGGTGATCATGAAGACTAAAATGTTAGAAAAATTTACAAGCTTGAAGGGAGTACGGTAATAAATGAAGTGACAGTGGTATGTGAGGGTGAAAATGAATCTACTCGTTTATGGCATCAGTGGCTGGGTCATATGAGCGAGAAAGGATTGAAGGTACTATTAAACCATAAGTTACTTTCAAGTTTAAAATCTTTGAATTTGAATTTATGCAAGAAT
The DNA here is from genome assembly GCA_007115665.2 of Sequoiadendron giganteum. Lineage (NCBI taxonomy): Eukaryota > Viridiplantae > Streptophyta > Pinopsida > Cupressales > Cupressaceae > Sequoiadendron > Sequoiadendron giganteum. The sequence goes on along the minus strand of CM021104.1, from coordinate 636,782,041 downwards.
TGTGTTTATAGGAAGCAATCTAGATAGAAGTTTAAAGCAGTGATTCATGTAAGTAAGGTTATTCTAGATTATATTCATTCAGGTGTTTTGGGGTGTTTTAAATTAGACCCAAAATTTAAGAAATGTATCTTTTTTGGTTATGGTAATGGAATTAAGGGATATAGCTTGTGGGATCCTACTACTCACAAAATCATCATTAGCAGAGATGTATTTGATGAATCTTCTCTCATTAAATCAGACATAGTAGAAGTTGAAAATCTACAGGAGTTATATGTTAAAACAGTGTTTCTACATGGAGATTTAGATGAGGAGATATATATGGAACAGTTAGAAGGGTTTGTTCAAGATCACAACAGGAAATTTGTTTGCAAAATCAACAAGTCATTGTAAGGCTTGAAGGAGTCTCCCAAGAAATGGTACAACAAGATTGATTCCTTCATGGTGAGCCAAAATTTTACAAGAAGTGAGTATGACCATTGTGTTTACTTTAAAAGTTTGAAAAATGGTTTATTCATTATCTTGGTGTTATATGTTAATGATATGCTTGTAGCAAGCAAAAGCATAGTTGAGATCAATGGGTTAAAGGCTCAGATGGCTAGGAATTTTGATATGGAGGATCTAGGAGCAACAAAAAAAATTATGGTTATGGAAATACACAAAGATAGGGAACATGGTAAGCTTTGGTTATTGCAGCAGAAGTATGTGGAGAAGATCCTCATAAGATTCAGTATGAAGAATGTGAAACCAATAAATATCCATTTAGCTTCTCATTATAATCTTTCTTCAAGTCTATGTCGTAGTAATAAAGAAGAAAAGGATTATATGTCTCGTGTATCGTATGCTAATGCAGTAGAAAGTTTAATGTATGTGATGGTATATACAAGACCGGATATTTCACATACAGTTGGTGTTGTTAGTAGATACATTGAAAATCTAGGTAAAGAGCACTGGGTAGTAGTGAAATGGGTGCTTCAGTATCTTAGAGGCACAAGTGATTATTGTATCACCTTTTATGGTAGTAGTGGTTCAGTTTGTGGTTATGGTGATTCAAATTTTACAAGTGATTTGGAAAAAAGGAGATCTACATCAGGTCATGTCTTTACTCTTACAAGAGGACCTATTTGTTGGATGTCAAAGCTTCAAGAAATAATTGCTTTATCCACTACTATGGCAAAGTATATGGCTGTCTCACATGCTTGCAAAGAAGCAATTTGGTTGAAGGGTCTCTTGGGTGAGTTTGGAAAAGTGCAGGATAGGGTGATTATATTTTGTGATAGTCAAAGTGCTATACATCTAACTAAAAGGACTCTAGATTATCATAGTAGGACTAAGCATATTAAGATTAAATATTATTTTGTAAGACAAGTTATTGATGGAGGTGGAGTAGCTCTTGAGAAAGGTCATACACTAGAAAATTATGCAAATATGTTGACAAAACTAGTACAATTAGAGAAGTTGAAGTGGAGTTTGACTTCTCTTGGTTTGCAGAAAAGGTGATGAATGGGCATGGGCAAGTATCAGGTAAATTGTTGTCAAGGTGGAGATTGTTAGATTATGACAACAAATTAGAAAGAAAGTAGATTTTATCTTTTGGAAAGATAAGGGAAATAAAACAAAGTCTTATCTTTGGAATCCTTTTGGAAAAGATAAAGATTTAAAATAAAAGAAAAATCTAAAAATAAATAAAACAAAGTAATAAAATAAAGCTGTATTTTTCTACGTGCAACATAGGTTGGAGATATTATTTATATCTTGTTGCCTTGAAGGCTAAATCATATTGTAATGAATTGTAATTGAAGAGAAACAATTGTGTGAAAGTTGTAATCAATTTCTCTAAGCAATAAGAATAACGATACTTTGCCCTGTGGATGTTTCCTTGGCATATTGTCAAGGTTTTACCACGTAAATCTATGTCTTCTCTATTATTCAGTGATTCCATTTAATTATCTTCTATATTTCTTTGCATCTAACTTGTGCTGCAATATTATTAGTTTTTTGGGTTTATGTTTCCATTTGCACAACAATCTTGAAATGGACATTTCAAATTTTTTTTGAATAAGCATAATAATTAAATGGAACTAGTTATTGTTAAACTCATAGCACATAAATGATCCTTCTAGCATAAGCTTTAAAAATTAGCAAAACAAACAAAACTATGTTAATATTAATGTTACAGATAAGAAAACAAAAGCATAAATTACCTCTAACAAATATGTTAAAACAAAAATTCAAATATATATTTGAGCTTGAACTCAACAACCAATTTACAGTACTTTAAAATAGAAAGATGGCAATTAAAGTCCCTTTGCAGAAACTGATGTTGTATAGTTTTCCTTATTTTCTTAAAGAAATGGAAGATGATCAGAAAGCTTCGTTTTATTGAGCTATGTCTTTAACAGGGGAAATAGATTCCCCTTACACAAGGTCTTGCAATTGGCCTTTTCTATGCCACACTTGGAATTGGATGTGCTAGTTTACCTAAGGATTTGAACATGATTATCCATTATGAAATCCCCCATGCTTTACTAGTTGAACTGATCTCATTTGAATAAAACTTGAACAAATTCTAATGGACGAATTCCTTTAAACTTGTTCAAGAAAAAATAGAACTCCTATTTTCCCCGATTACTAAAAAAAGTACAATCATGCAAAAACAAGAACTTTAAGTAGATGACTAGATATTCCATTTTTTTGTAATTTAATATATTTGCATACTTAATCAATCAAATTTAGGTTTTCTAGATTTTTTGCCAAAACTATTGAAAAAATCTCTTCTTAATAGCTTTATCATGTAGAGCAATTCAGATCGAGAACATTTCCCTAGTAGAGATAGACCAAGATAAACTTAAATGCCTCTTTATCTATCTTGGGAAGTTAAATTTAATTCCCTAGAGGCTCTACAAGCATTACTAGGCAGGAGAAGGTGTAGAAATTGATTTCCTTGTATATATATGAGGAGATGAAAGAGAAACAACTTTAATAGTCCATTACTCACCTTGATCAACAATTGTGCAAAATTTGTAAGAGCATCCTTTAATTTTTAAAATTCTATGCAATCTAGACCCTATAGAACAAAAGAAAAAATTTATTGTCAATGTGTGTGACTAAAACAGTGCTTGTATTGAAACTATTTAGCAGTGTAGTGCATATTTGTGAGGAGGTGCATATTGAAATTAATTAGTGCATATCCATTTTGCTTCTTGTTCGGTTTGCTTTATACTATGTTTGGTTGCAGTTACTTTGATACTGGATATATTTTGTTATGATGTTTTGATCGCTACTATTGAGCGATAACTATTATTGTGGGATGTGGTTATCTGATTATTGTTTCACTTGCATTATGGATTAATGATGTTGTAGAGTTAACATGAGATGTTATTATGAGATTACTGGATTATGATGGAAGTGTCAGTTTCGATGAGTGTATTGGTGAAGAAGACGGGTTCGCATCACTCGCTTGCGAGCGCCCTATGAATCCGTAATTCCTTCTTCATGGTGTGTATTATATGCTGGATATATTGTATGATGTTGGTTACTTGGTTGCAGGATTGCAGGTACATGGCATCGAATCCACCTGGTTTCACAGGTTTGAGCGTGTCGATCCAACGGTTAAGTTGAATGGGAGATAGTAGCTAGGTAATATGTGTCAAGTTTACACTCTAGCCTTAGTGTGTCATCAGTCGTGTGTGTCGAGTCATTGTCTGTCTTGTTTTAATGTTATTTAATTTTGAAGGATTCTTGATTTGGAAATAGATATTTAGAATAATTGCATTTAAATCATGTTGATGGTTATTTAATTTAAATAATGCAATGTGGATAAACGTTTATATTTAAATTAATTAATTATATTTAAATTATTTAATTAATTAAATTTAATCCAAAGGGGCTGAATTTAGTTATTAAATAATTAAATTAATTAATTAAATGTGATGCAAGAGAATGAAAGGAAATAAAAGAATTAAAATTAATTTTGGAATTTAATTTCAAACGTGTGGGAACTAAATTAGAAATTGTAATTAAATGTTTATTTGGGAAATTAGTTGCAACTTTGGAAATTAATTTATTATTTCAAATTGCATTTTAAATTGAAAGTGGGTTTTCGAAAATTGAAATTGAAATATCTAATTTGCATGCAATGTGAATTAGGGTTGTAAAAATTAAAATTGAAATTGAAATATCTAATTTGCATGTAATGTGAATTAGGGTTGAATAAGGTATTTTTGATTTATAAGAATATATGTTTTAATTTTAGGGTAGAAAGTTTTTAGAAAAATACATTTTTACAGCAGAGAAGAAATTTTGGAAAATTGCACAAGAAGGGTTTAAAGAAAGTTTTGATTGTAGAATTGATTGATGGAAAGATTGTTTGCATTTGTTGGGTTTTGGATTGAATTCATTGGAGGATTGAAGAAAATTTAGGAAATCCTTGGAGGAGGCTTGCATCAAAAATTCATCTCTTCCTGTAGCTTTTTGTACCAGGTTTTCTTTTTTGTGTTTTATTGTTCTTGATTGTTTTTTTTTTTAAATAGTAGTGATTAAAGATTTGTTTGTTAAATCTGTTTTAGAAAATAAATTTGATATTAGAAGAAAAGAATTAAATAAATTTACAGCCTTTGCTTGTGAAAATTCTTAAGTGAAAATTGTGAAAACTTCAATTGAATTTAAATTATTTGGGAAAATCGGTTATGTTGTTATTGAAATCAAACATAGATATTGAACAATGCATTTAAAATGATTTTAGAAAATGAAACCCTCTGTTTATTATAAAAAAATCGAATTTTAAAATCCACAGGATAGTTATATTTTTCATGGTAAAATGGTCTGATTGCGTCACCTATAACTCCACTTACACAAACTGGGTTGTCAAGAAATTTAAAGAGTTTTTGCATTTTGAAATTTTCTTATCCCTGTCAAAAAATCGCAAATACCCGGATCGTATATTTTGAGTTATGCTTGAAACATGAGACTGCTGTTAAGTTACTTTTCCATGACTGCTCTGAAAATAAAATAATAATAAATTGATATTTATAAATATTAATATTTTATGTATTGTTATTATAATATTAAAATATTATTTAATAATATTTTATATTATAATTTATAATATTAAAGTATTATATTTATTTATATTATTTTAAATAAAATTTGTATATTGGATTAGTGGAATTAACATTATAAGCATATGGGGAAATTATTGTTTATTTTAAAATGGCATGTTAAAGTTTAATTGAAGGAGTTAAATATGTGATTTAAAAAATGCATAATTTAAAATTTAATTGTGAAATTTAAATTCATGTGTAAAAGGTCCAATTATTAATTTGATTTAATTGGAAAAATATATATTTTTTGGAAAATTGATGATAAGGGATATTTTATTTTGAATTAAACAATTTGATATTCTGTACAGAATAGAAGATATGTTAATGACTAAATATATTTAAATATATTAATTTATATTTAGTATATATATATTGAAGGTATATATCCATTTGAGAGAATAAATAATATTTTATCTTATTTTATTCTGTTGTTTGCAAATTGGGTATTATTAGTATTCTAAAAGAAATGATTAGTATGTGTAGAAAATGTATAGAGAAAGGTATTTTTTTAATAGAAGTAATTACTTAATTTAAAAGGAAATATTTATTTTGTTAATATGATTGAAGAAAATATATTGAAATGTATATATATATATCTATGAGTATTTTCAATCAGTATTTACCTTGTTTTATTTAAGTGCGTGTAATTTAGCTTTGCATGAAGAATTTAAAAGATAAGTTTGAATATATGGTCAAAATTGATAAGAAAAAATATATTTAAATATATTGAAGAATTATAGAAATATTTATATTTAAATGTTTGTTTTAATTAATGAGATTTAATTAGAAACAATATGAATGCGTGGTCAAATAGATAAGCCAAAAGATATTTTTATACATTGATGAAATTACATGTTTTTAAATGGATAGTTGAAGAAACATAGATTCCGGATAGAAAATTGAAAAGATTGTTTGCAATAGTGTTAGGTTGCATTAGAAGTAAATTTAGGAACTAACTATATTGAAAAAGGCAAATAGTTATTATGTTTCATTTAGTTCCGTAGAGTAATCTAGTCATTGTGAATGGGATATTAAAGAATATATGTAATTAAATTTATTAATATATATTTTTGGTGTCTATATAATATGGAGCATATATATATATATTAAGTGTAAAATTCATTATCGTATTTTATTTTAATGAGATGCATGCAATATATTATTGAATAGAGATTTAAAAATGGATTGATTAGTGTATATGGAAAATGGATAGAGAAACAATATGTTATTATATTAAAGTGATTGAATGTTTTAAATAGAAAATTGAATGAGATGTAAGATTTGGTTAGGAAATGAAAAGAGTTTACTTGCATAGATTTGTGTCGATTTAAAAGTAAATTAAGAAGTTGTTTTATTGATGAGGCAATCAATTATTTTATTTATTAAATTCTATTTAGGTTAACTGAATCATTGTTATTGATTATGAAAGAGAGATGGATTTAGTATATCCAAAAGTAGTATCTTCCTCATGATTATATTAAAGGATCTAATTCTCTGTATTCGGTAAAGGGAAGTAAGTTTAATTGTTTTAGATTTCCAATAATGAAAGGGGAAATAGGGGTTATGATTATTTTAGATGATCTAGTTATCGTGTCTTTGACTTTGTCAACACTACCTATTGAATGAGTATGGATTTAAAAAATCCAAATATTAGATTTCATTAATGACTTGAATGTTTTTGTTGCTATGTCATCAAGTTGCATTGTGGGTTTAAGTAATTCTAACCTTGTAGCCTTAGAGGTTGTTGTTAATTAGTAAATGAATGTGTATGTTAAATTCACTTTATAAAAAAAATAAATTAGTTCACTTAAGATGTTAATTGCAACTTCTTTTAAGGTTATTTGGCGGGGCATTACAAGGTGTAGAAATCGATTTCCTTGTATATTTATGAGGAAATGAAAGAGAAACAACTTTAATAGTCCATTACTCACCTTGATCAACAATTGTGCAAAAGTTTTAAGAGCATCCTTTAATTTTTAAAATTCTATGCAATCCAGACCCTATAGAACAAAAGCAAAAATTTATTGTCAATGTGTGTGACTAAAACAGTGCTTGTATTGAAACTATTTAGCAGTGCAGTGCATATTTGTGAAGAGGTGAAAGAGAAAGATTGTTCAACATGCCAAGTATTTACACAATTCTAGCGTGCAAATAACCACAAGTGGTAGATTAAGAAAAATAAATTGATAAGCTTTGATAATAAGCTTATTATAGTCTTAAGCATGGTTGCTAGGAGACGCATCTCCTGCCCCCTGAGACATGTCTCAAAGATTGGTACGTGTCTTCGGTACTGGAGACATCTCCAGAAACGCCTCCGGGAGCATGGAAACTTGACGTGCCATCTCCCAAGTCTTTTGGTGCCTCCCAAAAAAAAATTTTGGCATCTCCCATGAAATTTATAAGCATTAAGGGTGATCCCACAAAGCTGGTTTACAATTTCTGAGAGGAACTGATTTTTGCTGAAATCACATAATTTTAGAAAATATAATGATTTAAGCCTTTAAAAGTTCCAATTGAAGAGGGTTTTATCAAACCACCTTAGATCAAACCCCCTCGGATAGAATCTCACTAGTTTTAAACCATACCTATAAATGAGTCTCCTTTACACCTATCAAAATGCTGATAAAAAATCACTTTTGATTTACCTTTTGGGGGATCAAATGAATTGATTTAAAATTTATTTAAAATTACTATGGTAGTCCTCAAAATGATTTATCCCATGAATATAATTTTAATATGTTTTGGTTTTATTATGTATGTGGTTTTTTAGTTTTATTAAACTTAGGTTTTTCACCGAAAATCAAGCTCTCTATTTTGCACATGTGGAAAAATAGAAAATTATGAAAATAATTTTTTTAAAAATATTTTTGTGTTGGTTATTTATGTCTTTGATCCATTAAAAAAAAAAAAATTGAATTTCAATACATATAGAAAAAGTTATGTTGTATACAGTCTGCCTATGTCTGAATTGCAATTGGTTTGACTTCGAAACTCTATTAAGGAAAAATATTCAATAAAAATCTATGAGACCAAATGAAATTGCTAGATATCATAGTTCCAAATCTAAATTTGAAAAAATTATAATTTTATCCTTCATAAAAAAATATTTAACTTTTTAAAAATGTTGTTTTCTAAAAAAAACCAACTTTCGTGGGAGATGGAAAAATAAGTGCAATCTTATTCCAAAAATTTTGAAAAAAATATTTTTAGAATCTACAAACAAAATGTGATGAGACTCTAGTTTTCATCATCTTCAAATTCCTCACGGTTTAGCCGTTATAGGTGCTTGAATGTGAAGATTTAGTTAAAAATAATAATTTCAGTGTCCAGTTTGGCCAAAAATTATAAACCACTATTGTAGGATCACCCTTAAAAAATTATAACGTGAAAAAATTTATAATGTCATGATATATTTTATAAATTATTAATTTATTAATTTTTATTTATATTAAAAAAAAGATTGTGTCTCCAAGTACCCATCTCCTATTTTCAAAAAAATGTTATACCAATATTGGTACCAGTCCCTTAGCGACTATGGTCTTAAGTCTATTGAAAATCCTAATATCACCTCCATGCGATATCCTACAAAAAAACCAAGCAAGCACTCCATTGCAAATAACAATTTGTCACGGATATGCCAGGGCCATGAAATCTAGGATTTGCAAAAAATAAAGAGTCGATGGAAGGACTAGTCCTCCCAATGTAATTTGTACTGAGGCTGCCACCCACCTAAAGTATGCCACAAGGATCAAGATCTATAAAGATAAAAGTAGACTAGGATGTCTTACACAAAAGTTGATTTCCCAAGGATAAAAAAAACTTCAAAATAGAAAATGTGCCAAATCAAATATATAGCTATTGTTAGTGTAATTAATTAATTAATTATTACACTAGCATAAGTTAACTTAGGGTTAATTAATCATATTAGTCCTAGGTTACTTTTTATCATTTAATAATGGTGTTGAGATAAGATTCCCTTCTAGAAGATGAGTTGTCTTCTCTAGAAGTTATCTCCATCTTGTTATCATTCCCTAGGTTAGGGTTTCATGTTGTCACATGAAGTGTGGTTTGTACACTTGGCAACATCTTATGCATTTTAGGTTTTGCTATTGCCTATATAATCAGGCATATGTACACTTTGTAAATCAATCCAGATCATCATAATAGAATCTCTATTTTGAATGTCATTATCATACTTTCTATGTGGGTGAATATTTCTTCTTGGCAAAGGTCCTCCATTGAAGTCTTCAGCTTCATCAAGGCAACCTGTGTATCCAGCATTCCAACAGCTATGAACTAATTCCAAAAATTGAAACCAAATCCTCTGACCACTATAGATATCATAGCCCTTAGATTGAAACCCTAAATAGACCTCACCAAAAAAATTGTCTCCTCTATATAGAGGGATTGAAAGTCATTTTAATTTTAATTTATTAGTTTATTATTTGTGCTCGTGGCTTGAAAAATGATAGGATTTATGATGGATCTAAACAGTTAGATTAGAGTAAGTCATTGGCTAGCTTGTAGCTTTAATTACCTGAGGAAATTTGTTTATAACCACGCAACAATAAAATGTGGGAGCAATTTAGCTTGACATGACATGAATTGAGGTTCTAGAACATGAGTTGTAAATAAGTTTTGAAAAATTGTAGTTAAGTGAGAAACATATATGATATTATTTTGAAATTGAATATGTCTAGTTTTGATAGTAATTTAAATTTTAAATATTATAATATTTTTTAGATTTTCAAAAATCTTTAAATGATAATACATTGTTATAAAATATTTATATTTAATATAAAAATATTAAATAGAATATAAATACATTTATAGTTATTTATTTTGTTACATAGATAATTATAAAAAAATTATTTTTAGTTTTAATTGTACTTTATAAATAATAAAGGTCACATGTGAAGATGCTCCCTCTCTCTCTCTATATATATTACAATATTATTATTTCATTTTAAGTTTAAACTTATTTACTCTACCATAAGTATTTAAGTAATAATCATACATAAAATTAAAAAAATTCACATAAATTTAGAAAATTTATACATAATAAATATTATTATTTTTGTATTATTTAAAAATAAATAAATAAAAAATTCTTTATATATAATAACTAGATTCTTATTATATAATAAACTCATGCAGATTCAAATTCATGTACTCCTATAAAGACATAGAAAGTATCAACATAAACAAAAGGGTGATTATTTTAAATATTCATAAGAGGGTAGGGGAGAGGGGCCCATAGTGGAGTACCAAACTTCGAGGGTTCATGTGGACCAAAAATTAATAAAAAATAGATTTCACCTTAAAAATTACATGGACCTAAAAAAATTTATTTCGCTTATGTGGATTTAACTGCATGTGGTTTATTTACATCAACGTTCTAGATCACACTCCACAATGCACAATGTCTCTAAGTCTTAAATGTCATTTTCTTCATAATCTAGATTTGATGATGTCTTAAATGCTCTCTTCTTTAAGCTATGGGTTTACAACTTCTACATGCACAATAAAATTTCCATCATCGACAAGCCATGTATTGTAAAATAAATGAATGTTTGTACCATAAAATCTATTTTTGTATAAATCAAACTTTGAAACTTTTTTTCAGCCTCAACAACTCATGGTTTTAATAACGAAAGTTTTAAATCATGCATAGCTATATTTAAAAAGTCACGTTTTTTTAATTTATTTTTTATACTTGGTGAAAATTGCATATTTTGTACATCTTTTTTTTTTTTTTGTTTTGAGTTTAAATTTTTATTGGCTTATTCTTCATGTAATAATTAGTGTATAAGTGATTCAACTTCATGTAAAAGCTAAAATATAATTCAGTTCAACTTTATTCTATTATACCAAAATTTGACACATAGTTTGAATCTAACTTGGTTCTATTTGTACTCAATCCTAGTGCCAATTATGATTTGTAGTTTACCCATCCTTCATATAGATTCAAATTTGCAATTGAAGAAGTGATCAAATTCATGTAAAAGCTAAAATATAATTCAAGTCAACTTGATTCTATTATACAAAAATTTGACACATAGTTTGAATCTAACTTGGTTCTATTTGTACTCACTCCTAGTACCAATTATGATTTGTAGTTTACCCATCCTCCATATAGATTCAAATTTTCAATTGAAGAAGTGATCAACTTCATGTAAAAGCTTAAATATAATTCAATTCAACTTGATTCTATTATACCAAAATTTGACACATAGTTTGAATCTAACTTGGTTCTATTTGTACTCACTCCTAGTACCAATTATGATTTATAGTTTAGCCATCCTTCATATAAATTCAAATTTGTAATTGAAGAAGTGATCATGATTTTCTTTAAAACTCTAGGCTTTCAAATTCAAATTTGAATTTGGGATCTAAATGAATGTCATCCTAAGTGGCTACTATATGTCAACTTGAAGCATGAAATATTTCATTTGTATTCTAGAGAATCGTATTTATAGACTTATCCTAATTTAATTACACATAATTGATTATCTTGTATTCCTACTTGCATGATCATTCAAAGAACATTCATATTGCATCATCTAAGTTTGCATTTGCATCTAAGGCATACTACATGACTACCTATTATCTTCAATCTTAACATTTCAAGCCATTAAATCAGTTTATCCATGAGTTTGACCAAAATAAGCATTCCTTATCTAGAAAGCTCCTAAATAGTACATCACCAATCTACTTAGAAACATACTATAAAAATTGAGGCAAACAAATTCCTTGAGAATTTTACTAGGATTATTTTGACACTCACAATCTAGATTCAAGTGCAAGATCCAACTCTATACTTGAAAATCTAATTTGATTCATCTACACACTTACAAATCTAATCCTCATGAAATTATCAAAACAATTTAATTTAAATCTCATCATTTTACATCCAATATATATCTATAAATAAACAAATTATAATTACAATTAAAAATTATAATTTAAAAACTATTATACAACTATTTAAATAAACCATGTGAGAATCAACTAAATTATTGTATTTTTTTAATTTTTAATTTTAATTATTTATTTTATTATATAATTTATCATAAACTTAAATTAAATTATATTATTTATTATACTCATTAAAATTTAATTAAATAATTAATTTTGTTACAATATTTAAATACATTATTTTTATTAATATGTTTATGTCCTAAAAATGCTATCATAGAGCATGTGCCCTAAGACCATTGAATAACAAGAACTGAAGTGCAATGTAGTTCCTGCCCAAATGCTAGGACCCTAAGACCATCGAATAACAAGAGCTGAAGTGCAGTGTAGTTCCTGCCAAGTGCTAGGACCCTAAAACCATCGAATAACAAGAGCTCAAGTGCAATGTAGTTCCTCCCAAGTGCTAGGAGGGCAATTTTGAGAAACTGGGGATTGTTAGAGGAACTCAGCATATGACCATGAAAGCAGACTTGTTGAGAGAGTTCAAAGTCGCAGGAAGTCAACATTGAGACTGTGCCACTTGCAATCACAAAGAAAAGAATAAAAAAAATGCTTATCTTCTCAAATGTAGTCATAACATTGATGATAGTGATAAACTTATTAAAATAATTAAAGTTATTTATCGTAGAATTAAGTAGTGCAAAGAACATAGCTTAAATCTAATTAAAATATCAAACTATGAAACTAATTAACACCACATACTCTCCTTAAAACTAAATTGTAGATCTGTTAACATTTTAGTCCAAGATTTAACTCAAAATTACTTTGGTGAAAACTGAAAAGTTTATCAATGATAACAACTATAAGAGACGAGAGAAAAAAAAAAAAAATACAAACAAACTACAGAACTACATTAAGTTAAAATTTGAAATTAAGTACAACGAGTAAAAGAAAAAAAAAATATAGGAATGACTGTCCTATATCTATATATATATATCAAATTGAAACTCATATTGTAGAATTGATGCCTAAAATGGCCGATGACAACATGATTGGAGCCAAAGAAAGTCAGATAAATGTAGAGAAGCTTTGTACGAGGATCAAAGGCGTAACTTAAGAACTGTGCAAGCCATGTACCCTGGTCTAAGTTACATGCATGAGAAAGCATAGGAAAAATCATGTGAATGCATACTTGCTACATCAAACGAGGTGACTGAGCCCATTTGAGATACAAACTTGTATATATTGCTATTATTAAATCATTTACAAATTTCTTTGCATTGAAACCAATTTTGCTACAATTCACCATAGAAACAACAAAGAGCCAAAAACGAATGATAAACAGAATTGGGTATTTTACACTATTTCATTTTAAATAGTTCTGTTGTTTCTGCTAAATGAAAATGATCTGACCGTACTTTTCATTTTGTGTCAAGATAAATTGCTTTCACAGCATCAGTAGTAGCTGGTATCCATTCAAACTCACGTGGAGGGAATGTATATCTTTGTCTGTCATTGCAATAGTCATAAATCATGTAGTAGTTTTCACCCACAATAATTTGTTTCTTTGGGAAACACTTATCACATCTTTCTCATAATTATGTGCTTGGATTTATTTTTTAACACTCTGATAGGCACACCATCTACCATGAATCTACAAGTAATATAATCACAACTCAATTATGATGATTTACTAATTCAAATCAAGAAATTTATCACTTATATTGTCATTTTTTTGTGTCAAATTTCTTATAAGGAAGTTCATTCATAGTCCGGTCGAACTGGGATACTAAACTTTTACAGAAACAGCAGCCTGTAAATCATTTTATGTCGCGAAATTTTTGCTATTAATAACTAAACAGCGAAGTTCCTGCCAAAATGTGTAAGAATGGTTTTGTTTTTATTTGTTGTGTCCATTTTGAGAGCTTCCGATCAAAACTGTCAAGTAACTATTCAATCTTGAGATGAACATTTTGAAAATTTGTTGAATAAGCATAATAACTAAATGGAACTATTTATGGTCAAACTTGTAGCACATAGACGAACCTTCTAGCATAAGCTTTAAAAGAAAACAAAAGCATAAATTACCTGTAACAAATATGCTAAAACATAAATTCAAATATATATCTGAGCTTGAACTCAATGGCCAATTTAGAGTACTGTAAAATGGAAAGAAGGCAATCGAAGTCCCTTTGCAGAAACTGATGTTACATAGATTTCCTTATTTTCTTAAACAAATGGAAGATGATCAGAAAGCTTGGTTTTATTGAGCCATATCTTTAACAGGGAAAATAGATTCCCCTTACACAAGGTCTTGCAATTGGCTTTTTCTATGCCATACTTGGAATTGGATGTGCTAGTTTAGCTAAAGATTTGAACATGATTATCCATTATGAAAGCCCCCATGCTTTACTAGTTGAACTGATCTCATTTGGACAAAACTTGAACAAATTCTAATGGACGACTTCCTTCAAACTTGTTCAAGAAAAAAATAGAACTCCTATTTTCCCAGATTACTAAGAAAAGTACAATCATGCGAAAACAAGAACGTCTTTAAGTAGATGATTGGATATTTCAAATTTTTTCTAATTTAATATATTTGCATACTTAATCAATCAAACTTAGATTAGCCAATTTTCTTTCCAAAACTATTAAAAAAATCTCTTCTTAATAGCTTTATCATGTAGAGCAATTCAGATCGGGAACATTTCCCTGACAGAGATAGACCAAGATAAACTTAGATGCTTCTTTATCTATCTTGGGAAGTTAAATTTAATTCCCTTGTTCCGTTCATTACCTTGCATAGAGGCTCTACATGAATTAGTAGGAAGGAGAAGGCGTAGAATTCAATTTCCATGCATATTTTGTTAGTGTAATTAATTAATTAATTATTACACTAGCATAAGTTAATTTAGGTATTAATTAATCATATTAGTCTTAGGTTACTTTTAATCATTTAATAAAGTTGTTGAGATAAGATTCCCTTCTAGAAGATGAGTTGTCTTTTCTAGAACTTATCTCCATCTTGTTATCATTCCTTAGGTAGTTGGTTAGGGTTTCCTGTTGTTACATGACGTGTGATTTGAACACTTGGCAACATCTTATGCATTTTAGGTTTTGCTCTTGCCTATATAATCAGGCATATGTACTCTTTGTAATTCATATTCTAAATATCAATCAGATAATCTCTATTTGCATGCCCTTAGTTGCAACACTTTTTGTGTGGTTGAATTTCTTCTTGGTAGGTCCTTTGAAGTGTGCGCAGCTTCATTGGATGATTCAACATCCATTATTCCAACATAGTATCAGAGCCATTCCATTGAAGGTTCATCCCAATATTAAGAAAGTTGGGCTATAGAGATTTTTACAGGCTTGAGGGTTTTCTTTGCAGGCTGGTTGGTTCTACCCAGGGACCAAGTTGTTTTTTGGTGCAGATCAGGCTCTATCTGACCTCTCCATTGCGCTCAGAAGGCCTCAAAACCTATAGATCACCTGCCCATTCGTCTGATTTGGGCATATTTCATCCGGGAGCCAATTGAGGTATTATTTAGGGTTTGCAATTTTTTGTACTATCCGTACAAATTTGTAGAAAAAATCTCCCCTCTCAGTCCTCATAAAAGGCAATTTTTTTAGATCTTCAGATTATATTTATTTTTCCATTCGGGCAATATTTTCTATAGTTCTGGCAAAAATTTATATCTACGGGCGACCTGCTATTTTAATAATCAGTCGGCATAATTATTTTTTCTGCGAGCTATAGTTTGTTTTTGGTCGGCATCGGCAATATTCAAAATTTAATTTGGTCGGCCCACCGACTAGTCTACAGACAGTTAGTCGGCCCTATCACATCGGCCGACATCATCCGACCGTCACCTATCCGGTTCCTCCGGTGTCACCTCCCGTTGACTCCACCGACCATCGTTCTCCGGTTACCGCCTATCCAAGACTTCCGCCGAGCACCTGCTGACATGGTTAGCCCCGCCCTGGTCACTTGGAGATCTGAGGGCTCTGCTACTCTCTAGTGGCGCCTCCACCTTGTACCGGCCATGCCACTTCGCTCCGTCACTCCGACGCCGCCCAATCCGAGGGCACATTTGTTTTTTTTAAATTGCCAGCCTGCCCCGCGGTCATATCAACGATCGGGGGCCGATTTGTTTTTGCCCGAGGGTGCTTGTTTTTTGCACCTATTTAGCTTGCAGGCCCTAATAGGGCATATTTTTTCAAATCGACATATCTTTGCGCCACGGTGTCGAAATTTGACAAACGAGATATCGTCGGAAAGAGGATTTGCTCTACTTTCCAGTGGTGACATCCATTCTAGGAAATTTTTCTTCCAAAAAATTCTATAGTCAACTAAAGTCAAAACCCTAGTTTGGACATAAAGACTCATATCTTCACAATCGTTGATCGAAATTCAGTGATTTCAGTGGCATAAGGAAGGTAATTCAAAGCTTTTTTTCATCAGTCCATTCTCTTTGATCAGTTTCAGCTCCATGTACTCTTTCATTGGTTTTGTTCAATTTGGTGCATTCATTCAATAACTTAGATATCCTGAAGCTTGGGAAAAGGTTTTTTGTTTTGGGTGGCATCACTTCAGTTGCATATCAATTTTGGGAGTTTCTATTTGTTGTTGAAGGTCATTGTATTTGTATTTTTGGAGAAATTTGATTGTACATTATGGGGTTTGCATCTTCTCCTTCTCTAACTATGTTGCACAAGGGAAACTATAAACAATGGCAAGATGGGATCATCCACCATCTCCAATCACTTGAATTGTTGCCACATTTGTATGGTACAGTTCCCCATCTAGCTCAACGTGTTCAAAAATTTGCTTGGAGTTGCAACAGATATAATGTTTTAGAGGTGATTGCAATGCATGTTGATTGTGATGTTTTGGAATATATTGATCATTGTGATAGTCCTCACATCCTTTGGACTAAGATTTGCGAGATATATGGAGATTCATATACTCCACCCTTCCTTGATGGTCATGATTCAGAATGTCAGGTTTAAGATCAAGTACCCCATGATGATATTGCTATGTAGGAGGTTGTTTTTTTGGATTGCCTTGAATCTTTTGAAGAGGTTGACAAGGTTGCTTCAGATGATTCTTCTTCTCCATCAGAGATAGTTGGTATCCCTTCACATTCAGTGATTCCTTGTCTAGAGTCATTGATTGAGACTTCCATCATCATCATTCATCAAGACACATTATGTTTTCTAGACTTGACATCACAGGATGGCTTTGTTTCAAGTATCACTGACTTGGCTACTTCTACAAGTTTGGAGAACATTCTTGAGGGGATATCACTCCTCTATTCAGATTCTACTTTGGAGAGTTTTCTTGAGTCTCCTTATTCTTTTATCTCAACCTTAATTGGGAATCCTGAGACTATCTTGGGGACACTTGGTTTCTCTTCAGAGATTTCATATATGAGACTTCCTTCATCTTCATCGGAGTTTCTTCCGCATCTACCATTGGATTGGCTTCAGTCTTCTCTCAGTGGTTTTGAGGACACTTCATTATGGGGGGGCAATCACGTCTCCATCTATTCCTTCGATGGAAGGACCATCACATTGCTGTCTTTGGATCATGTTCAACATCAGTTTTTGCATCGTCCTGATTTGTCACCTTCTACATTGATTGGGTATGTACCTGAGTGGGTTGTGGCATCTTCATCTTCATCAAGCAAGGAGACACATGAGCATCTTTTAGATACATCATCCGCATTCATATTCATTCTTCCTTCCTTCAATTCCTATCCGGAATGGGAAGCATCTTTGCACTTGCACTTGGTTTTGTTTCTTCCGAAAGGGAGACAAGTTGTTTGTCGACATTGGATCATATTTTGTCTACATACACTTACCTTTCTTGCAGGTGATCACATCTTTTGGGGGGGCTATATAGTCTCTCTGTTTCCTCCCTATGGGGGGATTTTGATTATATTGTATCCATGTGATGATTGCTGTCCTTGGGGGGATGATGTTGAGTCCTCCAATCATCACCTTTATGCATTTCATCTCCTTTTTTGGAGAGGGGTTTTTTTCCCACTGGGTTTTCCTCTTTTCTCCATTTGTGGGAGATTAGTTGCATTTTCATCCTATGTACATGGGTACCTAATATGGCTATCTATCGAGACCCATCGTCATCATGCATAATCATTGCATTTTCATTTCCTCCCTAAGTTGCACTTATGGGGGGGTGTTAGTGTAATTAATTAATTAATTATTAAACTAGCATAAGTTAACTTAGGTATTAATTAATCATATTAGTCCTAGGTTACTTTTAATCATTTAATAAAGTTGTTGAGATAAAATTCCCTTCTAGAAGATGAGTTGTCATTTCTAGAACTTATCTCCATCTTGTTATCATTCCCTAGGTAGTTGGTTAGGGTTTCTTGTTGTCACATGAAGTGTGATTTGAACACTTGGCAACATCTTATGCATTTTAGGTTTTGCTCTTGCCTATATAATCAAGCATATGTACTCTTTGTAATTCATATTCTGAATATCAATAAGATAATCTCTATTTGTATGCCCTTAGTTGCAACACTTTTTGTGTGGCTGAATTTCTTCTTGGCATGTCCTTTGAAGTGTGCGCAACTTCATTGGATGATTCAACATCCATTATTCCAACATATTTGTGATGAGATGAAAGAGAAACAATTTTAATAATCCATTACTCAACTTGATCAGCAATTGTGTAAAAGCTGTAAGAGCATTCTTTAATTTAAAATTCTATGCAATCCAGACCCTATAGAACAAAATAAAAAATTTATTGTCAATGTTTGTGACTAAAACAGTTCTTGTATTAAGACTATTTAGCAGTGCAGTACATATTTGTGAGGAGGTGAAAGAGAAAGATTGTTCAACATGCCAAGTATTTACATGAGCCTAGTGTGCAAATAACCACAAGTGGTAGATTGAGAAAAATAAATTGATAAGATTTGATAGTAAGATTATTATAGTCTTCAATTCTATTGAAAATCCTAATGTCACCTCCCTGTGATAGCATGCAAAAACACCAAGCAAGCACTCCACTGCAAATAACAATTTGGCACAGATATGCAAGGGCCATGAAGTGTGGGATTTCCAAAAATAAAGAGTTGATAGAAGGACTAGTCCTCCCAATGTAATTTGTACTGAGGCTGCCACCCACCTAAAGTATGCCACAAGGATCAAGATCTATAGAGATAAAAACAAACTAGGATGTCTTACATCAAAGTTGATTTCCCGAGGGTAAAAAAGCTTCAGAAAAGAAAATATACCAAATCAAATATATAGCTATGAACTAATTCCAAAACTTGAAACCAAATCCTCTCACCACTATAGATATCATAGCCCTTAGATTGAAACCCTAAATAGACCTCACCAACAAAATTGCCTCTACATAGAGGGATTGAAAGTCATTTTAATTTTAATTTATTATTTTATTATTTGTGATCATGGCTTGAAAATTGACTAGGTTTATGATGGATCTAAACAATTAGGTTAGAGTAAGTCATTGGCTAGCTTGTAGCTTTAATTACCTCAGGCAATTTGTTTATAACCGTGCAACAATAAAATGTGGGAGCAGTTTAACTTGACATGACATGAATTGAGGTTCTAGAACATGAGTCGTAAATAAGTTTTGAAAATTTGTAGCTAAGCGAGAAATATATATGATATTATTTTGAAATCGAATATGTCTAGTTAAATTGTGAATAAAAAGCATATAAGCTACTATTTTAAAACTCCATTTGAATTAATTAGAGTACATAAAAAAATTGTCAGTAGAAGCAAAATAAAATCATACTGACAACCTCTAAACACTACAAAAATATAGCCTTAAGGTTAGACCAGTTGAGGTGAGATCCATGTAATCTGGCAGAATGTTAGCTGTACTTGTTACCATCACGACATTAAATAGCTTCATTCACAATGTTTGCTTTCCTATGGAGTGATTTGCTCTAGTATTATTATGAACCATAAAACTATGCTTAAATCTTTTTTTTACTTGGTGGAAACATTTTTTTGTATTTTTATTAATTTTCAAATTTATCCCAACAATTTTAAGGACCCCAAAATTATTATACCAGCAGATTTGAACACAAACCAAGGATATAATATCAATCTTTAGTCAGTGGCTACTATAGTTAATTGTTGTGCTTCAATCAAGTTGACATTCCCTGTTACATATTCTTCAAATTGTAACTAGATACTAGTAGTGGTTTGTTATATATTAAAAATAACTTAAACAAAATGAAAGAGGCTGAAATTTTAAAAATGTTAAAACATTTAAAATATCTAAATAAAATATAAACATGAACCCATACAAAGTATATAACTCTTCGAAACTTATCTACATTTGAAAGGAAGTGACAGAGTGGGTGTCTGGGCCAATAACAGTCTGAAACAGATTCAATTATGATGTCACTGAACTTAACTTAGTTTAAACATTTGAAAATCACCAATAAGATGAGATTGTGAATTTTATTTTCATTCAGCAGATCAAAACATCCTTGCTTCTAACCAACCACAATCCTTTTTGTTCTTGATTTTGTATGGAAAATGGATACCAAGGAGTTGATGTATTATCATTTTGGCTGAGAATGCATTTTGGTTCAAAAGGAGTTTGTCTGAGGAACGAGTCTTCCCAGTTTTTGGGAAAATAGACAGGAATCACATATGACATATTCGAACAGGTAAGTGCTACCAATTTACAACCACTAAATCTAGAAAGCTACCCAGATTTTTCAATCTCGTCTGTAATCTACCTGAGCACGCTTGATCTCGGTCACACAAGCTCACTAGAACCCTCCCACATTTATTTGTTGTTTAAAAGGTCCATTCATGGGGAGATTCCAGGGCACCCAAAGTTTAGCCAAAAATAAGGGGATGTCCCCTCTTTAAGTGGGTATCCTAGTTTTGTTTAGAAGGGGGCTAGAAGTGGGGAGGAGGGTAGGGAGAGATGTCCAAGACAAGTTACTAGGCCATAGGGATGCATCCCCAAGGAACACTGCAATTTCAAATTTGGCTTACCAATGCGATAAAGACCCAAGTTCCCATTTCTGCATATGTGTTTCTGGGGTCTTTACTGTACAAAGATGATCTCATTGAATCAAAATTTAACACCTAGCACATGACCAAACCAATTTCAGCTCATTGTGCAAGTATGATCTACATGCTAAATAGAATCTATCCTTAAATGGGAGAATTTACAACACTATGAATTCTCATCTTCCTTCTTCGGTATAAATTCAAAGTAGCTAGTATATTCAATAGTAATCATACTCTCTTTTTCTAAGCATATATCTAAAATCAACTGCATCTTGGGAAAGAATAGAAGATAAAACACAGTTGATTCCACATATATCATACATGTTTCAAAAATGAACCTGTGGAAATTACCTTAATAGTACAATCAAAATATCATATTTAGTGATTGTCAGAAACATAGAAAAGACAAGTGCCCAATTATCGGAGGAATTGCACCCTCAACTTCCCCAACCCATGTATTTATTGGATGAATTTGCTTCAGTGGAGTATAAACAAGTGCATATGAAAAAAGATTTGAAGCTGCAAACCCTGCTACAAGAGCATTAGCTTGCAAGAGCCTTGTCAAAGAAAATTCGCAACTATTAGTCACTACACTCCCATCTTGACTTGAACCAAAATATATTCTAGCACAAATTTTTATCACAAAATTTAAGAACTTGAAACAACACAATATCCACCTTCCACAATAACAAAGAACTGCCTATAGCACCCATGGTCACAGCCCATGTCATTGCATTGGTGTGCCCCCTATCTGTCGCCTTCCCAGAGAACAACTACCATACTCTCGTGTCTTGGTATCTCCTATATGGGGATTAGGCCCTCGTTTATGTCCCTTCTAACAAATCTCGTGCCCCTGAGCACTAGTATGCCTTTGTGAATGTCTCTTGCAAGAACAGTCATAAAATCATTATGGGTGTACACCCTGATACGTAGGGAAGCCCCTATTGACAAAACCACCACCCAACTGCACAGAAGAGCCAAGCTGGTGATGAGATTGAGGCTGAGGCTTACTTGTTTCTTCAATTAGAAATTATGTGACTATAGTTCACATGCATGTAAAAATCTGAATTGTAATTGACTATAAACATATACATTCATCACTGTTTAACAATTGAACCCTCCACAATAGTTCCCTCGCAGGAACTAACAAATGGGATTGCTCTACAATCTTCAAATTTGAGGAGAATTGACTTTAGCATGGTGGTTTCATTTATTTATATAAATGAATAATCACATTATAAAATAAAAATAATTATTATAACAACATTAAATTGAAATAAAATATGGTTATGAGTACATATTAGTGGTTAAATAAAATTATTTATTTAATAAATATATTATATAATCTTTTATTAATAATTAAATATAGCAATAATATGAAACAATGATTTTTAAAATTTAATAATAATTTATTTTTTATGTATTTTTTAGAATATAAATGATAAAATATTTTTTAAATTATTAAAATTTAGGTGGTATCAATATTTGGTAATATGAAAAAAATTAATCTAAAAAAATTATTAATTGATTAATAGAGATGTTATTGATATAGTGTAAGAAAAAGTATCCCTAATTCACACTTAATTTGGAAATAATTAGTAATAAAATGAGCTTAATTATGCCTTAGTTTAGTGTTGTAATATATTTTTCATATTCACATTAAGTTTATGGTCCTTTTAAATAAAATGGACTTAATTGTGCCTTATTTGTGGTGTTGTAAGGTGTACCTTTACACTTTCACATTAATCTAGGACTTTATTAATTGATTGAGAGTAATTTTTTTAATTGGCTCTTTTAATTCAAATCCAAGCCTAATTAGATGCAAATTTTGGTAAATATAGAAAGATAACGACTCTACAAATTGGGATGAGCTTGGTGTAAGGGTTTTTCTATTGTGGGTGGGGGAGGCTCGCCTCCCCCAAATTCATAGTGTTTATTTCCCCCCAGTGCACAACATTCTTTTATGTCAGGCTCAAGAGGTTTCTGAGGGCTTAATGGAGGGGCGTGTGAAACACCCCAACCCCCCAAATAGTGGCAAAGATTCTCACTCGTCGATCGAAGAAAACCCTAGATCTTTTAGGGAGGTCGTGGTTGTGAGGCAGGCTCCTTTCGCAACGGGGGAAAAGTTCATGGTGGGCCTCTATGACTATGGCGTGAACTTCATCAGCACTGGTGAAGAGAGAGGTGAGGACTCTTTCACCTTGTCGTTGAGGCTCCTGGTCTCTCCAAACGATGCCATGAAGAATGTGATACTTTTTGAAAAGGAAAAAACTCAAAAATGTTGTCATTTTCTTTGCGGCTATAGATTTAAACAACATCCCATCTAGAAAACTTCTTGACAATTTTTTTACAAATATATGGCACAAAAAAATGGGAATCTCTGTTTGCAAAATCATACCGCAATAGAAAAATCATGAAATGCAATAGAAAATAATAAGAAATAAGTTATGGAAGGTGGGAAAAAGTACTTTCAGAGCAAGACCATGGGCCCAAAGGGAAAACATGGAGGAAATCTTGGCCTGATCCATCCCTAGATGGTTGTTGGTACAAGATATCCCCCATGAACTGTGGGCTCTCATACCACAGTTACTCGAGGCCCTAGGCATTGTGCTAAGGGTGGATGACCCGAGGGTATCTCTCCCGAACATGAACGCGAGGGTGTTAATTTCCCTTATGCCTAACCAAGAAATTCTTGACTTTTTGGACATTCAGTTAGACTATGGTATCCACTCCTGTCATGTTGAAATACTAGGTGGACTTGGATCCTACTACCTATGCAAGTGTGAGGGGCATATAAGAAAAGAGTGCCCTATTATTTAGAAGGGAAAATCCAAGGGTGCCCCCACCCTTAAAATGCCAAATGGTGTTCTAGTCGTAGACAGAGCCAAAGAGACCAATGTGGAAAAAATCCTAATTGCTCCTCGTGTCATCGTTACAGTTCTCCAAATTTCAATGCCTCCTTCGCGGAGGCAGAGGAAAATGTAACCCCAGTCCTGTCTCCCTCAAGGTCGATTGTACTAGATAACCCCTTCAACCCCCTGCAAGAAGAGGGTGAAGGAAAGGTTCCCAGATCTGTAGTAGAGCCAGATTCCCTAGCTCAAGAACATGCTACCTGCAAGGATGTGGGTACTATTCTTTGAAAAGAAAACTGAAATCAATGCACAACAACTTGCAATGATGAAACTAAGAAAGAATATGGAAATTGAAAAAGAATTTGGTCCCAATAAAATAGAATAAAAAACCTTCATCTATAAAGATTTTAGATTAGTAGACCCAAAGCTGCTCGGAGCCCCTAGTTGCAAGCCGGTGAAGGGGGTCCATGCCTTGGGGTTGAAGGAGACAAGTATAGGAAAGAAGACCTCCAACAAGATGTGGGATGCCTATGAGGCACTAGGGCTCATTCGGTCTTGAGCCCCATTATGAAGGAAGCCTCTGAAACTTGTGTAGCTAATGATGGGAAGGAGACACAAATGAGTTGTAGTACCTTGAAGGCACCCATCCATCTGGGTGGAAGTCTTGAAAGAGAAGACCCAAAACCAAAGGAGGGGGACACCTCACCAATGGGGAAGAGCAAAAAGAATGCAGATAATGTCATTGAAAGTATCAAAAAAATACAAGAAATTTTGAACTCCTTAATTAAAAGAAACGGTGCTGCCTTGGATTGCTCAAAAAATACAAGAGATAACCAAGTAGGTAACGATAATCTAACCACTGAAAAAATACTTGAATCAAAATTGATGAAGGGTACCGAATCCATAGGGCTCATGGGGGTCTTGACCAATGAACATAGTGAGTGCCAAGAGACTACCTTGACCATTCCCTCTGGCCCAAAAAGGAGAGGTAGGAAGAAGGGTTTTGTCATCAAGATTAATGGTGGTAGCATTTTGTTGAGTAAGAACAAAAGGAAAAAGACAAGCATTATGCTTCCTACCCCAAGCACCAATAGGCTGGAAAGTGATGGTGCCTCTCCTAAATAATTTGATTTTTTTAGGAAAGATAAAGAGATTGACACCAACCCTAATTCCAATGAACATTAATTTCACATCTTGGAATGTAAAGGGTTTAAAATCTCCAAATAGGAAATATTTGATGAGGAGGTTTCTCAACATGGAAAAAAGCAAAGATTTAATCCTCCTGCAGGAGATCAAAGCTACTAGGTTCACATTGGAAACCAACTTGAGATTTGTTTGGAATAATCTCACAGCCTTTATCTCCAAACATGAAAGTGGAAAAGGGGGAACTATTATTTTAATGGCCAAGGTCTGGGAACAATTCCTCAAAGGGAATGGGTTGTCCCATATAACAAGGAAATGTGGGCTACATTTGAGAAAGAGGGAGCCAAGTTTGGTATATGCTCAATCTATGCCCCAAATGATTATAGAGAACACACAAAACTCTAGAAATGGCTTGCAACCTTGCCTGATATGCCATGGATTTTGGTTGGAGACTTTAATATGGTGGAGTATAGGGAAGACAAAAGAGGTGGCCTAGATATGGACTAGAAAGGGAACAAGAAACATTTTTGGTTGAGATTCAAGAATAGACTTAATTTGTTAGACCCTCTTTAAAAGAAAAGGAGAAACACAGAACAATATGGTACACATGGTGCAATGCTCAGAAAGGAGGAAGGAGGATATATTGAAGGTTAGACGGGTTCTATGTAAACAAGGACTGGTACAACTTCACCCCAATGGATGGGGGTCAAAGTTTTGTGGTCTATCCTTTCACACTTTTTGATCACCATCCAATCAAAGCCACTTTTATCGTGAACTCATCTCAGAAGAAGGTAAGGAACAAGGGGAAAAATTTCATACTCAATGTCAATCTACGTAAAGATGAAAGTTGTAAAGTAACAATATACACCCTCAAAGAAATAGATAAAGGTCTCCTTGGGGGAGAAGGAGCAATAAAAATATGGGAAGCCAATGTAAGTGGATGGAAGACACTTTTCCAAGCAATTGGGAAACATATGGAAATGGATAGGAGGAGAGAAGAAAATGCCCTTTAGGATGAGCTGCAGAAAATGGAAATAAAATTGTAGAATAATCCTATAGATGAGGAATCAAATGAGGAGATGGTGGCAACAAAGAACACCCTTAGGATGCTACAAGCACACAAACTGCAGGGCCTAAAAATAAGAGCCAAACTTAATTGGCTTGAAAATGGGGATAAAGGGTCAAAATATTTCTTCAAGTTTCTAAAGGAGAAGGGGGTCAAAGAATAGGTTGATCAAATTTATCATAATGGCACTCTATTCACCTCTTAGGAGGAGATCTTAAAATAGTTCTCCCTCTTCTTCAAGGATCTCTTCTTCTTTGAAGGAGAAACTGAGGAAGGGAGGAGTGCCATGACCCTTATTAAAGGAATTATCCCCAAAAAAAATTCCCTAGAGCATGTTGGGCTACTGGACAAGGACATCAGCAAAGAAGAAATTAGGATTGCCATCAATTCAATGAGTAATGATAAATCACCAGGAGTAGATGGTCTCTCAGTTGAGTTATACAAAACCTTTGTAGACCGGATATGCGAGGATCTCCATCAAGTGTATCTAGAATCATTTGATAAAGGTTATTTAGGGGAAAACATTAATAGAGGTATAATTAGGCTACTCCCCAAGGAATGGGACGAATCTAGCATGAAGAATTGGAGACCAATAACACTCTTGAAAGTATCTTATAAAATTTTGGCCAAAGTGCTTGCACTAAGATTGGTCAATATCTTTCCAAAGCTCATAAACAACACCCAAACATGCTTCATACAAGGAAGATTCATTTTGGAAAACCTCATCACTAGCTGGGAGGTTATGGAATGGAGTAGATCCCCCAAGAAAAACTCTATTATGCTATTATTTGATTTTGCAAAATCATATGATAGGTTTGAATGGAGCTTCCTAAAGACAACCCTAGAGGCCTTTGGCTTCCCACAATAGTTCTATAAAATGGTGTGCACCTAGGACTGAAAGATGCTTCAGCTCAAGTGGACATCAATGGCTCTCTATCCAAAAAAAATGTGTTAGAAAGGTACATAAGGCAGGGTTGTCCCCTTGCACTAGCTCTCTTTTTCATAGCCTCTGATGCTTTGCACTTCCTACTAAGAGACATGTTGGCAACACCAAAAATAAAAGGTCTTTACCTCCCTAACAATAATGGACTACTTAACATACAATTTGCAGATGATACAACCCGGTTTGTGGATCTAGAGGAGGAGAACATTAAGAGGCTTCTTTGTAAGCTTAACCTCTACTACAAAGCTTCAGGGGAAAAAATATGAAGGGAAAATTCTATAATATTGGGCTGGTCAGATAGCCCCCCAGATTGGCTACAAAGGTTTGACTTCCAGTGGGGGGGCCCAAATAAGCAGGTTAGATATTTGGGCATACCATTTGAAATTAGCCCTTACTTAGAGAACATGTGGAATTGGATCAAAGAGAAAATAGAAAAGAAAATGGATAGATGGAATAGGCACTACCTCTCACTGGCTGGTAGGTTCCAAGTTTGCCAAAATATTCTCTCTTCCTACTCTATCTACTTTGCCTCGATGTGGTTTTTTAGTAGCTATCAAATAAAAGAAATCCAAAAAAATATTAGGAGCTTTCTCCAGTTAGATGGGAAAGGGAAAAGAAAGAAACATGCAGTTAGGTGGGATTGGTGTTGCATGAGCAAGAACCAAGGAGGGATGGGTCTCAAGGACCTAGAAAACTATGGAATAGCACTAGCCAACAAATGGGTCTTTAAAGCGTTGGAAGGAAACGAGCCTTAGAAGGTCCTAGTACAAAAGAACATTCAAATGGCCACTCCCAAGCATGCCAAAACTTGGAAGGGTTTACCTTTTAGTAATTTTTGTCCTTTCAAAGCACCTAGTTGTCCCTGCTAGGTATAAGGTCTTTAGAAGTATATGGAAAGAATGGTAAAACATAAAAAAAGATGTCTCCAACACTTCCTTCACCCCCTACAATGGAAACTCATTACATCTCACCAGGTCCATCTAGTGGAACATGGAACATAATGGGAAACCCTAGGCATTACTTCAAGGATGCTTGGCTAGGAAATGGGCACAAGCAGGGGTGAGAACACTAAATAAGGTTTTGATGAATGGCAAGCTTAAAGGGTGGGAGGACTTGCAAGTTGAATTCCACTTGCCCCCCTCCTACATATGAACTTACTATTGGGAAAACAAGGATAGAAAAGTGAGAGGGGGGATGAATCAGTTGTCATAGATTATTCAAACTTATTAAACTTTATTCAACTTAATCTCATATCTAATGTAAGAACATTAAGCATAAACAATCACCACATCAGAGACACAAATAACACCAAGGTTTCATACATGGAAACCCTATTAAGGGAGAAAACTACGGTGGATGTTAGTCCACAATATTATACCATGTTAAAAGTATAGGGATGAATAATGGGAATGCACATGCATTCAGGAACACTACCTAGAGCTCACTACTCAAAGAAGACTCACCATCTTACAAAGACATTCAAATTAAAACCATCTGAAGGATTTGAACTAAGGAATTATCTTCTTCAAAAGCCTGATTACAATTTTGGTTAAGCACATAAATAATTCTTCACACTTCGCTCAATCTTCTTCACGCTCTGCTCTACAATCGAATGATCTGATCTTTATTCGCACATATACTTCATATACACTTCACACACATACTTGAATTCAATCAAACAATCTCTCTTATATATCCGCTACATGGAATTACATCAACAACTTTGTCGACCAAAAATAAAATATTAGATGAATATAAACTGTCGGCCCAATTCATGAACAAATCTCAATGTGCACCAACTGAAGTCGGTCACAACATAATGAAGACCTAAAACAACATCCTTGAACATGCCAAACATTCAAAAATTAATTCGCAAAGATTCACAACATGCTATGGTACAACCACCATGTCGACCAAGAACATGAAAACCCAAACATGCAAAGGAAAAATCTCTAATCATGAGTACACCGATCAATGCGGGTTTGCAACAAGGATAGAGCATTATCTAGAAACATCCACGAACATCACAGGAGCATATATGCAGCTACTCAAATTACTAGAATCACGTTCTCTTCTTCTAGGAACACCACCTATAGTAACAAAATAACTGTAGGAACACAAAAACTCACAACTTGCTGAAATCTTGATGCGCACCTCTGAAACTTTCAGAGGATAAGATAGATAGGCTCAGCAAAAAACCCTTTAATGCACAAATTTTGAATACCAACATACTAAACTTTTTATCACACTGAACTTCACAACTTCACAAAAAGCCTCCAACATATTTATTATAATTTTCTCAATATCCTTGACATATACAACCTTCAAGATACCAATGCTAATAGTGTTGACATCAATGAAAACCACATATCAGAAACACAACCACAACATCCAACAATCTCTCCCTTTGGCATTGATGGCAACACATGATGTGAAAAATACACCATGAACACAACTAACTCTTCTTCCAACAATCTCCCCTTTACACATTGCTCTTCTCCTACTATTCTTCTCCCCCTTAGCTTTTCAAATTACTCTTATCCCCCTTTGACATCAATGGAAAAGGTACACACAAGCTCTAAACCACATATCTAAATCATTTGACTACTCCCCCTAAGTAACAACCACCATAACATCAATCTAAAACAAGATATGATTGTAAATGCACGGATTGATGCAAAGACTTGCATCTTAGTTCTAGTTAGGAGGGGAAATCACGCCTAACTTCCCTCTGAGATACTCAAAATTATCCTTAGGAAATGTCTTAGTAAATATTTCTACAATCTATTCCTTAGTAGGCACATACTCCAGTCTGACTTCTTTGTCACTCACCTTGTCTCTTAAAAAGTGATATTTGATAAATACATGTTCTGTCTTTGAATGCAGCACCAGATTCTTAGAAATTTGAATGGAACTTCAATTATCACAAAATATAGTAGTAGGCTCATTATACTCAATTTTGATATCTCTCAGCATCTGCTTCATCCATATTACTTGAGTACAATTGTTTGCAACAATAATATATTTTTCCTCAGTAGTAGATAAGGAAATAGAATTCTACTTTTTACTTAACCAAGACACCAACTTCTTCCCAAGAAGAAGGCACCACCACTAGTACTTTTTCTTTCATCCACATCACCTACCCAATCTGCATCAGTAAAGGCACCCAAAGTAATATCGTCATCTTTAGGATACCAAAGGCCAAAATCAATTGTCCCTTTCAACTATCTGAAAATTCTCTTTATAGTAGTTACATGAGATTCCTTTGGATTGTCTTGATATCTAGCAACCATGCATATAGCATTCATGATACTAGGTCTAGTCTAAGTCAAATAAAGTAATCCACCAATCATTGACCTGCATCTTGTCTAATTAGCCTTAGGAGAATCATCATTTTGTGTTAACTTGCATCCGGTTACCATGGGTGTACCAACAGGCTTTGGGTCTTCCATGCCAAACTTTTTCAGTAACTCTCTTACATATTTGGACTGAGATATAAAAATTCAATTATCTAACTGAGTGATTTGCAATCCCAGAAATAAATTCATCTCTCCAATCATAGACATTTCAAATTCACTTTTCATTTCATCAAAAAACTTCATACACAAATCATCATCACCTCCAAAAATAATGTCATCAACAAAGACTTCAATAATCAATTATTTGTCCTGATCCATCTTAAAATATAGATTACTATCAGCAATACCTTTATTGAATCCAAGCTTCAACAAGTATTTATCTAGTCTAGTATACCAAGATTTAGGGGCTTGCTTGAGTCCATACAATGCTTTCTTCAATCGACAGACCATATCTCCCTTATCAGTCACTTGAAATCCATCTGGTTGCTCAACATATACTTCTTCTTCTAGCTCACCTTTTAGAAATGCTGACTTTACATCCATTTGATAGACTTTGTAGTTCTTAAAAGCAGCATAAGCAAGAAACAACCTTACAGCTTCAATTCTAGCAACAGGGGCAAAGGTTTCTTCAAAATCAATACCTTCCATCTATGAGTACCCTTTACATACCAGTCTTGCTTTATTCCTGACCACTTCACCTTGTTCATTCAACTTATTCCGAAACACCCATTTGGTTCCAATCACATTTTTATACTGAGGTCTAGGAACAAGAATCCAAGTATCATTTTTCTCTATCTGCATCAGTTCTTCCTTCATTGCTTCCATCCAATATTCATCTTTACATGCTTCATTGACATTGTTGGGCTCAATCTTGGAGATCAGACAATGCTCTTCTGCAATTCTTCTTCTAGTCTGCACACCTTTGTTCTTGTCTCCTATAATATGATCTTCGGAATGATTTAGCTTTACATACCTCAGAACTTTGGGATTCTCTCGAACTTTTGGTTCTTTTGTTCTTTCTTTTGCACTTCCACTAGCTTCTCCTCTTGATTCACCAGAACAATTTGAACTTGATTTTGTGTCTGAGCATTCTTTCCATTATCAATACTATCATGTTGGTCATCTAAATCATATCCACAGTATCTGGATGATCTAGCAGTGTCTTCATCAACTCTGACATTCACACTTTCAACCATTTTCTTCAATCTTCTATTATAGCACCGGTAGGCCTTGCTCTTAGTAGAGTAACCCAGAAAGATTCCTTCATCACTCCTAGCATCAAACTTGCCAATATCTTCATCTCTCTTGATATAACATCTACTTCCAAAGATTTCGAAATATTTAACAATAGGCTTATAACCAAACCACAACTCAAAAGGAGTCTTACCAGAATTACCATTGACATTTACAAGGTTAATAGTATATGCAGCAGTGCTTACAGCTTCTCTCCAATAGATATGAGGAACATTACCTTCCAACATCATAGTTCTAGCAGCATCTAGAATTGTTTTGTTCTTTCTCTCAACAACTCCATTTTGTTGAGGGGTCCAGGGAGCAGATAACTATCTTTTGATTCCATGCTCTTCACAAAAAGAATTGAACTCCCGAGAAGTGAATTCACCACCTTTGTCTGACCTTAAGCATTTAATCTTCAAACCTATCTCATTCTCAACCATAGCTTTGAAACTTTTGAACTTTTCTAATGCTTCATGTTTTTCTTTCAAGAAAGCAACCCATATCATCCTAGAGTAATCATCAATAAGCAACATAAAGTACCTTTTTCCTTGTAGACTTCTGATTTTGGAGGGACCACATAGATCAGTATGCACCAACTCCAGTACTCCATTAGAATGATGTTGTTTGCTCCGAAAACAAATTCTAGTCTGCTTTCCCATCTGGCATTCCTTGCATATGGTGTTAGTAGGCTTCACTAGTTTAGGAAGATCTCTAACTGCTTGAGTGGAGCTTACTTTGACAATGTTATCAAAATTCACATGACATAGCCTCCTATGCCATAACCAGCTTACATCAACTTGAGCAATTAAACAACTTTCACTAGCAGCACTCAAATGAAAAATGTTACCTCTTGTCTTTGTACTTGAAGCAATTACATTTCCAGAACTTCCCAGTATCCTGCATTTTCCATCTTTGAACTGAAGATTGTATCCCTTGTCGACCCTCTGTCCAACACTCAACAGGTTATGATTCAATCCTTCTACATAAAAGACATCATCAGTATTATATTTACCACCAAGAGAAATAGTGCCTCTGCCACAAATCACACCAGCATTGTTATCTCCAAATCTTACAACACCACCGTCATATTTTTCCAAGCTTAGAAACTTGCTTTTGTGACTAGTCATATGATGTGAGCATCTCCTGTCAATCACCCACTCATCCTTTTAATCAATTCTGGCTGCAAGAGCTTTCTCAACATTCTTATCGTTAGTAGATTCAGTGGACATCGGACCATTTTCCTTGATAGCAATGAATACCCATCCATCTTCATTTCCATTTTCTTTATCAGATTCATTATCAATAACACCTTCTTCAGCATAATAACATTTCTTTTGAAATCTAGGCTTATCAAGTTTGAACCTAGGAACTCTTTCAGGACACCTTGATGCAAAATGACCTATCTTATTGCAAGAGAAACATTTAATAGACAACTTTCCTTTATACTTACCTTGTCCTTTGGCTTCTCTTTTCATAATCAATGCTTCCAACTCTTCTAACTCGCTTTCTTCATCTTCAATCTATTTCATCTCATCTTCATGCTTGAATGTCTTTCTGGAACTTTCTCCCAGATCATATCTCTGTTGGTTTCTTCCAGATACAGTAGCTTTGAATGCAGATTTTGTCTTAGGAGTAGAATCACCAAATTCACTTAATTCAAAGGCAGCAAGCTTACCAATTAGCATATCTCTTGTCACATTTGTTACTTTCCTGAGCTCTTCAATAGCATGAGCTTTCATTTCGTAAGAAGTAGGCAATGATCTGAGCACTTTAGCAACAATCTCTTCTTCATCCAAGATTCCACCAACACATCTAATACCCATTTCTAGTTCATTTACTTTTTGCATGAAAGAAATAATGTTTTCATCTTCGCTCATCTTCAAGTTTTCCCCTTGCCTTTTAGACTTTGTAGTTTAGCAACTTTCACTTGTGTATCTCCTTCATACAATGTTGCCAGCTTCTTCCATATCTCATATGTTGTTTTCAGACCCATCACATTTGTCATCTTTGAATCTGTCAAAGCACTCAATAATGCTTCTATAGCCCTAATATTTGTTTCAGCTTCTTTGATCTCATCAAGA
>CM021104.1:636703353-636738457 GCA_007115665.2 Sequoiadendron giganteum | reverse complement strand
TGATGTCACTGAACTTAACTTAGTTTAAACATTTGAAAATCACCAATAAGATGAGATTGTGAATTTTATTTTCATTCAGCAGATCAAAACATCCTTGCTTCTAACCAACCACAATCCTTTTTGTTCTTGATTTTGTATGGAAAATGGATACCAAGGAGTTGATGTATTATCATTTTGGCTGAGAATGCATTTTGGTTCAAAAGGAGTTTGTCTGAGGAACGAGTCTTCCCAGTTTTTGGGAAAATAGACAGGAATCACATATGACATATTCGAACAGGTAAGTGCTACCAATTTACAACCACTAAATCTAGAAAGCTACCCAGATTTTTCAATCTCGTCTGTAATCTACCTGAGCACGCTTGATCTCGGTCACACAAGCTCACTAGAACCCTCCCACATTTATTTGTTGTTTAAAAGGTCCATTCATGGGGAGATTCCAGGGCACCCAAAGTTTAGCCAAAAATAAGGGGATGTCCCCTCTTTAAGTGGGTATCCTAGTTTTGTTTAGAAGGGGGCTAGAAGTGGGGAGGAGGGTAGGGAGAGATGTCCAAGACAAGTTACTAGGCCATAGGGATGCATCCCCAAGGAACACTGCAATTTCAAATTTGGCTTACCAATGCGATAAAGACCCAAGTTCCCATTTCTGCATATGTGTTTCTGGGGTCTTTACTGTACAAAGATGATCTCATTGAATCAAAATTTAACACCTAGCACATGACCAAACCAATTTCAGCTCATTGTGCAAGTATGATCTACATGCTAAATAGAATCTATCCTTAAATGGGAGAATTTACAACACTATGAATTCTCATCTTCCTTCTTCGGTATAAATTCAAAGTAGCTAGTATATTCAATAGTAATCATACTCTCTTTTTCTAAGCATATATCTAAAATCAACTGCATCTTGGGAAAGAATAGAAGATAAAACACAGTTGATTCCACATATATCATACATGTTTCAAAAATGAACCTGTGGAAATTACCTTAATAGTACAATCAAAATATCATATTTAGTGATTGTCAGAAACATAGAAAAGACAAGTGCCCAATTATCGGAGGAATTGCACCCTCAACTTCCCCAACCCATGTATTTATTGGATGAATTTGCTTCAGTGGAGTATAAACAAGTGCATATGAAAAAAGATTTGAAGCTGCAAACCCTGCTACAAGAGCATTAGCTTGCAAGAGCCTTGTCAAAGAAAATTCGCAACTATTAGTCACTACACTCCCATCTTGACTTGAACCAAAATATATTCTAGCACAAATTTTTATCACAAAATTTAAGAACTTGAAACAACACAATATCCACCTTCCACAATAACAAAGAACTGCCTATAGCACCCATGGTCACAGCCCATGTCATTGCATTGGTGTGCCCCCTATCTGTCGCCTTCCCAGAGAACAACTACCATACTCTCGTGTCTTGGTATCTCCTATATGGGGATTAGGCCCTCGTTTATGTCCCTTCTAACAAATCTCGTGCCCCTGAGCACTAGTATGCCTTTGTGAATGTCTCTTGCAAGAACAGTCATAAAATCATTATGGGTGTACACCCTGATACGTAGGGAAGCCCCTATTGACAAAACCACCACCCAACTGCACAGAAGAGCCAAGCTGGTGATGAGATTGAGGCTGAGGCTTACTTGTTTCTTCAATTAGAAATTATGTGACTATAGTTCACATGCATGTAAAAATCTGAATTGTAATTGACTATAAACATATACATTCATCACTGTTTAACAATTGAACCCTCCACAATAGTTCCCTCGCAGGAACTAACAAATGGGATTGCTCTACAATCTTCAAATTTGAGGAGAATTGACTTTAGCATGGTGGTTTCATTTATTTATATAAATGAATAATCACATTATAAAATAAAAATAATTATTATAACAACATTAAATTGAAATAAAATATGGTTATGAGTACATATTAGTGGTTAAATAAAATTATTTATTTAATAAATATATTATATAATCTTTTATTAATAATTAAATATAGCAATAATATGAAACAATGATTTTTAAAATTTAATAATAATTTATTTTTTATGTATTTTTTAGAATATAAATGATAAAATATTTTTTAAATTATTAAAATTTAGGTGGTATCAATATTTGGTAATATGAAAAAAATTAATCTAAAAAAATTATTAATTGATTAATAGAGATGTTATTGATATAGTGTAAGAAAAAGTATCCCTAATTCACACTTAATTTGGAAATAATTAGTAATAAAATGAGCTTAATTATGCCTTAGTTTAGTGTTGTAATATATTTTTCATATTCACATTAAGTTTATGGTCCTTTTAAATAAAATGGACTTAATTGTGCCTTATTTGTGGTGTTGTAAGGTGTACCTTTACACTTTCACATTAATCTAGGACTTTATTAATTGATTGAGAGTAATTTTTTTAATTGGCTCTTTTAATTCAAATCCAAGCCTAATTAGATGCAAATTTTGGTAAATATAGAAAGATAACGACTCTACAAATTGGGATGAGCTTGGTGTAAGGGTTTTTCTATTGTGGGTGGGGGAGGCTCGCCTCCCCCAAATTCATAGTGTTTATTTCCCCCCAGTGCACAACATTCTTTTATGTCAGGCTCAAGAGGTTTCTGAGGGCTTAATGGAGGGGCGTGTGAAACACCCCAACCCCCCAAATAGTGGCAAAGATTCTCACTCGTCGATCGAAGAAAACCCTAGATCTTTTAGGGAGGTCGTGGTTGTGAGGCAGGCTCCTTTCGCAACGGGGGAAAAGTTCATGGTGGGCCTCTATGACTATGGCGTGAACTTCATCAGCACTGGTGAAGAGAGAGGTGAGGACTCTTTCACCTTGTCGTTGAGGCTCCTGGTCTCTCCAAACGATGCCATGAAGAATGTGATACTTTTTGAAAAGGAAAAAACTCAAAAATGTTGTCATTTTCTTTGCGGCTATAGATTTAAACAACATCCCATCTAGAAAACTTCTTGACAATTTTTTTACAAATATATGGCACAAAAAAATGGGAATCTCTGTTTGCAAAATCATACCGCAATAGAAAAATCATGAAATGCAATAGAAAATAATAAGAAATAAGTTATGGAAGGTGGGAAAAAGTACTTTCAGAGCAAGACCATGGGCCCAAAGGGAAAACATGGAGGAAATCTTGGCCTGATCCATCCCTAGATGGTTGTTGGTACAAGATATCCCCCATGAACTGTGGGCTCTCATACCACAGTTACTCGAGGCCCTAGGCATTGTGCTAAGGGTGGATGACCCGAGGGTATCTCTCCCGAACATGAACGCGAGGGTGTTAATTTCCCTTATGCCTAACCAAGAAATTCTTGACTTTTTGGACATTCAGTTAGACTATGGTATCCACTCCTGTCATGTTGAAATACTAGGTGGACTTGGATCCTACTACCTATGCAAGTGTGAGGGGCATATAAGAAAAGAGTGCCCTATTATTTAGAAGGGAAAATCCAAGGGTGCCCCCACCCTTAAAATGCCAAATGGTGTTCTAGTCGTAGACAGAGCCAAAGAGACCAATGTGGAAAAAATCCTAATTGCTCCTCGTGTCATCGTTACAGTTCTCCAAATTTCAATGCCTCCTTCGCGGAGGCAGAGGAAAATGTAACCCCAGTCCTGTCTCCCTCAAGGTCGATTGTACTAGATAACCCCTTCAACCCCCTGCAAGAAGAGGGTGAAGGAAAGGTTCCCAGATCTGTAGTAGAGCCAGATTCCCTAGCTCAAGAACATGCTACCTGCAAGGATGTGGGTACTATTCTTTGAAAAGAAAACTGAAATCAATGCACAACAACTTGCAATGATGAAACTAAGAAAGAATATGGAAATTGAAAAAGAATTTGGTCCCAATAAAATAGAATAAAAAACCTTCATCTATAAAGATTTTAGATTAGTAGACCCAAAGCTGCTCGGAGCCCCTAGTTGCAAGCCGGTGAAGGGGGTCCATGCCTTGGGGTTGAAGGAGACAAGTATAGGAAAGAAGACCTCCAACAAGATGTGGGATGCCTATGAGGCACTAGGGCTCATTCGGTCTTGAGCCCCATTATGAAGGAAGCCTCTGAAACTTGTGTAGCTAATGATGGGAAGGAGACACAAATGAGTTGTAGTACCTTGAAGGCACCCATCCATCTGGGTGGAAGTCTTGAAAGAGAAGACCCAAAACCAAAGGAGGGGGACACCTCACCAATGGGGAAGAGCAAAAAGAATGCAGATAATGTCATTGAAAGTATCAAAAAAATACAAGAAATTTTGAACTCCTTAATTAAAAGAAACGGTGCTGCCTTGGATTGCTCAAAAAATACAAGAGATAACCAAGTAGGTAACGATAATCTAACCACTGAAAAAATACTTGAATCAAAATTGATGAAGGGTACCGAATCCATAGGGCTCATGGGGGTCTTGACCAATGAACATAGTGAGTGCCAAGAGACTACCTTGACCATTCCCTCTGGCCCAAAAAGGAGAGGTAGGAAGAAGGGTTTTGTCATCAAGATTAATGGTGGTAGCATTTTGTTGAGTAAGAACAAAAGGAAAAAGACAAGCATTATGCTTCCTACCCCAAGCACCAATAGGCTGGAAAGTGATGGTGCCTCTCCTAAATAATTTGATTTTTTTAGGAAAGATAAAGAGATTGACACCAACCCTAATTCCAATGAACATTAATTTCACATCTTGGAATGTAAAGGGTTTAAAATCTCCAAATAGGAAATATTTGATGAGGAGGTTTCTCAACATGGAAAAAAGCAAAGATTTAATCCTCCTGCAGGAGATCAAAGCTACTAGGTTCACATTGGAAACCAACTTGAGATTTGTTTGGAATAATCTCACAGCCTTTATCTCCAAACATGAAAGTGGAAAAGGGGGAACTATTATTTTAATGGCCAAGGTCTGGGAACAATTCCTCAAAGGGAATGGGTTGTCCCATATAACAAGGAAATGTGGGCTACATTTGAGAAAGAGGGAGCCAAGTTTGGTATATGCTCAATCTATGCCCCAAATGATTATAGAGAACACACAAAACTCTAGAAATGGCTTGCAACCTTGCCTGATATGCCATGGATTTTGGTTGGAGACTTTAATATGGTGGAGTATAGGGAAGACAAAAGAGGTGGCCTAGATATGGACTAGAAAGGGAACAAGAAACATTTTTGGTTGAGATTCAAGAATAGACTTAATTTGTTAGACCCTCTTTAAAAGAAAAGGAGAAACACAGAACAATATGGTACACATGGTGCAATGCTCAGAAAGGAGGAAGGAGGATATATTGAAGGTTAGACGGGTTCTATGTAAACAAGGACTGGTACAACTTCACCCCAATGGATGGGGGTCAAAGTTTTGTGGTCTATCCTTTCACACTTTTTGATCACCATCCAATCAAAGCCACTTTTATCGTGAACTCATCTCAGAAGAAGGTAAGGAACAAGGGGAAAAATTTCATACTCAATGTCAATCTACGTAAAGATGAAAGTTGTAAAGTAACAATATACACCCTCAAAGAAATAGATAAAGGTCTCCTTGGGGGAGAAGGAGCAATAAAAATATGGGAAGCCAATGTAAGTGGATGGAAGACACTTTTCCAAGCAATTGGGAAACATATGGAAATGGATAGGAGGAGAGAAGAAAATGCCCTTTAGGATGAGCTGCAGAAAATGGAAATAAAATTGTAGAATAATCCTATAGATGAGGAATCAAATGAGGAGATGGTGGCAACAAAGAACACCCTTAGGATGCTACAAGCACACAAACTGCAGGGCCTAAAAATAAGAGCCAAACTTAATTGGCTTGAAAATGGGGATAAAGGGTCAAAATATTTCTTCAAGTTTCTAAAGGAGAAGGGGGTCAAAGAATAGGTTGATCAAATTTATCATAATGGCACTCTATTCACCTCTTAGGAGGAGATCTTAAAATAGTTCTCCCTCTTCTTCAAGGATCTCTTCTTCTTTGAAGGAGAAACTGAGGAAGGGAGGAGTGCCATGACCCTTATTAAAGGAATTATCCCCAAAAAAAATTCCCTAGAGCATGTTGGGCTACTGGACAAGGACATCAGCAAAGAAGAAATTAGGATTGCCATCAATTCAATGAGTAATGATAAATCACCAGGAGTAGAT
The DNA here is from genome assembly GCA_007115665.2 of Sequoiadendron giganteum. Lineage (NCBI taxonomy): Eukaryota > Viridiplantae > Streptophyta > Pinopsida > Cupressales > Cupressaceae > Sequoiadendron > Sequoiadendron giganteum. The sequence continues at coordinate 636,732,343 of CM021104.1, read as the reverse complement.
GGTCTCTCAGTTGAGTTATACAAAACCTTTGTAGACCGGATATGCGAGGATCTCCATCAAGTGTATCTAGAATCATTTGATAAAGGTTATTTAGGGGAAAACATTAATAGAGGTATAATTAGGCTACTCCCCAAGGAATGGGACGAATCTAGCATGAAGAATTGGAGACCAATAACACTCTTGAAAGTATCTTATAAAATTTTGGCCAAAGTGCTTGCACTAAGATTGGTCAATATCTTTCCAAAGCTCATAAACAACACCCAAACATGCTTCATACAAGGAAGATTCATTTTGGAAAACCTCATCACTAGCTGGGAGGTTATGGAATGGAGTAGATCCCCCAAGAAAAACTCTATTATGCTATTATTTGATTTTGCAAAATCATATGATAGGTTTGAATGGAGCTTCCTAAAGACAACCCTAGAGGCCTTTGGCTTCCCACAATAGTTCTATAAAATGGTGTGCACCTAGGACTGAAAGATGCTTCAGCTCAAGTGGACATCAATGGCTCTCTATCCAAAAAAAATGTGTTAGAAAGGTACATAAGGCAGGGTTGTCCCCTTGCACTAGCTCTCTTTTTCATAGCCTCTGATGCTTTGCACTTCCTACTAAGAGACATGTTGGCAACACCAAAAATAAAAGGTCTTTACCTCCCTAACAATAATGGACTACTTAACATACAATTTGCAGATGATACAACCCGGTTTGTGGATCTAGAGGAGGAGAACATTAAGAGGCTTCTTTGTAAGCTTAACCTCTACTACAAAGCTTCAGGGGAAAAAATATGAAGGGAAAATTCTATAATATTGGGCTGGTCAGATAGCCCCCCAGATTGGCTACAAAGGTTTGACTTCCAGTGGGGGGGCCCAAATAAGCAGGTTAGATATTTGGGCATACCATTTGAAATTAGCCCTTACTTAGAGAACATGTGGAATTGGATCAAAGAGAAAATAGAAAAGAAAATGGATAGATGGAATAGGCACTACCTCTCACTGGCTGGTAGGTTCCAAGTTTGCCAAAATATTCTCTCTTCCTACTCTATCTACTTTGCCTCGATGTGGTTTTTTAGTAGCTATCAAATAAAAGAAATCCAAAAAAATATTAGGAGCTTTCTCCAGTTAGATGGGAAAGGGAAAAGAAAGAAACATGCAGTTAGGTGGGATTGGTGTTGCATGAGCAAGAACCAAGGAGGGATGGGTCTCAAGGACCTAGAAAACTATGGAATAGCACTAGCCAACAAATGGGTCTTTAAAGCGTTGGAAGGAAACGAGCCTTAGAAGGTCCTAGTACAAAAGAACATTCAAATGGCCACTCCCAAGCATGCCAAAACTTGGAAGGGTTTACCTTTTAGTAATTTTTGTCCTTTCAAAGCACCTAGTTGTCCCTGCTAGGTATAAGGTCTTTAGAAGTATATGGAAAGAATGGTAAAACATAAAAAAAGATGTCTCCAACACTTCCTTCACCCCCTACAATGGAAACTCATTACATCTCACCAGGTCCATCTAGTGGAACATGGAACATAATGGGAAACCCTAGGCATTACTTCAAGGATGCTTGGCTAGGAAATGGGCACAAGCAGGGGTGAGAACACTAAATAAGGTTTTGATGAATGGCAAGCTTAAAGGGTGGGAGGACTTGCAAGTTGAATTCCACTTGCCCCCCTCCTACATATGAACTTACTATTGGGAAAACAAGGATAGAAAAGTGAGAGGGGGGATGAATCAGTTGTCATAGATTATTCAAACTTATTAAACTTTATTCAACTTAATCTCATATCTAATGTAAGAACATTAAGCATAAACAATCACCACATCAGAGACACAAATAACACCAAGGTTTCATACATGGAAACCCTATTAAGGGAGAAAACTACGGTGGATGTTAGTCCACAATATTATACCATGTTAAAAGTATAGGGATGAATAATGGGAATGCACATGCATTCAGGAACACTACCTAGAGCTCACTACTCAAAGAAGACTCACCATCTTACAAAGACATTCAAATTAAAACCATCTGAAGGATTTGAACTAAGGAATTATCTTCTTCAAAAGCCTGATTACAATTTTGGTTAAGCACATAAATAATTCTTCACACTTCGCTCAATCTTCTTCACGCTCTGCTCTACAATCGAATGATCTGATCTTTATTCGCACATATACTTCATATACACTTCACACACATACTTGAATTCAATCAAACAATCTCTCTTATATATCCGCTACATGGAATTACATCAACAACTTTGTCGACCAAAAATAAAATATTAGATGAATATAAACTGTCGGCCCAATTCATGAACAAATCTCAATGTGCACCAACTGAAGTCGGTCACAACATAATGAAGACCTAAAACAACATCCTTGAACATGCCAAACATTCAAAAATTAATTCGCAAAGATTCACAACATGCTATGGTACAACCACCATGTCGACCAAGAACATGAAAACCCAAACATGCAAAGGAAAAATCTCTAATCATGAGTACACCGATCAATGCGGGTTTGCAACAAGGATAGAGCATTATCTAGAAACATCCACGAACATCACAGGAGCATATATGCAGCTACTCAAATTACTAGAATCACGTTCTCTTCTTCTAGGAACACCACCTATAGTAACAAAATAACTGTAGGAACACAAAAACTCACAACTTGCTGAAATCTTGATGCGCACCTCTGAAACTTTCAGAGGATAAGATAGATAGGCTCAGCAAAAAACCCTTTAATGCACAAATTTTGAATACCAACATACTAAACTTTTTATCACACTGAACTTCACAACTTCACAAAAAGCCTCCAACATATTTATTATAATTTTCTCAATATCCTTGACATATACAACCTTCAAGATACCAATGCTAATAGTGTTGACATCAATGAAAACCACATATCAGAAACACAACCACAACATCCAACAATCTCTCCCTTTGGCATTGATGGCAACACATGATGTGAAAAATACACCATGAACACAACTAACTCTTCTTCCAACAATCTCCCCTTTACACATTGCTCTTCTCCTACTATTCTTCTCCCCCTTAGCTTTTCAAATTACTCTTATCCCCCTTTGACATCAATGGAAAAGGTACACACAAGCTCTAAACCACATATCTAAATCATTTGACTACTCCCCCTAAGTAACAACCACCATAACATCAATCTAAAACAAGATATGATTGTAAATGCACGGATTGATGCAAAGACTTGCATCTTAGTTCTAGTTAGGAGGGGAAATCACGCCTAACTTCCCTCTGAGATACTCAAAATTATCCTTAGGAAATGTCTTAGTAAATATTTCTACAATCTATTCCTTAGTAGGCACATACTCCAGTCTGACTTCTTTGTCACTCACCTTGTCTCTTAAAAAGTGATATTTGATAAATACATGTTCTGTCTTTGAATGCAGCACCAGATTCTTAGAAATTTGAATGGAACTTCAATTATCACAAAATATAGTAGTAGGCTCATTATACTCAATTTTGATATCTCTCAGCATCTGCTTCATCCATATTACTTGAGTACAATTGTTTGCAACAATAATATATTTTTCCTCAGTAGTAGATAAGGAAATAGAATTCTACTTTTTACTTAACCAAGACACCAACTTCTTCCCAAGAAGAAGGCACCACCACTAGTACTTTTTCTTTCATCCACATCACCTACCCAATCTGCATCAGTAAAGGCACCCAAAGTAATATCGTCATCTTTAGGATACCAAAGGCCAAAATCAATTGTCCCTTTCAACTATCTGAAAATTCTCTTTATAGTAGTTACATGAGATTCCTTTGGATTGTCTTGATATCTAGCAACCATGCATATAGCATTCATGATACTAGGTCTAGTCTAAGTCAAATAAAGTAATCCACCAATCATTGACCTGCATCTTGTCTAATTAGCCTTAGGAGAATCATCATTTTGTGTTAACTTGCATCCGGTTACCATGGGTGTACCAACAGGCTTTGGGTCTTCCATGCCAAACTTTTTCAGTAACTCTCTTACATATTTGGACTGAGATATAAAAATTCAATTATCTAACTGAGTGATTTGCAATCCCAGAAATAAATTCATCTCTCCAATCATAGACATTTCAAATTCACTTTTCATTTCATCAAAAAACTTCATACACAAATCATCATCACCTCCAAAAATAATGTCATCAACAAAGACTTCAATAATCAATTATTTGTCCTGATCCATCTTAAAATATAGATTACTATCAGCAATACCTTTATTGAATCCAAGCTTCAACAAGTATTTATCTAGTCTAGTATACCAAGATTTAGGGGCTTGCTTGAGTCCATACAATGCTTTCTTCAATCGACAGACCATATCTCCCTTATCAGTCACTTGAAATCCATCTGGTTGCTCAACATATACTTCTTCTTCTAGCTCACCTTTTAGAAATGCTGACTTTACATCCATTTGATAGACTTTGTAGTTCTTAAAAGCAGCATAAGCAAGAAACAACCTTACAGCTTCAATTCTAGCAACAGGGGCAAAGGTTTCTTCAAAATCAATACCTTCCATCTGTGAGTATCCTTTACATACCAGTCTTGCTTTATTCTTTTCCATTTCACCTTGTTCATTCAACTTATTTTGACATTATTGGGCTCGGTCTTAGAAATCAAACAATATTCTTCTACAATTCTTCTTCTAGTCAACACACCTTTGTTCTTGTCTCCTATAATCTGATCTTCAAAATGTTTTAGCTTTACATACCTCAAAACTTTAGGATTCTCTCAAAATTCTGGTTCTTTTGTTCTCTCTTCTACACTTCCACTAGCCTCTCCTTGATTCACTTGATTCACCAAAATAATTTGAACTTGATACTGTGTGTAAGTATTCTTTCCTTTATCAGTACTATCATGTTGGTCATCTAAATCATATCCACAGTATCTGGATGATCTAGCGATGTCCTCATCAACTCTGACATTTGCACTTTCAACCATTTTTCTTAGTCTTGTATTACAACACCGATAGGCCTTCCTTTTAGTAGAGTAACCCAAAAATATTCCTTCATCACTTCGAGCATCAAACTTGTCTATGTCTCCATCTCTGTTGATATAACATCTACTTCCAAAGATTTTGAAATATCTAACAGTAGGCTTATGACCAAACCATGGCTCAAAAGGAGTCTTACCAAAATTACCATTGACATTTACCTAGTTGATAGTGTACAAAACAGTGCTTACAACTTCTCTCCAATAGATATGAGGAACATTACCTTCCAACATCATAGTTCTAGTAGTATCTAGAATTGTTTTATTCTTTCTCATTAAAACTCCATTATGTTGAGGAGTCAGAGGACCATATAACTGTCTCTTGATTCCATGCTCTTCATGTTCGAAAGAGACACTGCTAATATCATTTTGTGTTGTCATTGATGGCAACCCTAATTGATGACTAGATATGCACATCATCATTTGATCATACCGATAGTCAGATTGAAGACAGTCAAGGGAGAATAGAGCATTCGATAGTTTTGTGTTCATCGATCCTTATGAAGATTTTATGTTATCATTTTGAGTTGTGTATCTCAGAGAAATTTTTTGGTATATTATCTTTGTTTCTATTGAAACGCAGTTGCTCATATTGATCCGTGTGTGAGTTAGAAGATCCGATTAACTAATTTCCTATTTATTAGTACATGGAAGCCGACTTTGTGGATATAACATGTCGCAGATGTTTGGGAAGTAATTGTTCAAGTATGTTTATGTTCAAGCATCTTTGTTTGGGTCCTAGGTAATTTGTGGTCGACCGTTGTGGATGCACATTAAAAATTACTCATGATTTGAGCCGACAGTTGTAAATATTTTTGTGTTCTATTGATGTTGACATATTACGATTAAATTCTTGGTCGTGGATGTATATAAGTGTTTGATCATATCATTTTGATATACAAAGAAGTTGTGTCTATGTGAAAAGCGAATATTAGAAGTGCAGAAGAGCGATTATGCACAGTTTCACTTGTGCATTAAAGATTTTGTGATGCAAGTTTGAGCAGAGCAGAGAAGAAGTGTAGAATCAATCAGAAGGTCAGAAGATCGATTGTTGAGCCTAACTAAAACTATAATTAGGCTTTTGTAGAAGCTAATTTCTCAGATGGTTTTAAACTGATTATCTTTGTAAGATAGTGATTCTTTTGAGTAGTGAGCTCTAGGTAGTGTGTGCTTGAATGCAAGTGCATTCCCCATATTGTAAACTTCATTTGAGTATACTCAAATCATATTGTGGATTGGCCATCCACCGTGGTTTTTCCCCTAACAAGGTTTCCACATAAAAATCCTTGTGTTATGGTGTTGTGATCTTTTGCTTCATGTTCATGCATTTTGGTTGAATGTCACAATTGCTTTGAAGATAAAGATTAATAAAGTTAATTTTTGCACAACACTGATTCACCCCCCTGTCAATGTAGCTTGTTTCCAACAATTGGTATCAGAGCTAGTTCCTCATAAGAAGTCTAACAACTTGGGGAGATCTTGGAAAGTGTTTCAATGGATTCAAGCAATCTTCAAGAACAAATTTTGGTGGCCCTAGATGATCTTGGCCAGTCAAAATCTGAGAACTAGGAATTGCAAGCAAGTCTTGAGAATGCTGAAAAATTCATTCAATAATTGAAAGATAAAGTCAATAAGTCTAGGGAGAAGAGAAAGAAACTCTGTGATCAAATTAAGCAGAATGATAGTAAAAGAATTGAATATGAGCAACTGAGTCAAGCCCTAAAGGAAAAGATAGAAGAATGTGAAAAGCTTACCAAAGACAATGTTGTCCTAAAGCATGAGATGGAATCAGTCATGATGAGGATGACCAAGGAGATCAAAGACAGATAGAAGAATGAAAAGAACCTAGTACATTCCTTGAAAGAAAAATTTGAACTATGCAACCAATTGGACAATGAACTGGAACAATCTAAAAACAATGAGTAAGTGCTGGAAAAATAGATCGATGATCTGAAAGATGAACTTGCTACTAAAAATGAGTACAAGGAGAAATTTAAAGCTAGCTCATCCATTCTTGATGCACTGATTAGAAATCAGAGGACTAATGGTGACAAGAGAGGTCTTGAATATGAAGAAGGAGAAAGTTCAAAATCTGGACAAAGGAGATTCAAGCAAGGAAATCAGATGAACAATGTTGGAAGGTATTCAGTAAGGCAACCTAATGCTAAATGTTTTAATGGATACTATTTTAATTTCAATAAATTTGGACACATGGGTACTCAATGTAGAAGCAAGATGGATCCAAGTGGTCCATCATTCTTAGGTTAGTTCTTTAATTGCAATAATTTTGGCCATAAGTCAAATGAATGTAGAAATGTGATGAAAAAATTTCATAGAGATGACAGATGCTATATATGCAATAGACTTGGCCATATTGCTAACTAGTGTAGATCAAGAGAAAATTAGTGGAACAACTAGTCTGGACAGAGAAATGTTGTGTGCTATAAGTGCAACAAATTTGGTCATATTACTACTTTATGTTGGAACACAAGAGGTCTGGTAAATCAAAGGAGAAACATGCAGAAGGATGTTAAAGGAAAAGGAAAAGTAACTATAGATGTGATCAAGAAGAAAATGTAGAAGAAATGGGTGAAGAAAAGTCCCTCTACTGAAGGAGATGCACCTGCACCAAAATCTGCTTCTGGTAATTCCTCTAGGAATTAGTTTCAGGCCTTTGGCCTAGGGGGAGCTGTCAAGAAAATCTCTTAACCCCCTATCGATAATTAACACTGGGATATGGATAAGTTTAGTAAGTGCATGTATTCTCTACAGATGTTTTTGAATCTCTTGGAGATAGTATTATGTAGTATTGGAGGTACATAGAAGAATTATCTATCACAACACATGGAAATAGGGTAACCAGATGAATTAGGGTAAAAGGCAATTATTGTGACAAAAAGGGTTAGGTATGCGAGTGATAAAAAGACATTTCCATCTTTCATTTATCTCTTTACATTTTGAAGAAAATAAGTTTGGAGAGCTCTAAGGCAAACCTTGGTGAATTGAGGTGAAATTCAAGTGTGAAGAGCTTTCAACAATCAAACTTTGATTCGACGAAAAGGTATTTATCAGAAAAACCCTATGAATTTGTGAATTGGTGGAAATGGATACTCCATTGGTAGTTGAAGTCAAGGATAAACCTCATCCTAAATTCAAGTGGCATCCTTTCAAGTTTGTTGAGATCGAGCCCTTAGGTGCATTTTCATCTATCTCGTACGACGTCTTGCATACAAAAGATATTAGGGAATATATTCACGCAAACATTGAAGAATTAGGAAGCTCTCAGCTACTAAATTTGTATAACAATCAAATAATTGGAGAACACTTATGTGTCAAGACATAATTCAAAACCCTAGAAGAGAAGACATTTACATAGATTGTAAAATTTCCCATCTTTGAAGAGAATGAATGGGTCTGATACATCTTGAGTAGAGTTCATGTGGTTAAATATACCCTTCAAGATAACAAAAGAGGCTATAAGTGTTGTTACAGGTTTAAGTTCCTCTAGTTGATTACCTATTCTGAAATTAGTAATGAATTAGATGGTCACTTATGCAACAAGTTCCAAGTATGACAGAAGAGCAATGACAATTGATGACATTGTTAATGTAGATGTCAAATTTGCATCTATGGTTATTGGCTATAAAATCTATCATTCTAGCCGTGACAATTATGTGTCTGGCATAGCCATTTATGCAAACTATGATTTAGGTAAGTGCACCAATTTGTGACACAATTTAGGTGCCAAATTGAAAAAACGATCAAAAAAATGCTGAAATAAGGCCTTTGGCGCATGCCAAATGTCTAAAAATACATTTGGCGCATGCCAAATTTTGCGTGCACCAAATGTATTTCTAGACATAAAATGCAAAATTCAGGTTTGGATTCCTCATTTTGTCTTCAACCCACGGCTTGAGAAGGAAGATTTTAGGTCTATAGCTCGCGCTCACCAAATCTCCTCCATTATTTGCATCCTTAGCTTGCCATTTTCCACAAGAATGCCACCAACATGTCGAAGAGGTCAAAGATTGCAAAGAGGTGTGTATTTTTATTCTATTTATTTTGAATTTGGTTTGGAATGCAACTTTAAATAGATTTTTATAATAAAACTTTGTTCTAATTCTTAGGGAATGAATCTCCACCTCAAAACATTGAGAATTCACAATCACCCCCTCATCAAGAGCCTCCTATACAAGAACAACCCGAAACCCCTCCATCAATTCATAGGCATCCTCAAGGAACACAAGAAAATATTCAAAATCAAATTGAAAACAATAAAAGAGACATTCAACAATTAATTGCAAGATTAACCGAGCATGCCGAAACCCACCCTTATAGGAGAGGGATTGCTGAATCATTGAAGTCAATTTTAACTCATGTAGGAGAAATGAGCGAGCAAATGAATTTTTGGTCAACTAAGAGAGATGAGATGAGGCAATTTTATGCTAATGGTTTGTCATATGCAGATGTAAAAAAACTAAAAATTAGCAAAGCCGAGTTGTGTGCCCTATTTAAAGACCCAAAAGCTAATGAACCTTTGCCCCATGCATGCAGGAGGCTCCCCATCCATTGGTGCCACCATGATTTAATTAGAAACAAATTTTGGGAGCGGTGGTGGATGGTATTTGACCAACCTCCATGCAATAACCATGAGGTGCCGCAATACTTTTTAAGGAAACTCTATTGCGAGTTTATCCTCAATAAAATGCCAAACTATTTTGACATCTTAGACTTTTAGGGTAGAGGTGGGGGCTCCACACACAATAGACCTATTGCACGACGTAATCCATAGTTGGCATCGAGAGCCTTGGGCAGACCCATGGTGGAGCATGTCGTTGTTCCTTCCATTGTTAAGGACAGTGTTGAGGTGGACACGATGAAGTCAATTGGCTCACTCACCTAGACCATTTTACAATGTGTGAGTCCTCTAGTAGAGCCCGATGTGGAGGAGACGTTTAAGCCCCGAGCTCCACCCCACCATTGTGGCGCTTATGGTGCTATTTGCACGTATGATTATCAGGGTGCTTGTGATGCAGCTATACAGCCTACGTCAGTTGTAGAGGTGATGGCTTTCACAGATGATATTTTGAATGATACATTTGGCATTGACACTCAGGTAAAATTTAGCAAGTTATTTTAATGTTGTTTATTAAAATATATTTTCAAATTTAAGAATAACTAAATTAGTAGAATTTTGATATGATGAAATTTGAGGGTTGGACTGTTCATGAGGGATTCTCTATTCCTACAGACCCTTATACATTCTCGACGATGAGTCCATGGGTATGCAACTAGTATTAAAGATATTATTGTATTTGAATATTTGAATGTTTGTCTCATAACATGCTTTGGATTTCAAACAGTTTCCTAGTTCACCTTCTTCCTCCACACCTCGTGATTCATATCCTCAAACAACGTACACTCAGGTAGCCTTTATTCATTAATAGGGTTGTAAGTCTATGTTAGCTAGTTTTCATAATTTTGCATATATACAAATCTAAAAACTTGATGAGAAACACAAACATTGCATTCAAGTATTCCTTGATCATGTCACATTATGTTCTCCTATATCAACATGATACCTGAGATATTGTTTCATTTGCAGCTGTTGACAAGAGATAGCCCTGGTGATGTTGGTGGCATGATGGACCATGGAGTTGCTGCAACAATAGCCAGTTATGATCCATTGAGAGAGGTATGGAATAGATTAGTTGATTTGACATTATATTTTCTCTTTTATGGTCTATTATAGAAAATTTTCATGATAATTTTATGTAGTTTAATTTTTATCTTCATGGTTGCTACAGGTGGTTGTCACTCCAAATCATGGACATGGTGATGCTTTAAATGTGCATGATGACTATATGTATGCGGTAAGTGATTATATTTTGTTATATGTCATTCCATAATTCAATTTCTATGTTTTAACATCTTTACTTTTAATCGTATCAGTTGAAGGTCCAGAGTGAAGAGAGGAGGAGTAACGGGCAACAGTCACTCCATCCAGCCGAATTTCGAAGGCAGCACGGGATCTATTTCCTTCCCCTAGAGGGAAATGTCCATGTATTAGTGTTGTTTGTTGTATGCATATGTGGAATTTTGGAACATATGTTTTGTACTATTGATATATATGCGTGATATTTTGTCGAAATGGCTCCTTTGTACTAAGCCTATATGGTTTTTTTGGATATATTTATATACTTTTATCAATATATATCATTGTATAGCCTTTCGTATTTTTGATTAAAGAAACTCTTATTTTGCTACTGCCATTCTTGAATGATGTTATCATGCGTATCGTGTAAGTTGTATGCTTGAATGTTGTAGGCATGGATTTTGTTTACATCTAAATGCTTAATTAATTACTGTGGAATGCTCAATAGGCCCCATCTAAAGTGTATTGTATAAGTAAGCTCCATTCGTGGTGGTTTGTATCCTTTGAAATGCTTCAATTACTTGTGCCTCAACGATGTAGAGGCAAGGAGGCTCAAACCCAATCAGTCTGACAACCTACCTTTAAGGGGCTCCTAACAAGATTAATACAACCTATTTTGAGCAATCTACACAACCTCAAAGCCCCATCAAACCAAACTCTTCATTCAACACCTTACCCAACAATCCACCCTTGTAGCACTCTAATGCAGAGCCAAGGTGGAGAAGACTCACAACAATGGAAATGCCAATTCTCAATCAAGAACTCTTCTTCATAATGATTCAGCCTAATAGGCATCAACCCACCCTCAAGGGTCTCAACTCCTCAACCTTGCAAATGAACAACAAGACTCCACCAAGGCCCTACAAATACCATTAATATTCATACAATGACAATTGAATCAATTGAAAACAATCCCTAAGTCAGATTCATCAAGGTTTCGAAAACTCACATTTGTGACTGGTTATTCTTGTAGTACTCAAAACTCAGTTTTAGTCAGATTTTTCCCAACCTTTCCAAAACACTAGACAATTACAAGATGTATTGAGATACCCTTTTCAGGGCTACACAACATACCAAAGAATCAGTGGTCTCTCTTTTGGACCGACATAGACTTTCAACACACCTACTTCAATTTTGGCTTCACAATTAGCCCTTTTTTTCCAAAGGGACCACCCTTCCAACTTTATGTATCTATCCAAAAGCCTTGGACAGTCTTAGTTCATGGTTCCAAACCTCAAATTTTTTCATTAGTTTGTGTCTATAGAGCCTCTAACTCACAAAACCCAAGAAACCCTCCAAAACCTTCATAAAATCAAGGGTTTTAAAGAAACATACAACTCCAGACCTCTCTCAACACTTCTGCCCCAAACACCTCAAAATAATTCTGCATGGACTCATCAAACCTTCACATAACCCTTATAGGCATTAATTCTCAAAAACCTCTCTTTGGTTCCTCACTTCCATGTTGGAAAACCCTTGTTCAGTCTTAGAACAGTCACAAAAACACCACATAATTATGACTCCTTATTCCAAAATGAGTTGACACACTTATTATAACATTTTTTCAATCAATACACTAAGATACAATAGAAAACAAGAAGTGTATTGATTGTTACATCACAAATTTCCCCTCAAACCCTTGATTCAGCAATAGTCACTGTTTGTGTTGGTTCTCTCTACAAACAGAGAGTTAAGACACCAAATAAAAAATAAATGAATAAGAAAACATATAGACACATCCTCTAAAATTATTAGACCATGAAGAACCTATATGTTCCCATACAACAATCAAAAAGATCAATAAAACAATATTTTTCTAGAAAATTGCTAAAAGCTATGGTGTTTATTGTGTAAAATTATTACAAAAATTCTTCCACTCTCTCATTCAAGTCTTGGTAAGGATTTTTAAATAATTTTCCAACAACCATATTCTCCCCAATGCCCATAACCATTCTTGGGATTAGTTGGTCCCTTAATTACATTTGTTTGTGTTAAAGTTATTTTGTCAGCATTTTACAACTTATATGATTTCTAATTGACTTCTAAGACACAAAACAACCTTTATTTGCATTATGTTTGATCTCTCAAAGCTTATTAGAAAAAATAAACCTAAGGACACTAACATTTACCTATTGATGTATTCAAATGAAAAAAAATTGATGATGTGGTGTAGGTGCTCCTCCACCAAACTCAAAACCCGGCCCAAGCCTAATTTTTCCCAGCCTTTCCAAAACACCTAACCATTTAAAGGTAGATTAAGATACCCTTTTCAGGGTTACACAACATATGCCAAAACCAATAGTAACTCTTTTTGACCAACATGAACTTTCAATACACCTCCCTCACTCTAGGCTTCACAATTAGGCCTAATTTCCAAAGGAACCCCCTCACAAACTCACCTCCAAACCAAGGAAACTTGAAATAGTCTTAGGGATGCTCACCAAACTCAGGATTCTCCCATTTTAAGAGCCCCAAGAACTTGTTCTATTCCTCTACTCACAAACCGTCCTAAACCTTCACAAAAACAAGGGTTTTAAAGAAACTCATAACTCCAGACCTCCCCCAATCCTTCCAAAGGTACAAACACCCCACAATACCTCTTCCCTAACTTAAAGGACACTCACAATCCCATTCCTTTCAGTATTTCGTAGATTCAGTACTTGAGTTACTTACTTTCATGGTAGAAACACCCCTGAACAGCATTAGAACTTCACACCCCACTGAGTTTATTCATTCTCTCAGCCTCCAGTATTCATACACAAAACTAATCATGGTACAAGCCAATCCACTAAGCAATAGGGTCATAACAGTAGGTGGATCGGCTAATGTGTCATGGTGTTGCCCTCAAAACCCCTAACACAGAAAACAGAGCAGTAACCAAGTTTGTTGATCCCACACACACCAACGGTGGATTTAAACCTTTAGAATAGATGCAAAGAGAGTAAAAACATATGAAATCAAGTATCCAAAGCCTCAAGTCATGATAGACTTGTATGGGCCTATGCAAGGCAAAGAAAATTCAGGAAAACAAAGAAAACCAGTGATCAGCGTTTTCAAGTATATTTTGTTATTAGAAACTGAAAAAAATCAACCCTCAACTCGGGGTATTACAGCAATATATCTTGATACCACCTTCCAACTACCCCTTGAGCCGATCAACCACCATAACCACCCTTTGTTAGACTTCTAAGATGGCAATTTGCCAATTTTTCTCTTAATTACCATTCATTCACAACTTGATTTTGCAAATACCACCTAACTGACCTATTAAGCCTTTTAAATACAATTGCAAGGTATTTACATGGCATATAGAAATATTGAGAGAAAATACAATAAATATTTTAACTACTGAATTGTAAAAAATGGACTTTAGTAGTTTATATTCATGTCATTGATTACATTGCATTGCACATCTTTCAAAGTCAAAGCATTACTTCACTTTGCATAAGTAATAAGTAGATGCTGATAGATGCAGAAAATTTAATTACAATATAGTTTGAACAAAGGCAACCTAAGCAGTTATGCAATTTCTTCACATTGCATAACTAATAACTAGGAGGAGCTTCCAATTGCATTTTCTTATCATGGCATTCTATGAGACCAAATTTATTTGAGATATTTTTTCAAATAGTTCCCTGCCTTGTCTATGTTACCACATTTTTCATACATGTCTACGAAAGCATCTTCTCAAATAGTTCATTGCCTTGTTGCTATGGCTAAAAGCCTAAAACAAGTGATTTTGAACAAGCTATGGATGCTTCGAAAAATATATCAAAAGCATAATAGTAAGCAATAGCATAGAGAAGGTAGTGAACTGTTTGAAAAAATGCATCAAAAAAATTGCTTTGAAATGATAAATTTAGTTGTGCTTTCACTCTTCTTTAACATTGTATATCTGCTCCTTTTTATAACAAGAGATAAAAAAACATAAAAAATTGTATAACAAGAGATAAAAACTATCTTCTTTGAAATCGAAAGGCATTTCCATAGCATAGAGATATAGAGAGAAAATAAAATAAAGAGTTTAACTAATGAAATGTAGAAAATAGATTTTTGTAGTTTTTATTCATGCATTGGACATCTTTCAAACTCAAAGCATCACTTCACATTGCATAACGAATAACTAGATGCTGATAGATGACAAAATTTCAATTACAATATAGCTTTTGACAAAGTCAACCTAAGCAGTTATGCAATTACTTCACATTTCATAACTAATAACTAGGAGCAGCTGCCAATTGCTTTAGCTTGTCATGGCATTCCATGAGACCACATTTCTTTGAGGCATTTTTTCAAATAGTTCATTCCCTTGTCTATGCTATGAAATTTTTCATATATATCTACCAAAGCATTTTATCAAATAGTTCATTGCCTTCTTGCTATGGATAAAAGCCTAAAACAGATGCTTTCGAACAAGCTATGGATGCTTGGAAAAAATCTAGGAAAGCATAATAGTAAGCAATAGCATAGACAAGCCATTGAACTTTTTCAAAAAATTCCTCAAAGAAAAGTGGTCTCATGGTGATGGAATGCCATGACAAGCCATAGACAAGGCAGTGAATTGTTTGATAATATGCCTCAACTACTTGCATTTGACAACTTTTTCCTCGAGTGAAAATTTGCCACCATAGGAAAAAGCCTCTGAGATAGCAAGAACTGAGCAAGGTTATTGTAGAGGGGCCCAACATGATCCCATAGGATCAAACGAGAAGTTTCTAGGCATTACGATGTCCGAGTAATAGCATGTTGAAGTTCGCAGCCATTTTGCACTTTGGACCCTTAAGGGATCGATCCGGTTGAACATAGCTCGGAGCGATTCTGCGTGTTTAGGTGCAAAAGAGGATCGTTCCTAGCATAAACGTACCCACCTAGATGCGTTGGAACAGTTTGTTTGGTCACACGAGCTGCAGAATGAAAGTTGCACCACTTTGCAACTTTCAACTACTTGCATTTGACAACTTTTTCCCCGAGTGAAAATTCGCCAGCACAGGAAAATGCCTTCGAGATAGCAAAAACCGAGAGAGGTTATTGTAGATGGGCCCAACATGATCTTGTAGGATTAGATGAGAAGTTTCTAAGCATCATGGTGTCCAAGTAATAACATGCTGAATTTTGCAGCCATTTTGCACTTTGGACCCTTAAGGGATCGATCCGGTTGAACGTAGCTCGAAGCGATTCCGCGTTTTTAGGTGTGAAAGAGGACCATTCCTAGCGTAAACGTACCCACCCAGATGCGTTGGAATAGTTTGTTTGGTCACATGAGCTGCAGAACGAAAGTTGCACCACTTTGCAACTTTCAACTACTTGCATTTGACAACTTTTTCCTCGAGTGAAAATTCACCACCATAGGAAAAAGCCTCCAAGATAGCAAAACCAGAGAAAGGTTATTGCAGAGGGGCACAACATGAACTTGTAGGTTTAGATGAAAAGTTTCTAAGCATCAAGGTGTCCGAGTAATAGCATGCTGAATTTCGTAGTCATTTTGCACTTTGGCCCCTTAAGGGATCGATCCGGTTGAACATAGCTCGGAGCGATTCCACGTGTTTAGGTGTGAAAGAGGACCATTCGTAGCGTAAGCGTACCCACCCAGATGCATTGGAATAGTTTGTTTGGTCACACAAGCTGCAGAACGAAAGTTGCACCACTTTGCAACTTTCAACTACTTGCATTTGACAACTTTTTCCTCAAGTGAAAATTCGCCACCATAGGAAAAAGCCTCTGAGATAGCGAAAACTGAGAAAGGTTATTGTAGAGGGGCCCAACATTAATTCATAGGTTTAGAAGAGAATTTTCTAAGCATCACGGTATTCGAGTAATAGAATGCTAAATTTCGCAGCTATTTTGCGCTTTGGCCCCTTAAGGGATTGATCCAGTTGAACGTAGCTCGGAGCGATTCTGCGTGTTTAGGTGTGAAAGAGGACCATTCCTAGTGTAAACATACCCACCTAGATGCGTTGGAATAGTTTTTTTGGTCACACGAGCTGTAGAACGAAAGTTGCACCACTTTGCAACTTTCAACTACTTGCATTTGACAACTTTTTCCTCGAGTGAAAATTCGCCACCATAGGAAAAAGCCTCCGAGATAGCGAAAACCAAGAAAGGTTATTGTAGAGGGGCCCAACATGAACTCATAGGTATAGACATATTTTTTGTAATCACCATGATTTACGAGTAATACCCTATCAAATATTGTTTCCCTTTTGCACTTTGCACCCTTAAGGGATCGAGTCAGTTGAGCCATAATAGTTGTTTTGTTGAATGTCATACCCTAAGGTATGTTAGAGATGACCTAGGTTGCATCGATTTCTCTGAGGCATATGCTGCCCCTACCTTGTCACTTCATCAAAGGACAATATATTTAAAGGAAGGTTATTCATTAAGACAAGCATCATGAATGTATAAACACAAGGGAACTGTGAAGGGTCACTGTACATGAAAAGGACAGATTAGAAATGAGTAGTGATCAGTTGTTAAGTATAGTGAGTGTATGATTATAAAGTGCTTGACAATCAAATTCACTCACCACAATCAATGTCCTATGACTGTTAAGTCTATGTCAGTCAGTGTCTAAAGACTCCAAGAGCTATGGTTGTGTATGCAGCAATAGGTCCTTATGAATGTGGAGTCTTCAAAAAATATAGTAAGTCAATGAAAAATATTACAATAGTGATGGAAGAACATCTTGAAAATCCTCCCATTTATCAATACTTGTAGCAATACATGCAGGGAAATAATCCTCACATTTCCAACACAAATCATGAAATATATTGTACTTGAGAAAAGGACAAAAGGAGTTGCTGCCCAGTTTCTTTTTTCCATTCCACCTCAGTTGGCCCAACTATTTGCATTCCAAAATGGTTCAAAACATGTACATCACCTGCTTCCTATGAAACACATGGGTAGTAGCCTCTTTGTGGTTGTGTAGTATCATAGGAATTTGGTCCACAAAAAACCTGCAAAAGCCTCTTAATCTTAGACATAGACTCACATAAAAATCATTAAAAGAGCAATAACTAAATCATGTCAGTCATACAGTTGATGAGACCTACTATCACCTTCATGCATGTTAGATAACAAGGTCTATTGAAGGTCCTACAATGGTGATGTGCCCCTTCGCTACTTTATCATCTCTCGATGACCCTAAGTATAATTTTCAAATATATCACTGAGAGGCTTAACATAAAACGTGTAGCATATAACAATTCGATAAATCTAGGAGATGGAAAAGAAAGAGAAGATTGACAACCAGAAAATGCACCAGCAACCGATGTTTCTCATACCACTGAATACTTGCACCAACAATTGATGTTGTTCTTTTCTTATATACTTTGACAAAATTCAGTATTACCTACAGTCACAATTAGAAAAGGATCAATGACAGTCATAAATGCATATGACATCAAATAGTAATCGTGAAAAATCCTTATTGCAAGGTGTTGGTCCAAAAGAGTGACCAATAACATAGCTTTACAAATTCAATGTGCATACTTACAAATCAATCCAGGGAACCAATTGGGTCTGCTCTAGTCTTTATTGTGTCGAGTATTGCCTTGTGGTCAAACTCACGCATTTTCCACAAGTTCTTGTTCGCAGGTTTACCCTTATATTTGATCAAATGAACGTTGGTGGCGATGACAAGGTTGAATACTGAAGAATTTTCCGATGCGTGTCGAAGTCCTCAAACAACCAAACTGCAACATTCTTAACTGGATACCTTCGAAGCCATGTTCTAGTAACAACCACCGAACCTGTAGGATATTCTATGTTTTCTCCTTCTATAACTGGGGACTCTAATTTCTTTTTGGCCTCGATACAATAGCACAGGTAATAATCTATACCCTCTTCATTGTCTTCATCTGCAATTACTGCATAAATGTGCCCTGCACTGATATGTTCATCTTGTTAGATTTATTTACTGTGCAACATAATAAAACTTGTAAGTAAGATAGATTACCTGGTTCTAGTAGGTCTGATACATGATCAAAGTCAATGGATGATTGCATCTCTGTGATTTGTAGAGCCATCTGGAGCTGATAAGTGTCAAGTGGGGTTAGACTTCTTACAAACCATTCATCAACCCACTCTGTTGACTCACAATCATTCCATGATTGAAGTGTACATGCATAACAAAAGCATGCCATCTTCCTTGTATGGATATTCCATGTACTTGCATTGGAGCTTCTAAAAGAGTGTAGCTCGCTCGATCTTGTTAATGTACAACAATCCTCATATTTTGCAATGTTAGTATCATCTACTAAATGAAAAAATCTATGAACTAAATAATTTCCTTCACTACCTAGACCCATTGAACCATTGTACCACTGGACAATTGATCTTGCATCTATCAACTTTACACTATTTGTGTACTTTAACTCTTCACGTGCTAGGGCTCTTTTGATACATGCACCTGCTCCATCATGCTCCCCCTTTCCATGCCTGACCTCTGAGAAGTTCCACATATGTTGAACACCACTAATCCTATGCATCCTGCTCAACCAGTAAAACATTCTGGCATTCTTGAATTGTGATGTACAATTATCTGACCATATGATATGTTGACTAAATGGTATGCCCCTGCGAGCCAGATCGGCATAGAACATATGAAAGGAACCTTGAACAAACTCTGCAGAATGTGTGTGATCATCACTGATGTAAAAGTGATACTCCCTCAATACTTTCCTATTTTACTCTGTACTATCATTTGCATGAATGAATTCTATATGTAAAAATATAGAAACCTACACAAAGTTGTTGTACTATGATTGCACCTCGTTTTGTGGTTGTAGTGTGTAGTTCTCAGTGAAGTTGACAACTAAAATGATATGACAAAGTGGAAATGTGTCCTTGCATAACTTGAACTGTGAGTCCAACCATTGTGCTCTATGTGTATGCATTGCATAATCATAAACCACCCGATCATGAAAAATTCCCATAAACTGATACACTGGAATCTTATCACTAACCAATTCACACTTCTTTGCTTCTTTCCCATCTTTTAGACTGTATGCCACTGTCGTATATTTGCCAAATTCCATAATTTTGTCTCCAATTGTGTGTGTACTAGCCATGTGTTGGCAAATTGGAAAATGTTGCATGCCACCACAATGATCACATGTGCCATCCAAACATGATTTTTTGTAAAAAATTTGACCATCCTCTCTTTCACATAAAATGGAAGACAAAAATTTCCTTGACAATTTAGGTGGAGGCATTATGTTACATTCCTGCAAAACATTGTCAGTATGCATATCTACACATTACATTGATAAAAATCATAATGGTTAGAAAACTCAATATGAACCCTACAACAACAAGTAGTGTGTGTGTGTTTTATTTTGACATAAAAAGGCTTTAGCATTTCAGAATACCTTTGACATATTTTAATTTCAGGAAACTTTTGTACAAAATCAGCAAAAAATTGGGTTTGAGTGGTATCCAAATAATGCATTGGATGTGGCTCATGGTTTATACTACCAATTCTCCTTCTTAAAACATCTCTTTGATTAGGAGAGTTCCTTGTGTTATCCTTCCAATAATTCACAATTAAAGATCTCAAGCCTTGAGCAATTCTTGTGTCTTTCTGTGGCACTCTACCCGAAAATGCCCATAACTCATTGCTATTTGGATCCTCCACTCTTTCACGCCTTCCTTTGGCTCTTATTAGAGATGATCTACTTATTTTCAAAGACTTACTTGCCTTTGTAAGGTTCACCTTGTTACTTGTTTGATTGCTTAACAGTGTTGTTGTCATCACACGTCGTGTGGCACAACTATCCTTCGTGCATGAGGTGGAACCCACGCTCTCGTATGCACTCATCAAGTTCCTTACAATGGAATTTTCACTTGAGTCATTCAAAACTCTTAGCCCAAGAGCCTTCATGGTGGGCCTAAATTTGAGTTGCCTCATCATTTAAACAAATAGTTGGCATCTTCCACCCTCACTTAGCTTCACAAAAAACAAACTCCATATCCTTTCTGCATATCTTTGACATGTACGTTTTGGAATCTTATTAGGCATCCATTTCAAAACATTGGAATCAATATCAATAAAAAATGTAGGTTTTCTATGCAAAACTCTAGGAGGAGTTCTCAAATGTAAATTTGAGTCAATATTCAGAAGGTCAACAACATCGGGGATAGATCGTGTACCTTCAACTGGAGGTGCAATTGATGACATACCTTGAGATTGACATGTAAACAATGTCGTACCTCCAACTTGAGATGTTGTTTGTGGAGTTCCTTCAAATAGAGATGTGTTTGATGATGTACTTTCAAAACACAATGTTTTTGATGGTGTCTTCAATTGGAGATGTGATTTCTGATGTACCTGGAAAACCACATGTTGTTGTCAATGTGTCTTCAACTGGAGATGTGCATTGAGCTTCACCTATGGTTGATGATGTGCCCCCAACTTCTGTATTCATTCCTGTTCTTCCACAAACTTTCCTCATTCATGCCCTTTGTTTTTCCAATTTGACATCTCTCTTAGATTGCACATAAGTTTGTGGCTGTATGGACTGCAATTCCTTTGCTTCACAAGCTACATTTTTTTATTCTCTTCTCCTTGCATTTTTAATTGCATGCTCTTCTAGTGTTAGAGGCTTCAGTCATTTCCTCGGCATGACCTTGAATGCTACATGTCCACAAACACACATAGAACAAAAGTAAGTAATGCATTTTACAAAAAAATTGATGCAGAGAGGGGTGGAAACCATTCAATATAGCAAATCAATGAGAATCACAAACCTAGGGTATAAATTGTTGCCACCTAAATGAAAACTAGAGACTCTTGTGTTTATTTTTCTCAAAACCAAATTTTTGATTGTCAACAAACTCATGAAGAATGTGGATTCAAAGAAGGGTCTGTGATGCTATATCTTATCATTATTCACTATTTCTTTGGCAATGAGGTTTTCCAAATTAGATGAAAATAAAATTTTTCCAAATTAGTTGGAAAAAGAATGAAATACAGTGAATTCCACTAGCCATGCTGGAAATGGACTACTATAAGCAATGCAAATAGAATTCATAAGTAAATTTATGTTAAGTAAATGTCATGTTTTTTTATTTTTTTTGTTCTTCAATGTTGAATTCTAAGTCCAATTGTTATGATTAATAAAATCATTAAGGAAATTTAGTTTATATTGTGAAAAGCAAACAAATATACTAAAGACAAACATTTCAATTTACCAAAATGAATATATTACTTCAGATAATGTAAAATGATGTAGAAACTTCAAAATATATTCTTTGTTGTCTACCATGCATATTGGTGGTAAAAAGGTGATGGATCAAGCATAGATTGGTACAATATGAAGTCAATTGCAGAAAAAAAAGGCGTTTTTGACTTGTATAAAGCGTTGAACTAGACAAACACAAAAGAATGTGGGCTTGAATCATGGGGTCAACCCTTATTTTTACCATTTCAAGGTAAAACCCATTTGGCGCTCGCCAAATTTGGAGAGCGCCAAATTTGGCGAGCGCCAAATATGTTCCTCTGAAAAGGAGAGACTTCAGAGAGAGGGAGTCAAATTGGGAGAGAGGGGGTGGGAAGGAGAGACCTAATAAAGTAGGGTGGGAGGTAAGTGAGGCTTAATCCCTCAACCCTTAAACCCTAATCCATAGAGATAGATCTAGAGAGAGTGAGAGAGAGGGAGGGAGAGGGAGTGGGAGGGAGACACCTGAGAGAGAAGGAGAGGGAGAAAAAGTGGGAGAGAGGGGGTGGGAAAGAGATACCTAAGAGAGTAGGAGAGAGACGGAGTGAGAGATAGAGGGATGGGAGAGATACAAGGAGTGAGAGAGAGAGAGAGACTTGAGAGATAGAGAGGGGGTGGGAGGGAGAGGGAGTACTCGGGGGAGAGGGAGTACTCAAGATAGAGGGATTCAAGAGAGATGGAGGGGGTGGGGGGAGATACATGAGATAGAGGGAGAGAGAGAGGGAGAAAGAAAAAGTGGGAGAGAGTGAGAGAGGGTTTAAGGGTTTAAGGGTTTAAGGGTATCAGGGTGAGGGTTGAGTGTTTAAGGTTTTAAGGGTTGAGGGTATAGGGTTGAGGGATTAGGGTAGAGAGGGAGGGAGAGATGGAGGGAGAGATGGAGGGAGAAGTGAGATAGAGAGGAGAGAATAGGAGAAAGGGATAGAGATATATGAGGGTTGAGGATCTAATGTATAGGATAGAGGGTTGAGAATTTATGGTATAGGATTGATGGTTTAGGGTATTGGGTTGAGGGTATAGGGTAGAGGGTAGAGGGTAGAGGGTAGAGGGTAGAAGGTTTAAGGGTTTAGGGTTGAGGGTAGAGGGTTTAGGGTTTAGGTTTAAGGGTATATGGTTGAAGGATTAGAATTGAGGGTCTAATGCATAAGGTAGAGAGTATAAGGGTTCAGGGTTTAGGGTTTAAGGGTTGAGGATTAAGGGATTAAGGGTTTAGGGTTGAGGATTGAGGGTTAAGGGTTTAATGGTTTAGGGTTTAAGGGTTGAGGGTCAAGATTTTAAGGATGAGGGTAGATGGTTGAGGGTATAGGGTTGATGGATTAGGGTTCAAGGTCCAACATATAGGGTACAAGGTATAGGGGTTGAGGTTTTAGGGTTAAGGGTTTAGGATTGAAGGTAGAGGATTGAGGGATGAGGGTTGAAGGGTTAAGGGTTTAGGGATTAGGGTAGAGAGTTTAATTGGGTTTAAGGGTTTAAGGGTTAAGGGATTAGGGTTGAGGGTAGAGGGTAGAGGGTTTAGAGGTTTAGGATTTAAGGGTTGAGGGTTGAAGGTTTAGGGTATAGGGTTGAGTATTCAAGGTTTTAAGGGTTGAGGGATTAGGGAAGAGAATGTGGGATGGAGGGAGAGTCTTGAGAGAGAGAAGGATTAAGTAGGAGAGAGATAGAGGTTAGACGGTTAAGGGTAGACGGTAGAGGGTTTAAGGGTTAAGGTTTTAGGGTTTAGGGGAGAGGGGAGAGAGAGAGGGAGTGAGTGAGAGAGAGACCTGAGAGAGGGAGAGGGGGTAGGAGGGAGAGTCTTGAGAGAGAGAGTGAGGGAGGGAGTGGGAGAGAGATAGAGGGTAGAGGGTTAAGGGTAGATGGTTAAGGGTTGAGGGTAGAGGGTTTAAGGGTTTAAGGGTTAAGGGTGGGATAGAGGGATTCGAGAGAGATGGAGGGGGTGGGGGGAGATACATGAGATAGAGGGAGAGAGAGAGTGGGAGGGAGATATCTGAGAGAGGAAGAGAGAGAGGGAGAAAGACAGAGTGGGAGAGAGTGAGAGAGAGGGAGTGGGAGAGGGATGGGAGAGAGATAGAGGGAGTGAGTGAGTGACATACCTAATAGAGGGATTAGGATAGAGAGTTTAATTGGGTTTAAGGGTTTAAGTGTTGAGGGATTAGGGTGATTGGTTTGAGGGTATAGGGTTTAAGGGAGATGGGAGAGAGATAGATGGATTGAGTGAGTGAGAGAGAGACTTGAGAGAGGGAGAGGGTGTGGTATGGAGAGACTTGAAAGAGAGAGAGAGGGAGGGAGTGGGAGAGAGATAGAGGGAGGGAGGGTTAAGGGTACAGGGTACAGGGTTTAATGGTTTAGGGTTTAAGGGTTAAGGGTTTAGGGTTTAGGGTAGAGGGGAGAGAGATAGAGGGAGTGAGTGAGTGTGTGAGAAAGAGAGACCTAAGATAGAGAGAGGGAGTGAGTGAGTGAGTGAGAGACCTAAGATTCCCTCTCTAGTTCTCTCTACCTAGTTGTCCCTCTATACCTATCTATCTCTCCTTACCTCTCTACTCTCTATCTCACCACTCTCAACATATCACTCTCCCTCCTTCCCTCTCTCCCTCCTATCCATCCCTCTCCTTCCCTCTCTACCTACCTATCACTCCACTACCTACCACTCTCTCCCTCACCCATCTTTCTCTCTTACTCTCTCCTTCCCTCTCTACTCTATATCTCTTCCCCCTTCTCTATCTAATCTATTTCTCTCTCTCCCCCTTCCTCTATCCCCTCATTTTCTCTCCTCTCACTCTCTCTCCCTCTCACACACACTCACTTCTATCTCCTCCTTTCCCCTCCCATCATCCCTCCACTCTCCACTTCTCTTTATCTATCATCTCTCTCTACATCTCCTTCCCTCTATATTTATCTTTATCCTCCCCTCTCCCTCTCTTTACCCACTTCTCCCTCCATCACTCTATATCTCAACCGTCTCTCTCTCTCTCTCTCTCTCTCTCTCTCTCTCTCTCTCTCTCTCTCTCTCTCTCTCTCACACACACACCTCTATCTCCTCCCTACTTGTCCCTCCCTCCCCTCTCTAATTATATTTATCTCTCCTCTCTCTACATCTCCTACCCTCTCTACCTATATTTATCTCCCCTTAACCCCTAATCCCTTAACCCTCAACCCTTAAACCCTAATACATCAACCCCCATACCCTCTTAATCCCTCAACCCTTAAACCCTAATCCCTCAACCCCCATATCCTCATAATCCCTCAACCCTCAACCCTTAACCCCTAATCCCTCAACCCCTATACCCTCTTAATCCCTCAACCCTTAACCCTCAACCCTTAAACCCTAATCCATCAACCCCCATACCTTCTTAATCCCTCAACCCTCAACCCTCAACCCTTAAACCCTAATCCCTCAACCCCCATACCCTCTTAATCCCTCAACCCTCAACCCTTCAACCTTAATCGCTCGACCCCTATACCCTCTTAATCCCTCAACCCTCAATCCTTAACCCTTAAACCCTAATCCATAGAGACAGAGAGAGAGAGTGAGAGAGGGGGAGGGAGAGGGGGTGGGAAGGAGATACCTAAGAAAGTAGGAGAGAGAGGGAGTGAGAGATAGAGGGATGGGAGAGATACAAGGAGTGAGAGAGAGAGGGGGTGGGAGGGAGAGGGAGTACTCAGGGGAGAGAGAGTACTCAAGATAGAGGGAGAGAGAGAGTAGAAGGGAGATATCTAAGAGAGGGAGAGAAAGAGAGAGGGAGAAATACAAAGTGGGAGAGAGAGAGAGAGGGAGTGGGAGAGAGAGGGAATGGGAGAGAGATAGAGGGAGTGAGTGAGTGACATACCTAAGAGAGGGATTAGGGTAAAGAGTTTAATTGGGTTTAAGGGTTTAAGTGTTGAGGGATTAGGGTATGGGTTTGAGGGTATAGGATTTAAGGGAGATGGGAGAGAGATAGATGGATTGAGTGAGTGAGAGAGAGACCTAAGAGAGGGAGAGGGGGTGGTATGGAGAGACTTGAAAGAGAGAGAGAGGGAGGGAGTGGGCTGAGAGAGAGAGAGGGAGGGAGAGAGACAATGAGCATGCCTATGAATGTTTTGTTGAATATCCCTCAGGTTTTCAGGTTGCCATAAGGATTATTTAGATTTTCATATGATAGTAAGAATAATGAAATGCAGACTCATGAGATGAATATGAATCAGATTGAATAAAATGATTTCCTGAAGGTTTTCAATGACAATGCATATTGCAGGGTAGGTGGAATGGATAGTTTCCAAAGAAATCTGATGAGCTCTATTCAGAACAAAGTTTATGACAGAGGAAAGTGCAGGTTTTTCTTTTTGAGGTGGCCTGGGGCCATCCCTAATGGTTTAATTTTTTAAACCAAAGCAGGTACAGAGGATTAAGGATTCCCATTGCATGGACAATTCTTAGCAATGCCTCTTTAAAAAATTATCTTCCATGCACAATAGTTTAGGGTTTTCCACTTCTCCATTTGCTCCATTTTCATATTATTCATCTGTTCATTCCCTCCATCTGTCATCGCTTTCATTTTTCATGGATTTTCTTGGTCTACTCTACCAAAGATACTCTAGATTCTTGCAGTGGTTTGCAAAATCACTCATCATTTTCCATAAATTTCCATCAAAACCCTAAGGTATTTTATTTGTTCATGCCTTATATTTTCACAATCTTTCCCATAAAATTCATTATCCGCCCTCACGTATTCCCCCCATTTAATTCCATCTAGACCTAATATTTTCCTATCTTTCCATATAAGATTCATTTTTCCCCTTTCCAAAAAATGCTCATATACTTTATATTAGTACCGCTCCCTTAAAAAATCACTTTATATATATTATTTACCACCCAACCGTGGCCTCATAAATGGGGGTCCACGATATGGTGGTAATTGTTTGGGGGAGTCACATTAACCCTTACCGCTATACCACGGGGGGACATCATACTGTCCACGGTAGTGTGGTGGTTGGGTAGCAGCTAACAGAGCAGGCATGAGATGTTTACCGCGCCACCACACATGGTTAAACCACAGACTACGGTGACCATGGTAAACAGGTAGCGGTTGGCGAAGGGTGAAAGTGGACGGTTCATGGGCAGTCAGTGAATGCAACCAACAGTTTGTAGAGTGGCTATCGTGGTACTGTTGGCAATCAGGCCAGTGACTGTAGTAGTGAGGTGGCAGTGAGAAAACCATAGCAGTGTTGGTCGAAGCGGTTACTGCGGTACCGCATTTGGTTAAACCACAGACCATAGTGACCGCGGTAATGGTAGCGGTTGGCGAAGGTAGTCAATGGAGGACAGTAGGGAGCGGTTAATGGTTGGCACTGGTGGTAAAGGTTGGATACCGTCATACCGTTGACAGTCGTCCCAGTGACTGTGGTAGTGCGGTAAAGGATCATTGAGGCAATAAACATGGGGAGTAAAAAGGACACCGCGATACCGCATGAAGAAAAGTCAACCCCGTGGTAGAGCGGTAACAATAAAGATAATAAGGCCACGGGAAGATAAAAATAAATGATTGGATTATGTATTATATATTTTTAGTATTATATTATTATTGTTATTTATTTTTATAATATAATAATATTTTTATATTATAATTTTTTTGCTATATATTTACTATTATAGTGTTATATTTGTATTAATACATTACTATTACTATTAATAATATATTATTAATATTTAAATTATTATATTATTCATCATATTGTATTATTACTTTGATATTACTATTATATTATTCTAACATTATAATATTTTGTTATTCTTATTATTATAATATTATTATTCTTATTATATGATTTTTGAAATATTATACTTAGTAAATTATATTTATCCTTAATATTATATTATTAATAAAATATGATTAATTGAAGTATTAAATATTTAAATTATTAAATTATTGTTATATTAATATACTAATGTTATTATGTTATATTATATTAATTTTATTATTATTATATTATGTATATTATATTATATTAGTATTATATTATATTATATTTTTATTATATTATACTATATTATATTATATTATTATTATATTATATTATATTATTATTATATTATAAATACTATTGACAAATTTTTAGGAAAAGTGGAAGTTAACTATTATTTTGTCTATTTTTTAGAAAGTTGAACTATTATTTTACCTTTTTTTAAGAGATTAAGCTAAAAATAATGACATACACATAGGTGCACTCTCAACCCTCAACCCTTAAATTCTAATTAGTCAACCCCTCTATAATATTAATCCCTCAACACTTAACCCTTACCCCTCAACCCCTATACCATGTCAACCCTTAACCCTCAACCCTTAAACCCTAATCCCTCAACCCCTATACCATCTTAATCCCTCAACCCTCAACCCTTAATCCCTAAACCCTCTACTTGAGAGAGAGAGGGAGAGGTAGTGGGAGGGCCACGCTTGAGAGAGAGGCATCGGGAGAGGGAGAGGGAGAGAGAGTGAGAGAGGGAGGGAGTCACTGTGAGAGGGAGAGGGTATAGGAGGGGGAGACTTGAAAAAGAGAGAGAGGAAGATGGGGTAGGACAAAGATACTTGAGAGAGAGAGAGAGAGGGAGGGAGAGGGGGTGGGAAGGAGAAACCTAAGATAGAGGGAGAGGGAGAGATGTTGGGAGGGAGACAGCCGAGAGAGAAGGAGAGGGAGAAAAAGTGGGAGATAGGGGGTGGGAAGGAGATACCTAAGAGAGTAGGAGATAGAGGGATGGGAGAGATACAAGGAGTGAGAGATATAGGGAGTGAGTGAGTGAGTGAGTGAGTGAGAGACCTGAGAGAGGGAGAGGGGGTAGGAGGGAGAGACTTGAGAGATAGGGGGGGAGGG
>CM021104.1:636436400-636703253 GCA_007115665.2 Sequoiadendron giganteum | reverse complement strand
ATTTGATCTGTTGGTTTCAATTTTGCATATGGACAATCTAATGCTTACAAGAAGTATTGAGAAACTCATAAGATGGTAAAATATTGAGTTGGCATTTGAATTTGATATGAGAAATATTGGCCATATGCACTATTTCTTGGGTCTTTAAGTGTGGAAAAGTAAAGAGAAGTCTTCGTAAGTCAAAAAAATTACACAATGGAGATTATAAAGAGATTTTAGATGATAGAGATTATAAACCCTTTTCTACTTCAATGATTCCAAATCTTAAGTTGACTGTAGATTTAGAATTAGATTCGGTGAATTTTTTGTCAACAAGTAGTTGATAGGTTCTCTCATGTACTTGATAAATACTAGACTTGATATTTCTTTCGCAATGAATACATTAATTTAGTATATGGTTCAGCTAAGGAAAATTCACTGGATTGCTACAGAACATGAGCCTCAATATTTGAGGGGCATAATTTGTTATGGGTTGAAAGGTGTTGGAGATGAAGAGTTAATGTTGCATGACTTTGTAGATTCAAACTAGGCAGGTGATGCTAGTGCTAAGAAGAGCACTTTAGGGTTTGGTTTGAGCTTGGGGTCAAGTAGAATATCTTGGTTCAACAGGTAATGGATTGTTGCTTTAGGTTCAACTGATGCAGAATACATAGAAGCTTCTTTGCTTGTTATGAGGCAATTTGGCTTCACAAGTTGATAGCAATACTTGCTAATCAGATTTTGTAACCACCAATAGTATGCTATGATAATTAGAGTTTCATCAAGTTCTTTTAAATTCAGTATTTCATGATTTCTCCAAACATATAGATAATTGTTATCATTTTCTTAGAGATGGGGTTCCAAAGAGAGCAGCAGTTCTTTAGTATTTACTCTCAGATGAGCAAGTTCCAGACATTTTGATAGTCCTTGTCAAAAGGGAAGTTTGAAGAACTAAGAGAGAAGTTGAGGTATGGAGAACACCTTCCTTGCAAAGAGGGCACGTTATATTTT
The DNA here is from genome assembly GCA_007115665.2 of Sequoiadendron giganteum. NCBI lineage: Eukaryota > Viridiplantae > Streptophyta > Pinopsida > Cupressales > Cupressaceae > Sequoiadendron > Sequoiadendron giganteum. Next base: position 636,702,263 of record CM021104.1, on the reverse strand, counting down.
TGCGTCACTTAGCTATTGTACCTGGATGTAGAAAATTAGCAAAAATTCATCCTCTTTTTAGAGTGATTTGTCTGCTAGAAATACGCACTCATATTTAGTGTTACTTTTCTTAAATCTGGTTGCTTGCTTTGGCTGCATTGTTTTTGTCTTTTATATGTTTAATTCTAGGGCACTGGAGTTTTTCTTTTGTTATATTTATACTAAGATTCCATGCAATGAATAAAACAAGAATAGACTTCTGATTTAAAGCGCTTTTTCTTCTGCTTTCATGGGACGGACTTTGTGGTTCTTTTATAAACCCTGGGCATCCACTTTTGTGTAACAAAACATTTAGAATAATATTTTTTTTGAGAATGCAAATAATTCTGATTTCAATTTTATTTGTTGTTTTATGTACTTTCAGTGGTGTGTGCATGCAGGTTAGTGTACCCAGCAACAACAGTCTTGATTCACATTTATCTTAGACAGTTATGTCAATCTCTGAGCACTAAATCTGCATACCATGGTCTAAATTTTAAAACAAACATGTTGTGACTCCTCAAAAGTAACATAAAATCTTGGTGTTTTCAAACTTCTTGGCCAGAAAAAGAGTTTACTTGAGTTCCAAAAGAAAAAGGTTATAGAAAAGAAAAGGGTTATTTTTTTCTGATGAAAGGATGTGTACTTCATGTTTGCTCCATAGAGAAGACACGGATTTGAATCTAGCTGGGGTTGGAGTATGTACAATATAAAGTAAGTGAATAAAATATCACCTAAAAAACTACCTTTACCTCTACCTTTATGACGAACATCATCTACCAATCACCTATCCCACTTGGTCCATTAATGCATAATTTAAGTTGTTCTAGTACTTTCATCATACCTAGAATCTTCTTTGGAGTTATATATGTTAACCATTAATCTATAGACTGGGGACAACTCAGCTAGACTTGTTCAATTGTCAGTGGTCCAGTCCACCACACCATGGAGATGTGTAAATAGATGAAGGAGAAATCAAATGTGAGAATTCATCATTACATGCATCTCATAACAAAACATGAGGAGGAAAAGTTAAAATGAAGAAATTAAACCTAGCATCAAGATAATAATACAACACCCCATATCAAGGAAATTCAAATAAGCAATGATATGATTCCACCTTACACCTTACATTAAAGCCAATCAAGGATAGAGGAAAATTCCCAAATTTGAAACCAATAAGATTTGATATGATAAACTACTTGGTTGAGTGAAGCAATGGGTATGATTACCAAGTTGCTTCCTAATGATGTGTGCCCATTGTATTTTTGTTTCAAGTAACGAGGCATCCTCTGAAACAAGGGGACATTCTCTTCAAAAAAAATCTATATTTTTTATTTGTAAACAATTATAATGCAGCACAATAGGCATGTATTGATATTTTTACCATACATTGTTGATTGGGTTTCTCATATGGTTGTAGATAGATCTATAATTTTCCTTTTGAATGTGTAATATATTGAATGTTTATGTTTCTATAGGATAGTTTAAATAGGTCTTGTTCATTTTCTAGCTGGCAGTACTTATATTTTGAATTGCAACTCAGACTCGTCCACATGCAACAATTGAAGTTGAAATCTCAAAAGATATTCAACTAGTTCACTTTGACTTCAATAGGTATGTTGTGATGCCCATGAGGGTAACAATTTTTTTGTATAAGCCTCATGTATGACTTAGTTTATGCATTTAGCATTCTAGTTCAATTTCTTTAGAGGGGTGGCTAGTAACATGATTTTGGTAGAGAATAAATTTTGTCTTTTTTGGGTGTTAGGATTGTAGAATCCTCTACATATGACATTTCACTTCTGCATCTAGTTTAGTGTCTTGAGAAGGCTGGCTAACACTAACAACATTCATTTTTCTAGAATTATGGTTTTATAATTTTAGCTCATCAATCTCATTTTTGTTGTCACTGATGTTTTTGCAGTACACCTTTTGAGGTTCATGGTGATGCATGTGTGCTCAAAGCAATGGGGTCTTCTCTAAATCTACCAAATGATGGTGCTGATTTTGCTAGTCATGATGGTTATCCAAATGGAACTGCTTTTGGTGAAAATACTTTGCATATATTTGTAACTAGAGAAATTATTATGTAGGCCATATTTATTGTCACACTAAGTTGAGAATTGCAATCATTATAGTTTTATTTATTAACTCTTGTATCTCTTTCTTTGAAATAAACAATGGTTTAATGCATGGGTTGAATGTGTTCAAGGCGATAAGCACTAGTGAATAAGATGCTTATAGTCTATCTAATTTTATTATTTAGTAACTCTTAGTGGTGTTGATCAGTAACACGGGCTACGTCATAATTTTTTCATGGGGATTTGCCCTTATTGTAAGATTAAGCCACATGCATATCCTTTGATCGTGAGAAAGCATGAATATTTTCCCATTTTGTGGTGGAAGGCGCATGAATATCCTTTGGTTTCATGAGAAGACAGTCGATATCATAATGGAATTTTGGTTTTTCCGTTGTATTCAACTTGGACATTATAATTATATTTGGGACTTTATATTAAAAAAATAAATAAAAAGCAAAAGAATAACGGCTTTAACAAGAGAACACAATATATGACTATTGCTTATTTCCAATTCTCAGATAATCTGGCTATACTAAAACTGAAGCACAAACCTCCTGGCATATCAACATTAATATAGAAGCACAAAAGGTATTAAAATTTATTAGTTCAAATGTATGTAATAGCATACATTTGAACGAATAGTTTTTTAAAAAACAATTGGAAACATTTGTCAAAATATTGACGAACACCTTGCGACGAACCATAAAACTTCCAATGAAGTTGCTATACATGTGACGATATTTTCGTCACAATTTCGATAATATTTTCATCACATGTACAAAAATTTCGTCAAAATTTTTATAGTTCGTCGGAAGTTTTATAGTTTGTCGCAAGATGTTCGTCAAAATTTTGATGAAAGTTTGATGTTATTTTGTCACTAGGCAGACGAAGTGTTCATCGATTTTCCAATGAACAATGGTTCCATTTTTAGTGGCGATGACCGACGATGTTGGGTCTAGGTTTCGACGTTTAAAAGTTCATCGAAAAAGCGACGAAAAAATTGCAACGAAATTTATATGAGTGTTTCATCAATATTTCGACAATAGTTTGTTGGTATTTCAACAAACATTCGTCAAAATTTGGTGTCAAATATAGTAGTGATATGCCCCTATGTTTACTCATCAAATCACACCATGATATGATGGATCATGGTGAACTTGACTAGGTATAATATAGGAAACTCAAATGATAAACAAAATGCATAAAACATCAAAATATCACAATAGATTTCAAATGTCCTTTTTCATCGGATCAGTAGGTGGATAGGACTGATATAGTCTGATTTAGGAAGGATACATCCTGTTAAGACCAAAGATGGTGGATTGATTAGGTGATCAACATGACTCAAGATACTCAAAACTGATTGAATCCCATGATGCTAGTGCCCTTTGTATTAGGTACCAACTAAATAGGGACATACTTGGTGATGCGACATGACACCGAAACACACCCTAAAGACCTAGGGGCTTAGGGGCTAATCAAAGATTAGGCTTTCCTATGTGAAAGCACAGAGCCCTTATAGTTAGATAAAAGACTGATGACTAAACATGGATAAAAGTCGAAAGACGACAATGAAGACCTTGATGGATGACAAAGACCAGATAGACAAATGCCCTAGGGGCTGATCAAATGATTAGCCTTCCCTACGTGAAAGCGCAGGGGCAACATAGTTTGACCAAAAGACAAATGATAGAAAATGGATAAGGGATGATGAGATGACCATGATTAGCAAATACAATGATGGAGTCGATATGATGAAACAAGACTATAGACATGCAAAAATAACAATCATGCATCATACAAATTAACATTCATTTCTTCTATTAATCAATTAAAGCAATTTATTGATTAAATCCTAAGGTTCATCAGACTTAATTAAATAAATCAAATTATTTAATTAAGTTCCTAAAGTTCTTCTTATTTGATTTAATAAATCAAACTAATTTAAAATCAAATGTCAAATCCCTAAAATTCCCTAAGTTAATTAATCTAAATTAATTAACTTCTAATCATGATTATCATTCTCTAGCTTTTGACTCAACTAGAGTCAAATCCAAACTCTTAACTAACCCACCCACTTGCACCAATAAATCATTTATTTGATTTATTATTTCTTCTAATTACATTCAAAATGGCATCAAAATGGAATATTCTTCCAATTTGAATCTTCCCCCCAAAAGGAACTTGTCCCTTCCAACAAGGTTTTAAATGCTATTTGCACAAGTCAAACATGGCATTTATTGCACCTTTCATCCCCCCTAAACATGTCATTTCATCCAAATTTGAATTTCAAATTGGCACATTGGCCAAGACTTGCACATTCCTCACCCTCTCACACTTTGACAAGTGGCATCTTGTCATTGGCTCATGAATGATCCCACATTCATCCAAATCTATCACTCTTCCTAATCTTGAATCTATAAAATGCAAAGCATTTCAACACAAATCATCTACAACACAAAATCTACATCACAACACAACACTTTCTCATTGCAAGGTTACTCTCTTCATTTGAGAATCAATCTTGCTCTTCATCATCTACAATCTACACACATTTTGAAAGCATCTACATTTTAGGAAACTTGAGTTCAAGCATCTCATTGTCTATCATATCACTAAGCTTATCAAGGATTGGGAAAGGGCTCTTTCACATACTCAAAGAGCACCAATCCACTATAAGACAGTTGTTAATCATGTTTGCATATGCTTTTGTTTAGCTTGCATTATTTTCATTAGTGGCATTGTTTAACATGGTTAAATATTTCATAGAGATGTTTAAGTTTGTTGATTTAAACTAACTTTTGTGCTAACAACATGAAATTGTTTAAGTCTATCTTGTAGATTTTCATGTCCACAAAATGGCGCTAGAAGGAGGGCACAAGCTCATGTTTGTTTAAAAGAAAAAGAAAAAAAAGAGCTAACCCTCTAACATGCCGCTTGTGTTTCTAGATTTTGAATGCATTGAATAGAACTACACAGTCTTTGCTTTTGCTCAAGCATTGATTAACATGTCATTCGTTTCTCTTAAGGGAATCAAAATAAGAGAGTATTTCTTGATGCATACTATTATAATATAAGTTTGTTATTTCTGTAAGTACAAACAATCTGCAGTATCATATAATTTGTAGATATTTTAGTCCTCCATGTTGTTTCAATAACTCCATTTTTGACCAGGCAAAAGCATTTTGATGAGATATTCTGCATAAAATGATATTGAGTTCTTGACTGGTTCCGGTGTTGCTCAAAACTTATTTAACAGGTCTTTCAGCATTGAGCTTGTCATTTGCAGATGGTGTTTGAGTTTTTCATACCACCTCTCTCCCTAAATAGATGGTGTTTGAGTATGTCAAGTAAGTTGGTATGAGTTTCTTTCCACAGTCCATTTTAAATAGATTTCTTGCTTCTAGATTTGCTGTGAGGTAGGTGACAACCAAGAGGACTAATTTTAAATGATACTGGGGTATAATCAATCCAGTCTTTGATAGCGGTAGTCGTTCCTTATTATACTGTGGTTTCTTTCTAACATAAATAATGCTATGAAGTTTTTGAGGCTGCACCTTTAGAATCTATGATTTCGCCAGAGGTGGAAAGCTCCTTCACCACACTAACCATTTGGAGATTTATTCGGGCTTTTAATTCTTGAAAGATACCTCTGATATGGTGCACTAATATCTGATTCGACTTCTCTGCTAGTTGGTGGAAACCACAACTATTGGTTAAGCTATGGTGCATCAGACAACTGTCGAAAAAAAAAAGCTTTCCTCATAAACACGCACATCTCAAATACTTCTATTGGCAGTAATGTTCAGCCTCTCCAATAGATTGACCGCAAATATTGTAGGAGACATCTCTTCGAATCATTCTAGCTAACAGTTCGTATGCTTTCTCTCTACCTCTGTATTTTTCATACATTGCTTTAATACTTTCTGTCAAATGATTCAGGTGTCTAATCTACGCGCCCACATTTTAGGAACATATCTACTAGGGCAGATATGATTGGAATATCATAGAGATCGCGTTTTGAAATTATCAAGGTGCAGACTTAGAATGCTTGAGTTATTATTTTTTATAATTCACGTACTTTAGGACCATTAATGGCAAGATCTCTAAAGAAATGCGTTTGTGTCAGCACAAGTTATAGGTCTATATTCTATTTATTAGATCTGATCTTCTGAGATTGTCACTAGATCTGCACGTTTCTTCTCTTGGTTGCCTGGAGGACAATTCCTTTGCTGTCTAGATTTCTTGTAGGTCCCCATAGCCTTACCAATGATGTTCTTTTTTTTACATACACGTATTAAATAGTTCACCTACCCTCTCTATTCTTTGAAGGATCGGCCAAACAATTCGCATATTCTTTATGTTCTCCCTTGAGGGACAGTTCCAGAAAATCTGTGCACCTAGTGTATCCCTCTATTTTCCACGGGCAGAGAGAAGACCGAGTGCAAAAGCTTAAGAATTTGACTTTTTTTGCTCCTACCAACAACACTTGCTTAAAATTTTCTAAGGCCTTTGGCTTGGCGCCCACTGTGCGTAAATCTGTACGAAGCATGGGACATATGCCGCCGCTGCAATCCACTGTCAAAACATTAAAAAATAAACAGGAACTAAAGCGTCTGGTAGTATGTAATATGGTATTACATAGTGTGTCATTTCCTCTGTAGACAGATAGGATATTCCTAAAAGCTTAAGCGCGTTGAGTGGAACTAAATTCATAATGTGTAGGATCTTTTATGTTAGGCGCAGGGAGTCTGGTATCCCTATGTCATAAGTTATGTATGGTTTGTTGCCCATTAACTCTGTTTTTGGTGGGAGTCTGGCATCCCTATGTCATAGAGTCATGCACTTACTTCACACACGTGATTCTGCCTTAGTTTCACCTACCACCTTCCTTTAGCTTGAATGTTTGTTTTTTTTGTTTTTTTTTTAAAAAGCTTTTCCAACGGATCCTTCTTCACTTATATGACAGGCAGCAAAATGATGTTCTCTTTAATACATCATACCACGCAATGATCACTTTGGATGAATAAAAAGTGTGCTATCTTAAATATTGAAGGCCATCATATCACTGCTTTAATCTTCCACATAGATTTCTTTTTTTATTTTCTTTAAATATAGAGGCCCACTGGTTGTAGTCTTGCATACTAGTAAATTGCACTTTATTGCTTGTATCTACATTGAACTAAGTGAAAATTGCAGTCTATCATGAATGATTTGCTCTCTTATTCATTGCAAATGGTTTAATTGTGAACCAAACAAAAAGAGCATTTATTTTTGGCCACTTGTTTATAAGAATGGCAGTATTTTGTAGCTTGTGCTTGGAGGAAGTCTCACGAAAGCTGGTGGTTTTGTGATTTGATTATATTTTTCTAACAATTATTCATGCTTGCTTCTATACTTAATAGTTGATTAAAGCTATACGGAATGGTAAGAGAAGTCTCTCGCATCTATTCCTTTAGAGAAGATGTTCATATGAAATCTTAGGCTAGCAAAATTGAATCAATAGCAAAAGAGGCTTTTTCTCATTATTTGCAGAACTTCCTCTTTATGAAGAAGATTTTCTTTAAAGTCTTTAGAAAGGGAGGTGCTTGGCAATGTTGTATTCATCAATCATGAGTTCTTTTAATCTAATTTTTTATTGTTTATGGTTAAATGAATTTAGATTAAATGACACAATCTTCACATGATTTATCTTTTCATATTACAGGGATTTCGTTCGCACGAAGAATTTGCAACATTGAAGTATAACGATTTTTGAAGAATCTTGAAGAGGATTGATTACTAAAACTGGAAATTCACAAAGCATTTTTAAATGCTTAGAGCATCCAATTCTTGCTTTAGTTTTTTGTTTTGCACCAACTTAGCTTTCTTTTTGGATTTAAAATTAACCATTTAACTTGATCTTTTCAACTTGGTTAAAATTGAACTTAGAAACTTACTAGAGTTGGTTTTCAAATTTAACAATTGGACAATCAACTTCACATCTCATTTGGTGCTTTTAAAATGAACTCATCACTGCTTTGAGGTATAAAATGAACAAGTGTTTGTCATGTTTTGCAATCTTTTTCACAAATTAACATCATTCAAAATGTGTATGCTCTTCTCTCGCGCTTCATAGCGATTTTGAGAATCAAAAGCATTTTGGTGATGTTAAGTTGTCAAAAAGATTGCCTCCACACTTTAATTTGGGCATTTTAAAATTGAAAAGAACATGCGAGTGTGAGCACGATATATTGCGGAGGTTCTCCCCTTTGTTTTTCAACAAAGGTTGTGTGAATGACGGGATATGTTAGCTCGCTTTTGTTTATCTTAGAGGTCCTGCCTTGTGGGAAAAAGTACTCACCCAAGGGAACAACCCAACCGGGAACACGCTAAAGCCAAGCGACTTCCAACCGGTATATAAGTGTGGATATTGGAACAAAGGCCAATATCACGAGGATTATTCTGACAAGATGGACAGCAATGGACTCTCACCGATGTTGGATAATCCCCCACAAACGGAATGCCCGAATTAGAACCCCTTGTTTAGAAAAAGGCCAAAACCTTGTCTATCTTGTTGGTGTAAAAGGTCATGTCCTTTGAAGCCGCCCCACGTTATACATGCAGTCTTGTTGTGGAAATGGAAAGTATGTCATGGGAGATTCATGGGTACTAATGCTTGGCTGACCCGAATAAGTGAGTGTCGTGGAGGGGAGCCAGTGTGGTCAAGCATTTAGCCATTCGCACAAGATATGCGCGGCTAGATTTATCCAAGTGGGAACCCAACAAGATATTGCCTCATCATCCTAGGGTTGTAAAAAGTGCTTGGAATCAAAAACACTTTTCTTGGATTCAAAACATTGAAAAACGAACATTCACATGAGCCTCAAATTTCAAACACCTTAGAGGAAACAAATATCCTTGACGAATTCAAAACACTCTTGCTTTCCCTAGGGATTTTGTCCCTAGAGGTTTCTAAGTGCTCGAATTCTATTGTCATTTGTTTTCACAAAGGATAAACATAGGAGACTTTTGCCCTAATTTCCTTGATTTCCACATAATGGACCTTGTGGGATGAAGAAGAAAGTAGGACATTAGACATTCAGTTTGAAAACATAATCAAGCAAGTGATTTTGGTAAAAAGGATTCACTAAGACAAGATAAAAGATAAATTTGATTACACATGTGTTTTCTAACATGATCAAAATCCCAAAACCGAAGTTCAAAAAGCTTAGTGTGAAAGCTAGTGAGGAGCGTCTTGAGATCCTGAATTTTTTGAAAGGTTTACTTTCCTCTCATAGGAAATATAGCGTTTCCTTCAACATCAAGGTCTTGTAAGCAGAAGTGTTATTCTAGGTCAAGTCTAGGATCAAATTCAATCACTTTCATCCATCTCTCAACCATTAAATCAGTCAAAAATCACTTCACCAACAACTCTTGGAAACTTTGTAAACATTTTTTATGCTAAACTTTTAGGCGAAATCAAAACCTCTTTGTTTGACTTAACACAACTAGTCAAACCATCATCCTATACACGAGTTCTCTCTTGGATAATACAACTTCCTAGGGTTTACGAGTTCATCTTGTTTGGTTTAACACACCTAGCCAAATTATCAAATCATCACCTCGTTTGACTTGACGCACTTAGTCAAACTACCATCTTGTAAGAGTTCACTCTATAGATAACACAACTTCCTAGAGCTTTACAATTACATTCATCACTCTTGGTTGACTTAACACACCTAGTTGAAGCATCAATCCAATCATGAATCAATCAATCAAAGTCCTAAAAAAGTTTAGCATTTCCTTCAAAGTTTCTTTAAGAGTTCCATTCATCCATATCACTCATCTTCTGTTTATCTCATCCTCATTATCGCTTTGATCCTTCAATTATCCTAGTTCTTCGCTTCTTTGAACCTAAGGTTTAGACCGATCTAAAGGATTAGAGGTTCATCTCTTACATTCTTGAAAATTGATCTTCATTTTATGGTTCAAACTCAATCTCAACACAAGAGGGACATGGAATATAAACTTGATCCATCCATCATGAGCAATTCGATTCAACCAAACTATCCAAGCCTTGCAATACCATTTGATTTTCAAAGCTTGTACAATGCATACATGGGAGCATTATCTCATACAAACATCAATGGTACAACAAATATGAGCATACCCAATCCAAAGTTTGGAACACCTTTCCCAATGATAGATTTCAATCCAAGTCCAAATCTACAAATCTATCAACCAAACTCTCAATGCATGAGTTTTCCAAACAACATTATCCCACCAAATCCATACATTCCAAGTACAACTTTACCAAACATGACCATTTCAAATCCACACTTGGTAAATTTTGGGGTAGACATGTTTGCAAATCCCATCAATGTTCAAAATCCAAGCAATATGTTGACGACTCCATATGTTGATTCAAGCCAAGGTAACAACATGCAAAATCAAAGTTACTTAAATCCAAGCAATATGATTCCCAACCACAACAATGTTCAATTTCAATCTATCATGCCAAATCAAAACATCATACCAAATCATCCCATTTTTCCATCGATATCGCAAAAACAGATGGAAACCATCCAAGCAACCCCAACAATCAACAGCATTCCCATTCCACCACCACCACCACCACCACCAAAATACAACACGACCAATTCATTCTCCATCATATTGCAAACCGCTCAAGAAGCTTCCCGCAAAAAGGCACTCCAAGCCCAACAAGCTACACAGCTAGTTGCTCAGCAAGCACAAGCGGCTCAAGTAGCCCAACAAGCACAAGCGCAAGCAGAATTCTGGGCACTATTGCAAGCAATCCAAGAAGAAGTATCACAACAAAGAGCCCAACAAAAAGCTTTGTTGGCACAAAAACAACATGACGAACAACAAGCGTTGTTGGCTTAGTAGAAAACGCAGGCCTTACTCCCACAACAAAGCTTGCAACTGATTCCCACCATAATAATTCAAAATCATGATCAAGATCCTTTGACTAATGACAATGTTGAAAATGTCTCTACATCACCTAATCAGTTAGAAGACATATCTCAAGAATTTGTTCCAAAGCATGATCAACATCTTTCACCAAGGTCTAGCAATGATCCTCTCCAAAACATATGGCCATCCTTTGATGTCATGAAATTTGAGAATATTCCTATGCCTAATGAAGATATCCAAGAAAGAAATCCATTCTTTGAAATTGACCCATGTCAAGAACTTGATCCAAAGCATGTTGAAAGCAATTCCGAAATCACTCAAGATCGAGAATTTGTATCTCCAAGCTACTACAACGATATAATGGACACTCTCCTATCTATACAAGATGTTGCAAATGATGACCATATCCGCATAGCACATACTCTTCCATCTACCCATGAGATGCTTTCTTTGGATGGACCTGTAGATGATCTTCATTCAAAACAAGAGTCTCATACTCTTACTGAGGAACAAGAGTCTCCTACTCTTAAAATTTGTACACATGATCAAGATGTAGAGAAATGCAGAGACATATCAGAAATGGATCATGAAGAAGGCTTGTACATAAGTCATGAATCAGAAACATCCTATGAAGTGAGTCATGAGGAAGACTTTTGTGTAGACAGCGAAGCATCAACACTTCTTGAAGAAGCACTACAATCTGATATGTCACAAGATCAAGTTGAAGATATCAATCAGGCATTCATCCCACTTATGGAAGGTCCTATCACTTATAAACTTGGATCACTCACCTTTGTAAGGGAAAATCATGTTATCAATGAAAGAGCTATGACATTTGAAGATCCACCACAGAGCAGAGAAGGAGAAACACCTTGTTTCCAAGGTAAATCATATCCTATTGCAAATAAGTTTTTTCAGCAGATGAATTATCAAGGCAGGGGATTAGGCCTACATGAACAGGGTATCTTGGAACCAGTGCAAATTTTTGGAAATCCTAAGCGTCAAGGCCTTGGTTACTCGACAATCAAGGGATCTCAACATATCAGTGATACCTCCACAAAACTGGGGGCAACTTCATCTCGAGCAAACGTCAACATGGGGAGCACGAAGAATCCTTATGATGAAACTAATGCCAATACTACAACCCGCCACATCATGAATCTTCATCCACCCATCACCCCATCCACAAATTGGGACCAACAACAAAAGAAAGACTTGAATCAAAGCATGAAGAACGTTATCAAAGAAAAAGAAGCAGCGAAGCATATCGGACAAATCAAATACAAGTGGATACCCAAGAATACAAAGAAAGACTATCCCTATCAAACTCCATCAGTCAAAGAAACTATGGGGCAAAATAAAAAAGGGAAAAGTATCCATCAAAGATGTCCACAAAAGAGAAAACATGCTTCTCAAGTGACATACAAAGTGTATCAAGCAGTTGGTCCTAATTCCACACACACTTCTGTATCCATCCATAATTGCTCATCTTCCCAAGTTTGGAGAGTCAAAGGTTCCAAACTATTGACCAATCCATCTTTTATCCCTAAACACACTCCATCCACGCCTCCACGCATGATATCCAATTCTCACATTGACCATGTATTGGCATTGACCCTTCATCATAAGGATTCAGAAGGCACTCTATCGCGGTGTGTGCACAAAGACAGAGTTAAGTCCATTATCAACAAAGCAAAACAGATTTCTCAAAAGTTGCATTCAAGTGCACGTATCTTGGCAAAGAAAATTATTCAAGTAGGATACCGATGGCACGTTATGATAGAAGCATCAACATCAGCACCACCAGGTGGTTTAGCATCAGCTTAAAATCTCTCAGAAAATACAAAAAAATCAAAAAAAATGTCCTTAAAAAAATGGTCACCTTGATGAAAACTTGGCAAACAGGCGTCTTGGTGACAACAAAAAAATCAAAATATACAAAAATCCAAAAAAATCAAAAAAAGGATTGAAAACAGTAAAGAAAAAAATCATCCTCTAGCAAAAACCATTTCGGTGGCGCTTTGGGCAGGTACCATGATGAAAACCTGGAAAACAGGCATTATGTGTAGAATCTAGCATCTACGTGCACCGGTTCAGAAGAAAGCATCTTATCGCATCCATAATAAACCTGACATTCCATCCATATCATCCATTCATCCATAAACCGTTTATCCAATCCATTTTCCATCTGCATCCATACTCCAAGTTATCTTGATCTTGGAAAATTTTGGTGCACACTTTACAGTTGCTTATGGTAGAAATCTTGACATGGATCATTTTCATTTATCCCATCCTATCCAACATTATCTGAGCTTTGAAGCATTATCTGAGTGAGCATTCCTCTGTTCGAACACCCTTATCTTATCGCAAGATAATCCATATCCATTTGTATCCAAGAATCCACCCATGGCCATTCAAACATTGCTAGACACTGGGGGCAGATATTTACATCTCACTTCGGGAATAATTCTTGATCTATATCATCCAACTTATGTGGTGATCTGAACATTGGAAAACATAAAATCAAATTGGTCAAAACATTTGTGAGAAAAAATCCAAATCACTAGCCCATGGCATATTTTGACAGGAAGACGTTCCTCATCAAGCTTTATCTTTCGTCAATCATCAAATCTGAACAATCAACATCAGTTGCATCTAATGTGTACCCCAGTGTCACATCAAATCATCAAAGCTATTTTGTTCCAAATCAAGCTTCATCTTGATCAATCGAATCCAGTCAATTATCACCTTGTTTAACTTAACACACTTAGTCAAATTATCATCTTGTGCACGAGTTTACTCTAGGATAACACAACTTCCTTGGGTTTACAAGTTCATTATCATCACTCTGTTTGGCTTAACACACTTAGCCAAATTATCAAATCATCACCTTGTTTGGCTTAACACACCTAGCCAAATTATCCTTTTTGTACGAGTTTACTCTAGGATAACACAACTTCCTGGAACTTACGAGTGCATTATCACTTTTGTTTGACTTAACACACTTAGTCAAACTATCAATTCATCAATCCGATTGATCAACATTAAGCTTGGTTGTCAAGAAAATCCCAAAACACAGCAATGATATTGTCATATCATGTCCATATCCAAATCGTCAAAATCATGCGAAAAATTCAAAACCATTCAAAAAAATCAAAAATCCAAAAAACATTCAAAAAATTCATCAGAAAATCCAAAAACATTCAAAAAGCTCATTCAAAAATCCAAAAACATCCAAATCATTCAAAAAATCCAAAAACATGTCGAAATATCGAAAAATCTTCAAAATTCATCATTTAGTCTTGTCAAACTTCCACCTTGTCGAACTACGTGGTCTCTACGTATATAACGTAGGCAAGGCCATCCTTGATCGGCCCCCGAGACACAAAATCCAAAAACATTGAAAAATGTGAAAATACCAAAAACATTTGTAAAACATCTCAAAATTCCAAAAACAGCCTCAAAACATTTGAAAAAACCCAAAATGGTGCACCAGTTTCATCTCGATTTCATCCATGATTTTCATCACTCATAATAAATCAATCGTCGCTTTCACCCTTTAGTGAGTCAATCAGAAGCAAGTCTAGCAGGTTCGAAAGTGAACACCTTAATCGTCAAAGTCTCAAGTCTAGAGCAGTAAGCAAGCAAGTTGGTCAACTCGGAGTATCAATAGCTTATCACCCAATCAATCCCACCAAAACCCTGATCACTACATGTCCTAGGATGAAGCTTTCCCATGATGGGCATAAGCATTAGGTACCCCACAATATTTTAGCCTTGGCTAGCAGTACGATGAACATCAACTTGTTTGTTTACTTTATTTTGGTCTTTTTGACTTATCTTATTTTGTGCTCATTCCAAGGACCTCTCGATGATGCCTAAACAAAACAAGTTTAGAGAGAAAGGAATGGGGCAATGATCATTATCTTTTTATCTGTTGTGCTTGTTGGATGTTCTTGTAAAATAACTTGGCGAATACTTGCTTTGTTGGGTCCGTCCTAGCAAGGTTTTCGTATGTCAAGTGTGAATAAGAGCACTCCTATCTGATTGTCGAGTCAAAGTCCATCACACTAGGCACAACACCATCCTAGTTCTTAATACCTTGATGCATCGAACCTACGTGTGTTATCAAACATAAAGAAAGGTATGCTCTTTTCCCATCCTTGGATAAGCAATACATCATCATCATTCATCATTTCTAATAAAGTTGGTTTGTTGAACTTCTGCATTCTTCTTGAATTTAAGGGTTGATCCCTCTCATTCTTCTATCCTCTTTCACACTAACAATGCATCCATCCTGCATCCATGCTGCATTCATCCTCTCATCTTGCATAATCACGTCATAACATTATAGGACAACATCATCCATCTCATCCATCTCACATGCATTGCATAATCATTTAAGTTGTTTAGAATAATATAAATTTGTTATTCTAAGCATCTTTCGAACATCTCATTTACATCATCATTATCATATAGTCTAACCATCCATACATCCATTTTGAACCTCTTTGTCGCGAGATCCACCTCAAATTGTATCTTTTCACTCGATCTCTCGAGGGGGCAATGTACTAACGTACTTATTTTCGTTGGGGCATCCGAAAAATCTGAATTTTTTTAATTTCGATGTCAGCGACATCATTCTTTGAACCAATGCAATGAGTACATTGCTTCAAAGAGGGGCAAAATGTAGACATGCAAAAATAACAATCATGCATCATACAAATTAACATTCATTTCTTCTATTAATCAATTAAAGCAATTTATTGATTAAATCCTAAGGTTCATCAGACTTAATTAAATAAATCAAATTATTTAATTAAGTTCCTAAAGTTCTTCTTATTTGATTTAATAAATCAAATTGATTTAAAATCAAATGTCAAATCCCTAAAATTCCCTAAGTTAATTAATCTAAATTAATTAACTTCTAATCATGATTATCATTCTCTAGCTTTTGACTCAACTAGAGTCAAATCCAAACTCTTAACTAACCCACCCACTTGCACCAATAAATCATTTATTTGATTTATTATTTCTTCTAATTACATTCAAAATGGAATCAAAATGGAATATTCTTCCAATTTGAATCTTCCCCCCAAAAGGGACTTGTCCCTTCCAACAAGGTTTTAAATGCTATTTGCACAAGTCAAACATGGCATTTATTGCACCTTTCATCCCCCTAAACATGTCATTTCATCCAAATTTGAATTTCAAATTGGCACATTGGCCAAGACTTGCACATTCCTCACCCTCTCACACTTTGACAAGTGGCATCTTGTCATTGGCTCATGAATGATCCCACATTCATCCAAATCTATCACTCTTCCTAATCTTGAATCTATAAAATGCAAATCATTTCAACACAAATCATCTACAACACAAAATCTACATCACAACACAACACTTTCTCATTGCAAGGTTACTCTCTTCATTTGAGAATCAATATTGCTCTTCATCATCTACAATCTAAACACATTTTGAAAGCATCTACATTTTAGGCAACTTGAGTTCAAGCATCTCATTGTCTATCATATCACTAAGCTTATCAAGGATTGGGAAAGGGCTCTTTCACATACTCAAAGAGCACCAATCCACTATGAGATAGTTGTTAATCATGTTTTCATATGTTTTTGTTTAGCTTGCATTATTTTCATTAGTGGCATTGTTTAACATGGTTAAATATTTCATAGAGATGTTTAAGTTTGCTGATTTAAACTAACTTTTGTGCTAACAACATGAAATTGTTTAAGTCTATCTTGCAGATTTTCATGTCCGCAAAGACAGACCTTGTGAATAGGATGGGGGTGATCACGTGTAGCTCAAGAATGGGATAGTTATCCAAATCATCAAAAGATGGATTGGGAGGATCATACAATAGATAGATGAGTGATGAAAAGTAATAGAATATTGAAAAGATGTGTGAAAGAGGTGGGAGTGATGATAGTGAGAGGAATGGTATCGAGCTACAGGGGGGAATCCTATAGCTAGATACCAATGACAAGGGATTATGAAATGGAATGAGGATAGAGATGAATGGAAAGGATGATATCATGGGTGGAGAGGAAGATAAGGATGGTGAGATGAAAAGAATTTTCTATTGGATGGATAGGGAGATAAGGATTTGGATATGGAAAAGGTTATTGGATAGATAGATGGGAAGGTAAGGATTTGGAAGATGGAAGGGGTCTTTGGACGGATGGATGGGAAGATAAGGATGGGGAGATGGAAGGGATTTTTGGATAGATGGATGGGGAGATGGAAGGGATTTTTTGGATAGATGGATGGGGAGATGAAAGGATCATGGTATGAAGGGATAAAGGTTTTCGAGGGATTAATAGAAGGAGGATGTGGAGATAATGATATGGAGATGGAAGGGATGGTAGGGTGGATGAGTGATGTCTCCAAGGACTATGTCACAAAGAAGGAGATTCTCCATTGTAGGTATATCATGTATGATGAGGTAGGACAGATGTAAGACAAAAGGATGGGTAAATAAGAAAAGGAGATGTATTATGGTATAGTGGGTTGACAAGGAAGGTAGATGGATGTGGATAGGATGCATGAATAAGGAATTTGGATGGGGGAGGATAAGAAATATGGTAGTGCATGGATGAGGGGAATGCATACCAAGAGGTGTCCAAAGCTTGTATAGATAGGTGCCCTTGGCTTCATCAAGATCACAAGGATTAGGGTGAATAATGTAGTGGCATAGGAGGATACAGATGGTGGATTAGGGTGGGAGGACATGGATGGGGAGTTAACGTAGGAGTATTGGGATGGTGGATTAGGATAGGAAGACATGGATGGTGGATTGATGATAGAGAAAGTGGATGTGTAATTAAGGTAGGAATATTGGGATGGTGGATTAGGATGAGAAGATTGGGATGGTGGATTAAGATAGGAATATTGGGATGGTGAATTAAGGTGGGGAGATTGGGATGGTCGATTAAGATTGGGGAATGTGGATGGTGGATGAGGATCAAGTATTGGAGGATAATAAGATGGAGGGTTTGGAATAGGGGTGAAGGTGATAGCATTGTTGTGTGAAGATGGAGGGACATAGGAGGCTATGGATGGAGAAGAGCATGGAAACATGGATGTGGAATGAGATGGTTATGTGGGTGATGGATAATAGGGAGATGTAGATGAAGGATATGACGAATATGTGGATGGGGAAGATATTGGATATCCCTTGTCAAAGGTAGCATAAGGATTGCTAGTGGATGTGGATGAAGGTGTGATAGGATAGCTTGAAGGAGTAATTGGATTTTAGAAGAGGGTTGGGGAAAGCTTGCTAGCAATGATAGCATCAAGGGTGTTGTGCGTATTTTGTATGCATGCCCCGTCGTGGGTAGGGACCCCTCTTTTTCACTCCCGATAGGTCATTTTCGCTCCTGATGGTCTGTTTTGCTCTCATCTTGCTTTGCAGGCCCCTATTCCCAAGTTTAAGTCAATCATGAGCCTTAAAATGATCAATTTCCAATTGGACAAGTTCACCTATCTGAGTTTCACTAAGTCATTTGCTTTTGCAGGTTGGGTCCTACGGGTTTCCCTTAGCTTATCTCCTCGATGTCCGTTGGGTCTAATGGGCCCACATTTTTGGGTCTCCGCTTGCCATTCACTGTTGTGTCCTATCACTCATCCACAACTGGGCCTCAGCATCCGCCCGTGTGGAGGACTCCATATTCACCTTCACTGTTGCGTCACCATGGCATTGTTTCCTAATGATGAAGCTTCACTACCTTCCCATTTCCTGGACCCGCATCCCACCAATGTCGTCACCCTCTTATGGGCTTCCCCATGGCAGCTGTCATCCATCATTTTTCCATTGTAAGAAGGAACTCATATGTGGCATGCCCACTTGATGCACCTACATTCACTTATCCACTACATGCTTTCATGACACTATGGTCGTCACTCACTCAGTAGTTCTTGAACGACATCCTTAGTGGTATCGTTGAATCGATTATTCATGTTCAATCTCATAGGTTTCCTTTGATAGGGGCGTCGTAGGCTACCTTGTTGTTTATGGTAGGCCTCCCTAATGACTTCTCTGAAGACAGCATGCCCACCTCTAACTTCACGTTATGGCGTCCAAGTATGGTATCGGGGTGACCATGTAGTAATTGTGAACATGTAATCTTGAGTAAATGTTGCGAGGTAGTTTTGTGCACTAAATATTTCCAATCGGGTTTCCTTCTCTTTTCACATTAGAAACGATGACATTCAAGATTGGCACCGGTGGAAGTCATCTATGCGGGAACCGCTATGTAGACTTCCACCTGTATCTCGTTGTTCTCTTAACAGTTTTCCTCAAACATCTGCCTATGCACTTTCCTCCATGAAACCTACACATGTGGAGTCTTCTATTCTCTTTGTTGTTTGCTCACGGAATTCTTTGTTGCAGATGTTGACCCTCTTGTCGACACTTCTGACGGCAATATTGGCAATGAACCCGCACCCCTTTTCCCACATGGCATTTTCCACCCCATCGTCCACATCCA
Source organism: Sequoiadendron giganteum (assembly GCA_007115665.2). Taxonomy (NCBI): domain Eukaryota; kingdom Viridiplantae; phylum Streptophyta; class Pinopsida; order Cupressales; family Cupressaceae; genus Sequoiadendron; species Sequoiadendron giganteum. The sequence continues at coordinate 636,682,738 of CM021104.1, read as the reverse complement.
GCATCCACGTTAGCTCGTCCATGACTGACTTGGGTCTCCCTCATTACTACATTACACTTTTTTAGGGTCGGCCTACAAATCTGCTCCATCAAAGAATCGTCAATTGAAAGTTGTATCAAAACGAGCAAATTTCATGACGTATAAAGGGAAGAATTGAATCTCTATTCGGGGACATCTACACCGTGGGTGCTATTGTGCGGGTCTCCACCCTGTCGCCGCCATTTTTGCAATAGCATTCGATGATGGCTAGCCTGTACAGGTCTCCCGCAAACTACCCAAATGCTCTCTCTTTGAACCTCTGTGGTTGGCCAGTGGGTGTAGTTATTTACCTCGGGGGTGGATCATTTTATTGTGGTAATAAGTCATCACCCTGATCAATTAGAATACGCATGATTGATTTAATTAAATAAGGTGATTGGGAGAGAACCTATGAGAAAGGGCCAAATGATTTTAAATTGCACCTCAAACTAGTATGTCGCCCTTACAGAAGAATAGGTTGTCGATGGTATTACATTGATGCAATGATAACATTGCAAACCAGTAGGTTTTCAAGGTGATTAATGAACACCCAGTGGAATCAACATATAGTCACTTACTATCACAAGCACACAAACATTTGATAATCATGGAATTTACATGAAGAAGGGGATGTTCTATCAAGGAAATATCCCAGAAACATGGGTGATCATTGTTGAATGATTGGTCATTTCATCGAGCCTACAAAGAATCGAGTTCATTGCTTGGTGGAAATATTTGCGTAAATTTTGTATGTCATATATGATTTAAGTAGTGGCTCCACTGTGACTTGAGGTGAAGTCTTATCATCAGACATTAGCGGCCTCCATGTCGGTTTCTCACGCATTGATGCGCCACTCTATGTATGGAGATGGCAGTTGGAAAATTCAAAGCAATGAGTTGACAGAGGAGTTTGAATTTTTGTTAGACTGATTCAATCACAAATAATCATGCCCGATCATATGCATTGTAGGATAGGTCGATGTTTAATCTCAAACCAAATGATCACGCCACATAAGGATAGCTACCTCTAGCATACGAAGAGGAGGGATCACCAAAATACAAAGGGGAGATGTTAAATGAATAAAGTGGTTGCAAAAGATCTCCTTGCAGGTGACGTCCTCCTCTCTATTGTTAGGGCTTCTAATTTGGGTCTCCATCTTAACAATGCCATTTTCTATGACTACTACTAGCGGCGACCCTACGATGGTTGTTCGCACTCACATGCCTTCCAGATTCTTCCCTTTTGGATCCCGCAATCTCCATGGCCATCTCTTTGAGGGCGCTTCCTTATTGGCTTCCGCTCGTGGCTATCCCCACCTCATCCCTATGTAGGCTTCCTCCCGTGTGGACTCCACCAATGTGAGCACCACACACTTATTGACCACCATTTTATGTTAGCTCAATGACATTGCATTCATGTCCCTTGTGGATAGCACCTCTGCATGTTCCTCCCACAAATGCATTCAAGCACATGAAATCCGCATTAACTATTCCTCCTGAGTGATGAAGGAATGTGGCTTGGATAGACCAATAATCACATGACCTCATGAAAGCCTCTAAGTCCTGACAATATTAAGAGAGGATTGATGCCTTAAATAAAAGACGCATTTAATAAAAAACACTTAGGTTTCTCATTCCCGGCCTCTCTGAGATGAAATGGAAAGCACGTGAGGATGAATAATTTGGGAGGGAGTTTCCAAGTGGGCTTCTAACCTAGGACAAAGGATGGTGGTAAATTTTGGCTAGATGTATTAAGGAATTAATGAATTTTCTAAAGATTTTGATGTACTCTTATTTGTCTATATTCACGAGATTGCTACATGTAATGGATCGAGTAATTTCTAATTGGTTGTATCTACTCGTTACTTGCAAGTAAATGTTAGATAAAAGAAGTGGAGGTTTATTGTGGGGTGAGTGCATCTAGAGGATGGGTTGGTGCTCCAAGGCTGTAGAGATTTGTTTCTCGCATAGCGCTATTTCAACACACTCCCATGTGAAATCTTCGCTTCCCTCATACCGGACTTAGTTGTGTGCACAAGTGCCTTTTCATAGCTAATATAAAAATTTGATACACTTATTCTATAGTATAATTGTGACCAAAGAAGGTGACATCGAAAAATGAGCAAGGTTTTATAATGATCAGAGGGGACATAGAGTCATAGGATGTGGTTGGACGTGTTTTCTAGGTAAGAGTCTCAAGGGAGAGTTGGAGCAGGTCTAATACTTGTGTCATACCACTAGATCAAATTATGTAGTTAGGTAAAAAGGGAGCTCAAATCTGCTTCTATTGTGTGAGGCTTTCACGCAATGACAACTTTATGCATCCTTCAACCCATGATATGGCCCTTGATGGTCGACGTCGAGCCCTTCAAATTTATCAATGAAATTTTGTATTAACCAATTTCCCACTACAATATCGAATAGACTCCTAGAGCCCGATGATGAACTCTAGTTTATAGTTGTAAATGGTGGCATGTGCCCTAATGCATAATTGGGGGGCACATTTAATTAAATCCTTCATCAGGAGTTTGTGGGTGGCGCATTGCGAGGGTCTTTCTCGCCTTTTTCATGGTCAAAATAGACTCTTCCTCACATATTCTTGCATTATGGTACTCGCAATCATCCTCTCCGCGAATGGCGTGAGCTTCTGGCACTCCTACATGGTGTCATAGCTTGAAAGAAAGTGGTTAATCAAGATGATTTACCTAGCATAGTGAAGGACGATCGCATCATCGAATGATAATGGCAAATCATGTATTAAGATCAACAGAGGCACGAGAATATTGAATCATTGAAATGGTAAAGTGTATTGGAGCACCTTGGGTTTATGGGCACCTCACCATCGTTTATAGTCTACCAAATTGTTGTGTGATAAAATGAACGTCTCCTTATTATTTTTGGTCTCACGGTGATGTTGTTGCGAAGTTGGTGGTTCTTTGCTTGACATAACAAACCCTTTCCTTAGAGACTCTGCAGCATGGGTGGCAGCTACCCAAATGTCATCTGCTTCATGGCATTCTTGCCATGATGGCCCACACTTCTTTCTTCGCACTCTTCTCATGAATTCTTCTTTTTCCTCGGTCGCCGCGTATGATCCCCTCCTAGTGACCATCCCACTATGGTGGACCTACCCCTATGACAGACATTGGTGATATGGGTGTAGTATTTCTTGGGGTGCAAAATGAATGATCAATTGGATAACATATACATAATTAATGGTGTAGTTGAATTTCATATCTGCACTCCTCTTGCTGCATGGTATTCTCACGTGACCACCTTATTAAAGCAAATAAATTCAAGTGTTATTAAGAGAGGGCACGAATATGAAAATTGGAAGATTGTAACAGGCAGACACCACCCATAATTAAATGAAGAATTTAGAATAAATATACTCTAAATGAGATGACACACATGAAATGGAATCATTTATCTATTGTATTTCATGATGATGGATAATTTACTAATATTACAGTGTCATTATGGATCATTCTATGTTGAGTATTGTGTTCACAAAGTGCAGGTCTATACCGCAGAATGGTTATCATCATTAGGGGGGATATGGTTATTAGTCAATCAATAATTATGAGGACATGAAAACATTAAACTAAGAATTTCCAATCATTATTGCACCTTATGTTATAATGTTTAACCCTTGGAATTCAATGTGAACTAATATTTCATGGAATCTATGTTGTGCAGATTGAGGCAGAACTAATGTGAGAGGAAAGGTATTGTTGAATGAGAGGATGGGGAAATCTCCAGAGGAATGAAGCTACAATTGGAGGAGTGCTTCCACACAAAATGTGTCGAGAATTGTGCCCAAAGTGAGAGTGCTTTGAGTGAAACACGCTTAAAGGATGGATAGTGTGCCAAAGGGGGACTAACAAACATGCATACTGAAGGAAGTTGGGGCAGATAAGTCAAAGGGTTTTCCACCAAAGTCAGAAGCAAGTGGGAGTTGTCTAGATTTTCATTAAATGATCATGATTCATCAGGATTTGTCCCGCAAGATCTGGACCAACATGTCTACTCTTCAGTAGTACAAATCTGCAAGAAGATGCACTTAATTCAATGAAGGAATATTGCAAATACACCAGACAAGGGGTAGCCTGGGCAGCACTCAGCCAAAACACAGAAAGAAGCTACAGGATAAAATTACTACAATGCCAAGAACAATAAAATACAAAATAGGGAAAAGGACCTGAATGTATTTTAAATTGTGAAATATTGGGGGTAGGTGAAACCCTAACTTGTATCAAATCTGGGCCACACAATGTAAATTAATCCTAGTTGTTCATTCGAGCTTTGGAAAACTATAAATAGGGGCTTTCTCCTCATTTTTAATTGTTGGAGAATTGGTTTAAAAGGAATTTTGCACCAATAGAGGGAAGCATTGCATTATTTTATGGGTGTTTCTTTTGATTTTGTTCATTATGCATACATGGTTCAACTTACATATTATTTTTATCTTGTATTTTCTTGAATGTCTTTAATGTTGTTGGTTGTTACAGTATTTGATGCACTTCCAGCTCATGTTTTTTCTGATTTAATGATGATGAAACACTTTCTAAAGCTAGTCTAAGATAACTTACTTGTTGCAACCTAGTTCAATTGTATGTTCATGAAGTGGATGCACAATTTGAAAATTTTCAAACCTTAGCATATTGCACTAGTTTTGTGCAGTTGTAGGTTTCTCTTGGTCAAGAAAAACCTAGCTTAGGGAAGTTTTTCTATTGCAGTAGACTCCATTATTACTATTCATTCATAGCTTAGATTTATATTATCTCTCTTAAACCTTTCCCTTTTGCTATTTCTTTTGATCTTTGGTTAGAGTAGGATTCCAAGCACCAACACAATGTCAAACTTGGTGAAAGAGGTGAGTTTCAGCTTGTTTTTTTGAGTAGATAGCTACTATTCATTCACTTCCAACACTTTGAAACTCCATTTTCAGACCCAACTTCCCATGATTTGTAAACCATAAAAGTTGCCATTTGATTACTAGAAAAACACATCAACCAATTGAACTATTCCAAGCATTGTCATGACCTAACACCCGAGAAACATTGGGATAATTTTTTGCAACTCATTTGTAGGGAATTATCTTTAAAGAGAGATAGCATACTTGTGTGTTTCCTGTGTTGAGAAGTGAAAAAACACCCATCAACAAAGGAGATCTATATCATACTCATCTTGATCAACAAGGCTTTCATTATCATCATCAACGTAATCAGGATTTCCCTTGACTACTATTTTTTATTGTATTGATGAAGGATAAGGATTCATGATGTTGGATCGGATGGATGTGGATTGAAAATATGGGAGTAGATGATTAGAAGAGGAGAGATGATGAAAAGATAAATAGAATAGATTAGAAGAATGTGAAAGAATGGGTCTTAAGATTTTTTTCGATATCAAAATATCTTGGATGTGGATGGACTAAAGCTCAAATTGGGATATGAATTAAGCTCATATTAGAATCTGATTGAAGCTCAGATTAGGACATCATTGAAGCTCAAATTAGGATGATAGGATTAAAGCTTATATTAAGATGGTGGGATTAATTCTCATATTAGAGTTGGATTGGAGCTCAGATTAGGATGATTGGAGGGTGTGATGGGATTGATTCCTAATTTCAAGGATATAGCCAAAATGATGAGGAAATTTTTTGGATGAATGAAGGATAGGTTTAGCTGACTCCTTGCTCAAAGGGGATGATGTTTGGATAGATTGATTAGGGTTGATAAGATGAAAGTGATCACTTGGGGATGGATAATGTAGGGGGGAAATGATTGGATTATGATTTCAAATTGAGGAAGATATAGACTAATCATGACATGGAGGATTGACTCTTTGGATTTTATATGTGAAGCAGATCCACCCCTATGGGTAATGGATTCACCTTTTCAAGTAATGGGATCGCCTATCTAAGGATCAGCAAAATTGCCTCTATGTTTGACAAGATCACCTCTATCTAGGACTCAGGCTCGCCTATATCTTGAGATGTCGAAAGGAACACATGGACATGGGACACAAATTCGCCTATCTAAGGATCAAGTTCGCCTATGTGTATGAAAAGATCACCTTTCTAAGACATAGGATCTCCTATATCTTCAGACACCCAGAAGGAAATGGGTGGACTCGAGACACAAAATTGCCTATCTAAGGATCAAATTTGCCTCTTTCTTGAGATGTACAAACACAAACAAAAATGACTATATAATGGTTAATGGATTCGCCTATCTCCTGAACTGTATGGATGGGGATAGTGCAAACAAGTGTAGGATCTCCCCTAAAAACAATAGGTTCACCTATTCTAAGAGATTTGCAGACAAGGGAGACCCAAATGGAAAATGAGATCACCCCTGCAGAAAACAGGTTTGCCTATTCTAGGAATAGACAGGCGGGGATGACATGGAATTGCCTATGAAGTACTTTCAAGATTACCTATTCTAAGGGAACAGATGGATGAGGATGACATAGACTAGACACAGACTCACCTATAGGAGGAGAAATATTTCCTATTCAAGGAATAGGCAGACACGGGGTCGCCTAATGTAGGGACCCATAGGAAAATTCACCCCTAAGGAGGATGAGTTCACCTAAAGGATGACCTAGACTAGACTTGAGACATGGAATAACCCCTTTAGAGGTCAAGATCACCTATCCATAGTGCAAGTTTTCCTCTGTGAAAAGAAAACTCACCATTGACAGTAGGGGCAGACTATGGAAAAGGACAAAAAGCACAAAAAACAACAAATAGAAGGTCGGACTAACTCAGACTGATGACAAACACTGGTATTGCACAAGAAGACACACCAGGAAACACAATCCTAGAATTAGTGATAAGGGTTTAAAAACTTGATGTAGGCCCACCACCTTAAGGGGACACCCCAAGGTTAATACTATGTGATATTGGGGTGGTTCTTTGGATCACCCTTTCTCACGAAGTTAGATAGCTAGAGATCTAGTGGCACAAGGTCATCAACAAATGCCATGGGCTCACCTTCTCTCTCTCACTTGAGAACTATCCTAGTCCACCACGAGGATTTCTATCTCAACCCAAGGGAGTACATGGTGAATAACTTTGAGGTACGTTCCACATCCCCTACACTATACCAAGCCGTGACTAAGACACAGGTCTTTATCTATGATAAATAAGGCTATCTCGTGCGTCCTTAATATACACTAAGGTATGTGAGGCACAACTGTGAACACTAGCTTGTCACAGGCGTGGATCAGGAGCCCCAGCAAGGTACTGGAAACTCAGACCAACCTTGGACATCTTATCTAGGTATCACCCTAGCTTTGGCACTTCACTACACATGACGTGACTAGATTGGGGTATAGCTTTAGCTCTCCCCCCTTTATATACCTTGTTGGTAACAGGTGGTTGGAATCGTCCCTCGGTGAAATCCCAAACAGGTCCTAATAAAGGAAGGAAATACTAGATGCTTCATCTGGTCCCCGGGCTCACATTTAGCACAAGGGGAGAGCTTAGACACACTGGAATTTCCTAGGTAGACTGGACTAGACTAGAATGAATTATGATTTCTCATCACCCAAGATCACCGAAAAGTGCAAGGGGAGTGGATACGTCAACAATTTGCTCCCAAACATGATAAGCAAGTTAACTGACCCTTTAATTAATCTATGTGTTCCTATCTAGTATGAAAAAGACACACACACAATCTAATATAGGGGTCTTCGATCGATCATCTTGTAGAAGATAAATTAGTATTTTTAATACTCCGATCTTGGACAAGCAAGGTCAAGCTGCACAAAAAGATGATTAGATACAAAGATAAATGATGAAAAATAGATGATTGTTAGCCCAGGGGGAGTGGAACACCCAATGTAATGAAAAGGGGGGTGCGAGGGGATAGTCCAATCCCTCGCAGAACGGGTTCAGAGGTGAAGCCCCCAAAGAAATTTTTTTGAAAAGGAAACTATAAAGCGCTATGAATTTTTTTCAAAAATTAAGATTTTTATACCTTATGTGGATCATGCAAGTTCACCCCTATATGTCATGGATTCTCCCTTCGGGAGTGCAGGTTCACCCTTTTGAGCAGAAGCAGAATTGCCTCTGTAGGTCATGCACTCGCCTATTCAGATATCAAGTTTGCTCATCCTCAAATTCTCCTATTTGGAAAGAGGCAAGATCGGATTTACCCGTCGGGGAGCAGGTTCACCCATTTGTGTAGCAGATTCTCCTTTATGAGGGGTTGAAGTCAAGATCACCCCAGGAGTGAGCATAATCGTCCATTAATTGGAGGGGTGAGTATGCATCTACCCCTTAAGTGGAAGGGTAAAACATAATCACCCCTTATGTGGAAAGGCGAATGCATAATAGCCTTTGTGAATCCAAAGTTGTTCTATCAGGTGCAGGATCGCCTTTCCCAGAAATAGGTGGGTGCACAATCACCTATCGAGGAGTGGGTCCACCCCTCTTCAGGAAAGGCATATACGTGTAAACCTATGTCGATGCAGATTCGCCCCTATGTCAAGTAGATTCGCCCATCAGGGGCGGATTCGCCTTTGTGTGTGAAATATGAACCTGCAAAATGTGAAACATCAGAAAAACATGAAAGTAGACCCATGACGTGGGTCCCACTAGGTGTGCCAAAGATGTGTGCAGTGTTTTTATCCCATCTAAATGCAAGAAATAAACTCAAGAAAAAGATAAAAACCAAAGACAACACTCAAGTTTAGGGCTTAAAGATGAAAATCAAACTTAAAAATGAAAATAAAATCAATTTTACCTTGTTTGAGGTTGATGAGTTGTTTTCCCCTTTTGATGGCTTGATATGTGTGCTCCTAGATTGATTTGGGCAACATAACGGCTTGATTTTGCTTGATTTGGATGCAAGGATTTGGTTATGGTGATAGTGTGAGAGATTGAGATGGTTGTGTATGATGTTTGGGATTGAGATTGTGAGAGCTTGAATGTGTGGTTGCATTTGGTTGGAATGGTTGAGAATGGTTAAAATGCAAAAATCGCTAATTTTTAGTCATTTAGCAAAGGAGATTGAAATGGATGGCCAAGATTGATTCTTGAAAGAGGATCAAGGGTTGAGATCAAGAGTTGACCAAAGGAATTAAAAATTCCTTTTTAATGTGCATGGAAAGGAAAAAAGGAATTTAATATTCCTTGGGGGATGAGAGAGGAATTAAAAATTCCTCAAAAAGACTTTGGGAAGACAAAAAGGAATTAAAAATTCCTTGGGGGATGGGGAGAGTTGACTAAGGATTTGATTAGGCCAATTGATGAAGGATTAGAGGAAGGTTAGGTGGCTAATGAGGATTAGGAGCCAACTTGAAAAATTTAGAGGATGTGACACATCCTAATCATGAATTAGGAATGTGCACATCTCTAATGATGGGATTAGGAGGTGGATTAGGATTGGATGTAGATTATGGGGAATGAGAGATAAAGGGAATTAAATAGATAGAAATTATTTATTTAATTCATGGGATAGAAGAGGTCAGGTAGGATAAATGATAAAATATTTAATTATTTAATTAAATACCTTAGGGATTTAGAGGATTTTAGGGATCTATTAATTAAATAATAGCAATATTATTTAAGTAATGTGTATAAGAGTATATTTAGATAAAAAGGGATAAATTTGACCAAATGTAAGTGGCCAAATTTAGGTGTCCACACCCGGATACCGTGTTAGTTACGAGAATTCTATCTGAGGCATCAAGATCATGTAGGGAACCTTTACAATAACCTCTCTTGGTTTTTTGTTATCTTGGAGTCATTTTTTCATGGTGTCCAATTTTGATTTAATGGAAAAAGTGTCAATTGCAAGCAATGTAAAGTTGCAAAGTGGTGTAACTTTCATTCTGCAACTCATATGACCAAACGAATTGTTCCAACATATCCGGATGGGTATGTTTATGCTAGGCATGGTCCTCTTTTACACCCAAACACACCAAATCACTCTAAGCTATGTTCAACTAGGTTAATCCCTTAAGGGTCCAAAGTGCAAAAGGGTAGCAATCTTTGATGAGCTATTACTCAGAAACCATGACACTTGTACAAAAAAAAATTCTAAGCCTACGGGATTGGATTGGGCCCCTCTATCATGGAGTCATTTTCCTGTAGTGTCCAGTTTTCACTTGATGGAAAAAGTGTCAAATGTAAGCAATGTAAAGTTGCAATGTGATGCAACTTTTGTTCTACAACTCATGTGACCAAACAAACTATTACAATACATCTGTATGGGTTTTTTTACACTAGGAATGGTCCTCTTCCACCACCTAAACACATTGAATCACTATGAGCTACGTTCAACCGGCTCAATCCCTTAAGGGTCTAAAGTGCAAAAGTGGAGCAATATTTGGTGGGCTATTACTTGAAAACCATGGTGCTTATGAACTCTCTAAATGAGCCTATGGGATTGCATTGGGCTCCTTGACAATGACCTCTCTTGGCTTTTGTTATCTCAGAGTCATTTTCTTGTGGTGTCTAGTTTTCACTTGATGGAAAAAGTGTCAAATGCAAGTAGTGCAAACTTGCAAAGTGGTGCAATTTTCATTCTACAAGTTGTGTGACCAAATGGACTATTACAACGCATCTGTATGGGTGGTTTTATGCTAAGCATGTTCCTCTTTCTCACCCAACACGTCAAATTGCTTTGAGCTACATTCAACCAGCTCGATCCCTTAAGGGTCCAAAGTGCAAAAGGGCAGCAATATTTCATGGGCTATTACTCAAAAAACTGACATTTACAAACTCTCCATTTGAGCCTATGGGATCATGTTAGGTCCCTCTACAATAATGTCTCTCAATTTTTGTTATCTTGGTGTCATTTTTCCATGGTGTCCAGTTTTCACTTGATGAAAAAAGGGTCAAATACAAGTAGTGTAAAGTTGCAAAGTGGTCCAACTTTCGTTCTACCACTCATGTGACCAAATGAACTGTTCCAAAGTGTCTGGATGGGTGGGTTTACACTAGTAATGGTCCTATTTTTCATCTAAACATGTTGAATCACTCTGAGCTACGTTCAACCAACTTGATCCCTTAAGGGTCCAAAGTGCAAAAATGGCAGCAATCTTTGACGAGCTATTACTCGGAAACCATGGTGCTTACGAACTCTCTATCTGAGCCTACGAGATTGTGTTGGGATCCTCTATAATAACCTCTTTCGATTTTTTTATCTCGAATTCATTTTCCTGTGGTGTCTAGTTTTCACTTGATGGAAAAAGTATCAAATGCAAGCAGTGCAAAGTTGCAAAGTGGTGCAACTTTTGTTCTGCAGCTCGTGTGACCAAATGGATTGTTCCAAAAAATTTGGATGAGTGGGTTTACACTAGGCATGGTCCTCTTTTGCACCCAAACATTTCAAATCACTTTGAGTTCTCCATTCAACCGACTCAATCCCTTAAGGATCAAAAGTGCAAAAGGGCAGCAATCTTTGACGGGCTATTACTTAGAAACCATGATGCTTACGAACTCTTTGTCTAAGCCTATGAGATCAAGTTGGGCCCTTCTATAATAATCTCTCTCATTTTTTTTTATCTCAAAGCATTTTCTTGTGGTGTCCAATTTTCACTTCATGGAAAAAGTGTCAAATGCAAGCAGTGTAAATTTGCAAAGTGGTGCAACTTTTATTCTGGAACTTGTGTGACCAAATGAACTATTCCAACGCATCCAAATGGGTATGTTTACACTAGGCATGGTTCTCTTTCACACCCAAACATGTCAAATCACTCTGAGCCACGTTCAACCGGCTCAATCCCTTAAGGGTCCAAAGTGCAAAAGGGCACCAATCTTTGATGGGCTATTACTCATAAACTGTGATGCTTACGAACTCTTCATCTAAGCCTATGGGATCAAATTGGTCCCCTTTACAATAACCTCTCTCTATTTTTGTTATCTCAGAGTCATCTTCTCATGGTGTCTTATTTTCACTTGATAGAAAAAGTGTCAAATGCAAGCAATGTAAAATTGCAAAGTGGTGCAACTTTCGTTCTGCAACTCATGTGACCAAATGAACTATTCCAACGCATCCTGATAGGTACATTTATGCTAGGCATGGTCCTCTTTCGCACCCAAACATGCCCAATCAATCTAAGCTATGCTCAACCGGCTTGATCCCTTATGATGACATGCAAAACAATCAAAAAGAGAAACATTCACATGTTTATTGAGAATTCCAAGTTTTCCACACAAAAAGCATATGATCGTCCTCAAGTCTAGCAAGTGCAAGATGTTTTTTAAGTATTTTTATTTTCATTACAAAATATAAAACCAATTGTAAATGCGTACAATTGTGGAACTTGGAAACATTTTATTTTTCCTCAATTAACAAATTTGGTTGTGAAGCATTTTGTCATTTTCATTTGAAACAGCTTTGCTATCCTTGAAAATTGGAATCTAAGAGAAACAATTGATTCTCTCATGTACATTTACTATTTGGTGTGATAAATAAAGTTTCTACCTTTGAGTCCATTTCTTATTTGTATTATAAATTATAAAGTTTTCTTTCAAGTCCATTTCCTATACAAGAAATATTATTGCAAAAAGTTAACATATACATCTTTTGACATGTTTATATGGTGATGGACCAAGAACATAACAATTCATTTTGTATTGTGAGGATTATGCTATGAAAATGTTTAAATACTATTCAAGATAATTGTTTGTATGATAATGTGTCAAGAAGTTAAATACTCATCATCTACTATGAATATTATGTTTTGCAAGTGTTGTGAAGATTATGTATCTTTTGCTTAATTGAGTTGTTCCAATCAAAAGATTAAATATACTAGAATCTTTTTATAAAACATCTCATGGAATACCAATTGAAAACATGTTTTTTTCTTTTATATAAGCATTTCATGGAACTCTTTGGATTAAAATGAATTGAGACATGTAAAAACAAGGGAGCATTAGGAAATACATTGCTTAAGGATCTTAAATAAGCCTTCTCTCTTGTTGCAATTTTGGGTGGATTATTGCTTTCAAAGTATTAGGAATGCTTTGCCTATTTTCTAGTTGGAAATTTTCATTCTAGAAGGCTCATCTCTAAATATATATTATACTCATTCTTAATCAATTATCAAGTTAATAATCAATGTATTTATAATTTACAGTTAATCTTTTCTTTTCAATTTGTGCAATTTTTTAATTTGTAACTCTACTAGTATTCCTAGAAATATTGAAGTTGTTTAGAATCAACTAATAAATTTGTTTAGCATCAATCAATAAATATTCAAGACAAACCATGAAGGACAACAATGATCAATGCTAGGGCTAACCAATTAATAAGTATACACATGAATAAGTCAAGCATACATGTGAATAAGGGAAGCATAAGTACTCAAAAACATGTAAGCCTTGAAGTATACACACGAAAACATAGTATACATAAATTAATACAAATTATATGCATAAATACAAGGTATACACATGAAAAAATGTTAGTCACAAAGTATATATTGGAATACATGTAAGTCACAAAGTATACACGTAAGTTGTAAAGTATACACTTGAATACACGTAACTCATATCTATTGAACTATAGATTTATAATGCAAATATGGACACCATTGATAAAAAATATTTGTATTAACCAAATAGCCATGTAGTCATACATCAATATATGTCAATATAAGTATAAAATACATACAAAATAACCATATAGGCTTACAAGAATGCCTTATAGACATACAATGTCAAATATATCCAATACAAAATATGTACAAAAATGCCATATAGGCATACAACAAAGGGCTCTAGAATCAAAATTCATTGCTTTGCATCCTCTTGAAATAAATTATTTCCCTTTGCTTGTCAACTGGATGGCGATAGGTTTGTCACTCGTTTATTCTAAGGTTAAGGAGTGCTCATGGTGCTCCTCTTAGGATTTAGTTCCTAGTCAAACTTTATCTATTACAATAAGAAGTAAAGACAATAATATGTAGAAATTAAATTATAAAAATTGATATATTTAACAAAATAATCACTTACCTCCAGTAGACGATCTCTCACCTCGAGGGAAATATTCACATGCCCATGTTGTGGTGTGTTGAAGCCTTGTAGAAACCATTCAAAGAGAAATTAAACTATGAATTAATAATGGTTTTATTTTTCACTAACTAACAGCTATAACAATGAATGTAAATTAAAATTTAGTAATCTACCTCATACCTCCTCTGTGAGAGCCATCAAGGAATCTATGGGTAAGTGCACCAAGATGGTTCACAAAAAGGGGACTTAAGTGGACAGTTTTTTTTTGAAATCAGGAAATACTGACCTTGGACATGAAATTAAGGATAGTTACACTCAAAATTTTGAGATGGAACAAAAACAAGGATCATCCGAGTCCACTTTCTAAACTACTAATTTATTTTTAAAATGGTTGAGATTAAGGGGTTCAAAAGAGGGACGTAGACAAATTGGTGTTGTTTTTGTCAGAAAAACATAACATAGCAACTCTTGTACAACCCTCATACAGTGAACTTTTTTTTAGTATTTTTAAAATCGCAACTGTCATAAGTTAGCTAACAATATGTAGTTGATGCACAATTTTTCTAATAATTTTTTAATGAATATTTGATTTTTTACTAATTTTCGAAGTGGACACTTCTTGAAAAATAGAATTTTGGTCGTGCTACCCCTACAAATTTTGGAAAATAATTGAAATTTTTAAATAAAATAAAAAAATTGTAGAATGGAGTCTAGTTTCTAAAATTGCAATTTATTTGAAATTTTGATGAGCGGTTAATTTATAACGAAAAAAACACCAAACATTTCTTTTTGCCAAAAAAGAGACATACAAACAAAATAAATTATGGATGAAAGGCTTAACATTGTTAGAAAGTGAAAAAAATTACATTGTTGGATAGCTAAGAGAGAACGTAACATTACCCAGATGTTTGATTTGTTTGATATTAAACCACGTGCAATCCTAACGGTGAGCACGAACTTGATTATGTGAAATATTGTAGAATTTGCAAAAACACATCTCTGGTCTTTGGGAATGCTCTCCAAGCCTTTGGGTTGGTATTCCAAGGCAAATACCAATCCTAAGGCTTGGGAATTCCCAAAGAAAGATATAACGTGAGCGCATTATATCGTAGTTTTGAAATGGTTTTTTGCTTCTGTGGGAAACATGTCAAACAAGACATAATGCGAATGCATTATAACGCGCTCACGTTATGTCCTCCTTTATGTTAAATATCATTCTATTGAATGTATGCTGATATATTTATATGTTTGTATGTACATGTATGCTTGTATGTCATGTATGTATGCATGTATGAATGCTTGTATGTATGTACGTATGCCTGTATGTATCAATATATGTATATTGTGTGTATGCCTATATGTATGTATGTATGTATGTATGTATTTACATATGTCTTTAGAGGGAGGGAAAATTTTAAGAGAGAGAGAGAGGGGGTGGAAGTGAGAATTTAAGAGAGGGAGTGGAAGAGAAGGGGTTGGAGTGAGAAGGACTTAGCTAGGTAGGGTGGGAGGGATAGAGGGAGGGAGAGAGAGAAGGGGGGTGGAAGAGAGAGAATTGAGAGAGAGGGAGAGAGAGAGAGAGGGGAGAGAGAGATGGGGAGAAAGAGAGAGTTATGTAGGTAGGGTGCCAAAGGGAGAGACTTGATAGTGTGAGAGGGGTGAGAGGAAGAGACTTGAAAGATAGGTAGTGAGAGGGAGTGTGAGAGAGAGGGAGTGAGTGAGATATTTGAGAGAGGGAGAGGGTGTGGGAGGGAGTGACCTGATAGAGGTAGAGAAAGAGGGGGGTGGAGTGAGAGGGACTTATCCAGGTAGGTTGGGAGGGATAGATAGAGAGAAGGGAGAGAGACATAGAAAGAGTTACCTAGGTAGGTTTCCAGAGGGAGAGACCTGAGAGAGAGAGAGGGGGTGGGAGGAAGAGACATGAGAGAGGGAGAGAGAGGGAGAGAGAGGGAGTGAGAGAGAGTGGGAGGGACATAGAGAGAGATGGATAGAGGGAGCAAGAGAGGGTGGTAGGGATTAATTGAATGAGAGGTATGTAGAAAGAGAGAGAGGGTAGATAGAGAAAATTAGAGAGGGTAGGAGAGAGGGAGGGAGGGAGAGGTGAGATGTATAGAAAGAGAGAAAGTGATAGGGGTTGAGGGTATACAGTTGAGGGATTAGGGTGGAGGACCTATAGGGTTGATGGTTTCAGGGTATTAGGGTTTAAGGGTTGACGGTTGAGAGAATAGGGTCGATGGTAAAGGTTATTGGGTTGAGGGTATAGGGTAGAAGGTTTAAAGTTTTAGGGTTGAGGGTAGAGGGTTTAGGGTATAGGTTTGAGGGTATATGGTTGAAGGATTAGGTTCAAGGTCCAATGTAAAGGGTAGAGGGTATAGGGGTTGATGGTTTAGGGTTTAAGGATTGAGGGTTGAGGGATTAAGGGTTGAGGGTTGAGAATTGAGGGTTGAGGGCTTAATGTATAGGGTAGAGGGTAGAGGGTTTAAGAGTTTAGGGTTTAAGGGTTGAGGGTTGAGGGTAGAGGATTGAGGGTAGAGGGTAGAGGGTTTAAGGGTTAGGGTTTGAGGTTTGAGGGATTAAGAGGTTATAGGGTAGAGGGTTTAAGGGTTGAAGTTTTAAGGTTGAGGGTAGAGGATTAAGGGCATAGGGTTAGGGGATTAGGGTTGAGGGTCTAATGTATAGGGTAGAGGGCATATGGGTTGAGAGAATAAGGATTAGGTGTTGAAGGATTAAGAGGGTATAGGGGTTGAGGGATTAGGGTTTAAGGGTTGAGGGTTGAGGGTTGAGGGTTGAGGGATTTAAGAGGTATAGGGGGTGAGGGGATTAGGTTTTAGGGTTGAGGGTTGAGGTTGATTTAGAGGCTATAGGTTTGGGTAGGGTTTTAAGGTTGAGGTTGAGGATTTAGAGGGTATAGGGGTTGAGGGATTAGGGTTTAAGGTTGAGGTTGAGGGTTGAGGGATTAAGAGGGTATAGGGGTTGAGGGATTAGGGTTTAAGGGTTGAGGGTTAAGGGTTAATGGATTAAGAGATATAGGGTTGAGGATTAGGGTTTAGAGGTTGAGGAGGTTAGGGTTAAGGTTAAGGTTCTAGGGTTGAGGGTTGAAAGTTAGGGTTATAAGTTGAGGAGTTGAGGTTGAAAGTTAAGATTAATAGGGATTGAGGATTAGGGTTTAAGGGTTGAGGTTGAGGGTTGAGGGATTAAGAGAGTATAGGGTTGAGGGATTAGGGTTGGGGTTAGGGTTTTGAGGGTTGAGGGTTGAGGGATTAAGAGGTAATAGGGGTTGAGAGATTAGGTTTTAAGGGTTGAGGGTTGAGGGTTGAGGAATTAAGAGGGTATAGGGGTTGAGGGATTAGGGTTTAAGGGTTGAGGGTTGAGGGATTAAGAGGTCATAAGGGTTAAGGGATTAGGGTTTAAGGGTTGAGGGACTAAGAGGGTATAGGGGTTGAGGGATTAGGGTTGAGGGTTGAGGGTTGACAGATTAAGAGGGTATAGGGGTTGATGGATTAGGGTTTAAGGGTTGAGGGTTGAGGGATTAAGAGGGTATAGGGGTTAAGGGATTAGGGTTTGAGGGTTGAGGGTTGAGGGATTAAGAAGTTATAGGGGTTGAGGGATTAGGGTTTAAGGGTTGAGGGTTGAGGTATTAAGAGGTTATAGGGGTTGAGGGATTAGGGTTTAATGGTTGAGGGTTGAGGTTTGATGAATTAAAAGGGTATAGGGGTTGACGGATTAGGGTTTAAGGGTTGAGGGTTGAGGGTTGATGGATTAAGAGGGTATAGGGGTTGAGGAATTAGGGTTTAAGGGTTGAGGGTTGAGGGATTAAGAGGGTATAGGAGTTGAGGGATTAGGGTTTAAGGGTTGAGGGTTGAGGGATTAAGAGGGTATAGGGGTTGAGGGTTGAGGGTTGAGGGATTAAGAGAGTATAGGGGTTGAGGGATTAGGGTTTAAGGGTTGAGGGTTGAGGGTTGATGGTTGAGGGATTAAGAGGGTATAAGGGTTGATGGATTAGGGTTTAATTACTCCCTCCTACCCCCTCTCCCTCTCTTAGGTCTCTCTCTCATTGTTCAATTACTCCCACTCTCTCTTTCTCCCACTCTCCCTCTCCCTCCCTCTCTCCCTCTCTCTACCTCTTTCTCTCTCCCCCTCTCTCTCTCCCTCTCTCCCACTCTCTCTCACTCTTATCTCTCTCCCCTCTATCCTTAACCCTTAACCCTTTAAACCCTTAACCCTCAAACTCTTAACCCTTAACCCTTAACCCTTAACCCTTTAAACCCTTAACCCTTAAACCCTTGACTCTTAACCCTCTACCCTCTATCTCTCTCCCAAAATCTCTCTCTCCCTTCTATCCTTAACCCTTAACCTTTTAAAACCTTAACCCTTAAACCCTTTAAACCCTTAACCCTTAACTTTTAACCCTCTACCCTCTATCTCTCTCCCACTCCCTCTCTCTCCCCCCTCTATCCTTAACCCTTAACCATTTAAACCCTCTACCCTCTATCTCTCTCCCACTCCCTCTCTCCTCTCTCCCCTATATCCTTAACCCTTTAAACCCTCTGCCCTCTATCTCCCTCTTTGTGTCCCTCTCTCCCTCTAACTCTTACCCTCTGCCATCCTCTCCCATCCTCACTCCCTCTTCTCCTCCCTCTCTCTTCTCCCCTCCCTCTCCCTCTCTCTCTCTCTCTCTCTCTCTCTCACTCTCTTTCTCTCAACCATACACCCTCTACCCTTAAATCCTCAACCCTACCTCCCTCTCCACTATATATCTCTCCTCTCCCTCTACCTCTCTCTCTCTCACACACACACACACTCACCTCTATCTCCTCTACTATAAGGGTATAGGGGAGAGATATAGAATTAGGATAGAGGGTATAGACAAAGAGGGAGCAAAGAAATCTATTAAAAAAACCATATTTCATATAACATGAGAGCATTTTGAAGAAGTAGAGATATGACCGTTTTAGCAAGAAATAATGTGCTCACATTATAATGCAAGTGTGTTTTGTCTTCCACTTAAAACGGGAAAAAAACTCAATATACCCATGATCTCAAGTCCCACATTCTACATATTCTCCTGGTTTTGCGCATGCTCTGACAAAAAGTAGCTTTTTGATGATGTTGCGAAGTGTGCAAGCATGTTTTTCACATTCCACCACCTTTTCCATGAGCTTTCTACCACATTTGCATGAAATAGCAGAGTTTTCACATTGAAAGACATATAATATCAATTCAAGTTTGAATTCCATTGAAAACTGATATATAATTGAAGTTTGGAGGGGAATAAGCTTTTGAAAAAGTCAAATTGTTGAGTTTGAAGAAAGAAGAAGCTAAGGCTACATAATTGGGTTGAACTCCATTTGAAAGTCTGGTTTTTTAGGTATGTGAAGTCTTTACACATTTTATTTCATTCTATTATGGCTTGCTTTCATTTTTGTTATTTTGCACATTCCATGTTGATCATTGTTTGTTTGTCATTATAACCTTAGGTTGTCAATGCACATATTAAATTACACAATTATATACACTTGCCAATTACATTTTTAAACTTGATGCAGAGAATCTACCAGGATCCACAAATCATCAAGGGTACTTCTAACCCTAACTTAAATTGAACAAGATCAACCAACAAACTCAGTCTCATCTTTTCATCAAAAATCCTTCAATTTCACTTGATTTCATATTTCCACAAAACAAATTAACCATCACAAAATTGATTGCAACATAGCATAAACTTGATTAGAAACTCAAAACCATTCAATTCATTCATGATTCACTAATTCAAGAACTCAATGCTGCAACTTACATGGAAAAATAACAACAAATCATGGAAGGTAACTACCAACCTTTATCCAGACATCCAAGACACTATAATCAGCATGTTATTGATTGAAATAAACCAAATACACATTCACAAACCGCTGATCCATCAAGCTCTTTAATTCTTGCAGTCATAACACAACTCAACACAAAATCAACCAACAACAACAATTCATACAATCCACAATAGGCTTCTTTGTTACAAATTCAGAAAAACTGGATTTATACACCAGCTAGGCCTCTTTTACAAAGGACCTTATCTTCAATCCTTTTCCAAAACACCAAACTCAATAGGGCAGCAATCTATATGTTATGAAACCAAGGATTCCACCATTTGTTTTCATAAAATCATTCACCAAACTGTCAAATCACAAAAATGATGTAGAGAGGGATGGAGACCTACTCCAAATGACAAATAAATGATCTCAGATCAACCTCCAAAATAGATTCCAAAGATCTCACCAATATTCACCCTTTGAGCATGCTTCCCCTAGCAATATTCCAAACATAGTTCCAAGAACTTTTCTCAAGAACTTCCCAAAACACTTGGAAAATAAATTGTTGATTAAGATACCCTTTTCAGGGCCACACAAAATACATCAAAACCAGGGGCGACTTCTTTGGACTATGTTTGACTTCCAATAATCTTACCTAGCAAAAGGGTTCCCAAATAGCCCAAATTTGCAAAGGAAGTACCTTTTAAAGGTGAGGTTTCCACTCAAACACCAAGAACAGTCAATTTTCATGATACCAAACCACCAATTTCATGATTACTTTTTCCCACATAGGGTCATTACCCTATTGTCCCAAAAAACCCTCCAAAGCACAAGCAAAAATAAGGGTTTTTAAGGATTTCACAACTCCAAGCTTCTCCCAGTCCTCCCAAGGGTCCAAAAACCTTTCAATACCTTTGCAAAAACTTATAAAACACCCACAATGCCATTACACTCATTAGTTTTCATAATCACCATCATGGTTATTCACTTTCACATAGAAATGTGCTTTGCCCAGCCTAGTGCATCACTCCACCTACCAAACCCATTCTCTTCCAGACTCCCAATCACATTTGACATCTACCTTATTATGTTACACACCAATCCACCAAGTTACAAATCCATTACAGTGGGTGGATTGGTGAAAATCAATACATTATAGCCTCAAACCCTTACACTGTCAAAATAGGGCAAACTTGGAGAAACGACTGAAACTCTCTTCTAAAATGGAATTAAGACACCAAACCTGATTCAAGTGAAGATAAATTCATGCATAAATGGTCTCCCAAACCTTCAAGGAATCAAACACGTATATGGGTCCATACACAGAGAAAGAACACAGGAAAATCAGTAAAAATCAGATAATTTCTTTATTTTATTTTATTCAAATCTTGAAGAGCAGCCTCCATTCAAGAATTTATATTATATTTATCTTTTTTCCCTTCAAACTCAACTCCCCCAATGTATTTAACTATTTTTTTTAACTTCTTAAATAACTTATCTCTTAAGAACTTTGCCAAAATGCATTTTTTTGCAAATGTCAAGCCAAATATCCCCTCTAAACACCTAGAATGGCTCAAAAGAACTAAATACATATTAAGAGTGGTCTCATAAACCTTATTTAACATATATCAATATCTTAGATTCAAAAACAACAAGAACCTTGCTTTTACCCATCTTGACATGGACTGATAATGTGTTGCATTTTTCCTAATTTGAAATATTTTGCAACTTGTTGCATATTAACCAAAAGACATCTCAAATCATCCTACTAGTCCTTCAAGACTCATTTTACCTTTAGCCCAAGGTTTAGGTGCCCCTACACCATAAACCCTCCTTTTTACCCAAGAAACTAGTGGTTTATTGAAAAAAACTCATCCAACCCTCACACAATCTTATGAATACTTCAAATAGGACTAAAATGGCCTACATAAACTCAATTCAAGAAGATACCATGCTGCCCCAATGCAAAACACACTTTAGCATATCAAAACCACTCGAAATCTCATGGAAAAATCAAAATCACTCTAGGGCTTCATGCCCAACACCCTTTTAGACCTCCCATGCACAAAAACAACATTCCCTCACCTATTTATTGATGATGCAGACCCATTCCACCAATTATAGTAATCATAGTGAGTGGAATGGGCCAGTTTACATAATTGAGTGGAATGGACCATATATATGACATAAGTTGAAATTTTGTATGCTTGTCCATGCTTCCATTTTGAGCCTATCTTGCAATCATGGCATGCCACATTACCACATTTCTTTAAGGCATTCTGGATTGAAAAAAAAATCATGTGACCTTTGTCTATGCTAGGTTAACTCTTATATAGGATGATTGTAAGTATTCTTTATGAAGCTTTGAATGACATATATTTTGATTAACTTGAATGGATATATTTTTTAGGAACTAATATTCATCTCATTACCATGCTACAAATAAAATTATCCGCCATTCCGAAGAAATGAACAAAGAGGAAACTAACAAACGAAGAAAACAAAACCTTCAAAGAAAAGGAGAGAGTTCGGGTGGCGGTATATCGTGAAAAGAAGAAATTGGAAACGATTGATGAAAACAAGCCAATTGAAGAGGAACCTCAACCATCAAAAATAGAAAAGGGATTGGCAGCACAAAAGGCATGAATGCAAAAGCATCATGGTAAGATAGATTCGGATACCGTAGTTGGAGACACACCCTCTACGTCAAGGGAATATGAAGGGACACCATTAAGCACAAGTGAATATGGAGGGAAATCATCTACCACAAGTGAATATGGAGGGACACCATCTACCGCAAGTGAATATTGTTGGAAACGATCCAACACATCTCAAGTTGAGATTACATCATCATTCGGATTTGACAAAGAAGGTATGCCATCATCCCCACGTGAACCTCAAGGTATGTCTTCTTCTCCACCCTCAATTGAAGGTACGCAATCTAGCCCACCTCAATTAAATATTGATGAAATTCCTAATGTTGAGATGTATGTACCTAGGAGAACACCACCTAGAATTTTGCGTAGAAAGCCAAAGTATTTAATTAATATTGATGATGAGATTTTGCAGCACATGGAAGTTAAGATTTCAACACGCACTTGTAGAAGATATGCTGATATGATTTGGAAATTCTTCTTTGAAAGGCTAAATGAGACCGCAAGATGTCAACTATTTGTTGAAATGATGTGAGGTGTAAAGTATATGAACATCATGAAGACTCTTTGGTTGAGAACATCAAATGCATCGAGTGAAGATACTATTGTGAAGAATCTAATGGATGCTTAAGAGCGTGTGGGTAAGACCTCACACTCAAAGGATAGTAATGTCACCCGACGTGTCATTACATCGACTTTGGTAAGTTGTCAAACAAAGAGAGATTGTCTCATTAGAAAGACAAGTGAACAAATGAGAATTAGTAGAAAATTTTTATCAAGAGTCATTCAAAGGTGGTAAAGAATTGAGGGCACTGATTCAAATGAATTATGGGCTTTCTCGGGGAGACTGCCACGAAAAGATAAAGAAGTTGTTGAAGCCTTGAGAACACTAATTGAAGAGTATTGGAAGAATAATACAAGGCCATATCCAAATCAAAGGGATGTGGTAAGAAGGAGAATCAGTTGTTGGAACCGTGAGCCACATCCAAAGCATTTTTTGGATATGACTCAAACCCAATTTTTTCATAAATTTGAAAATGATTATCCTCAAATTAGTATTTCTCAAAGATTTTTTGAAATGCTTAAAATTTTTTATGTCAAGATAAATCACACACGCACTATTTGTTGTTGTAGACTACATATTGAATTCTCTAACCATTATGATGTTTATCGTTCTATATGTTTAGATTTGCATACTAATGATGTTTTGCAGGATTGTGGCATAGAAGCCGCACCAAAATCTTCAAGAGAGTTCTTATAAAAAAATTTATGTGAAATAGAGGAGGCCAGATATTCTATAGGACAACATGCTTGGATGGTTCACGCGAGCATTGTGGTGGCTTCCAGCGTATGCTGGTATGTCAACATATGGAAAGCACAGATGAGGTGGGACAAAAACTAGTAGAGTTCGGGAAGTATAAAATAGTGGCATATGCTACAAAAGATGGGTCTCAAGTAAAAAGGTGTGATTTGGTTATTGAAAAGATTCCAGTGTACCAGTTTATGTCCATGTTCCATGACAATTTACTATCTAAGTATGATATGCATACCCATAGAGCCCGATGGTTGGACACACAATTCAAGCTATGCAAGGACACCTTTCCAATTGGCAACATAGTATCAGTGGTTGAATTTGAAGAGAAATACACTCTACAATGACAGTGTGAGGTGTAGTCATAGTATTACAACTCCACATAGGTTTTGATATTTGTGCACATGGCATTCATTCATGCATTTGATAGTACAGATGACCAAAGAAAGGTATTGAGGGAGTACCACTTTTCCATTAGTGATGATTGCACACATTCTCCAAATTTTGTGCAAGGTTTCTTCCATATGTTCTACATTGGTTCGGCTCAAAGGGGCATAGCATACGATCGCCATATAATATGGTCGGATAACTATGCAACATAGTTCAATAAATTGTACATGTTTTACTGGCTGTGCAAAATGCATGTCATTACATGTGTTCAACACATGTGGAACTTTTGTGAGGCTGGGTATGGAAAGGGGCAGCATGATGGTGCAGGAGCATGCGTGAAAAGAGCATTAACACGAGAAGAGTTAAAGTATAAAGACAATGCAAAGTTGATAGATGCAAAATCAATCGTCGATTGGTGTAATGCTTCGATGGGTCCAAGTAATGAAGGTACATCTTTAGTTCATAGATTTTTTTGGTTGATGGATGATACTAACATTGTACCATATGAGGACTTTTGTACACTAACAGGATCGAGTGAGCTACACTCTTTCCTTAGCTCAAATACAGGTTCATGGAGTATCGATACACAAAAGATGGCATGCATTTTTTCTTCATGTACAATGCAAGATTGGAATGATTGTGAGTCAGGGGAGTGGGTTGACAAATGGTTGACAAGTTATCTTATCCCACTTCACATGTATTGCCCTCTGATGGCATTGGAATTGACATAGATGGAATCATCGATTGACTTTGACCACGTATCAGATCTAGTTCAACCAGGTGATATATCTACTTGCTTAGTTGTTGAAATTCCATATCGTTCTTATTTTGTAGTGTATTCGTAATGTTGACTAATTTCAAGAGATTTGATGCACATATCAATGTAGGGCATGTTTATGCAGTTATTGCAGATGAAGACAATGAAGAGGGAATAGACTATTACTTGTGTCGTTGTGTTGAGGACAAAAAGAAATTGGAGGACCCAGTTATAGATGGAGAAAACATAGAATACCCTACAGGCTTAGTTGCGGTTACTGGAACGTGGCTTAGAAGGTACCCACATTCGAGTGTTAAACATTGGTTGTTTCAGGACTTTGACACACATCTTAAGATTCTTCGGTACTCAAACTTTGTCATGGCATCCAATGTTTATTTGACCAAATATGGGGGTAGACCTTTGAACAAGACCATGTGGAAGGTTTGTGAGTCTGACCATGAGGCAATACTTGACACAATAAAGAGTAGAGTAGAACCGGATGGTTCATTGGATTAATTTGTAAGTATATGCACATTGGTTCTTATTAATTTATACTTGTATGCACATTAATTTGTTTGATGCCAATGCTATCATATTATTTTACTTTCCCTATTTGTAAGTAACCTATTAAATAATGATTGGTGTCCCCTTGCAGAAAATGCAAATATATGATCCATCCAAGAGAATGTTAGCCAGAAAAGCAATGCAACATCCTTATTTTGATGATCTTGACAAATCTCAATCATGATTTTAAGCCATTAGAAAAGTGTGTGCAAAGTTTGGTTTGGGAATTTCAAGTTATTCATTTGAAGTTAACCTTATCATGAGCAACTATGATGTAGACATTATAAGACCATCTCAAATTTCAACTTACTCTATTCATGAGAGGTGTTGTGTGCAATAGGAATATTGGAATTCCCAGTGAAGATGTATGACCAGGAGTGACTAATTTGTGAGACCTGCATGCCTATCTATAAGTGCCTTCCATCTATTTTCATTTCATTTCCATTTTAAATGCTCTTTCTTTTTCTCTTTTACTTTGCGTATTTGTAAGTAAACTACTAAAAATTGATTGATCTATCATTGCAGAAAATGTTGATTTATGAGCCATCAAACAGAATCTCAACCAAAAAAGTAATGCAACATCCTTATTTTGATGATCTTGACAAATCTCAATTCTAATTTCAAGCCATTATAAAAGAGCATGTGAAGCTTAGCGAGGGAATCTCAAGTTACTCAATTGAAGTTAACCTCATAATGAGCACCTATGATGTAGACATTTAAAGAGAATCTCAAATGTATGAGTGACATTGTAAAAGATTTGTGAGAACGAAGTACCTAAGGCATTGTAATGAGATTTACTCAAATACTGTAATTTTGGAGTTCATGTTTGGTGCAGTAGCACCTTGTTCTCTAAATGCTTTCAATAGGCAAATTCGCAAAATTTGAATTTTGAAATGTAAACAATGTGAAAAAGGTCATGTGAAGGTCATATGTAATGTATTCAAAGTCTCAAAGAGTTCATTAGGTGATTAGAGAAGTGATATAAAGCATGTAAGGTCGAGCAAAACAAAGATCTTTTGTATTCTTGAATATTTACAATTAATAAAGTCCCTAGTTTAGTGATTTTATGAGTTTTTCTAGTTGTTCATCAACTTGTATGGAATGTATAGTAGTTTAAGGCCTTGAATCTTATTGTTTAAGGTATAATAGTGAAGTATCTTTCATTTGAATCTATTTAGGAGGGTATCCATTTAGTATATCATTAGTTTGAATCAATTTTTCTCAACTCGGTATGTAAACCCTCAAGATTGGGGTTTTGAGAGTCTAGATAACCAATAATGACTACTCCACCGAATTTAATAGTATAGATTAGTGGAGTAAGTTATTCTTATGATTTTTTAGGTGTGTGTGTTTATTTGTCTAAGGGAATTCAAGAAACAAAGGTGGAGTTGCTTCTACAGGGTTTTATGATGAATTTCCAAGTGAACAATGTGGCTCCAAGTGGTGTTTTAAGGAAAACTTCTCAAATGACTTCACGAAAAAATGAATGATCTAGATAGCTATTATTGAGTTACAACACATACTTCAAAATCAATAGTGATTGTCTTGGAACATGTGCATCAAAAATGACCTTCTTCGTTGTCCTCATTAGGCTAACTAGGCCTAATTTATAAAGGAACATACCTTTAAACATTCAACAACCCCCTAAAATTGTTGGGGAAGAAATTATCATGTATCCAAACTCTCAGATCCGTACTTTGTCTTAGGAGAAACTCACTCCACCATGTCAAACCACAAAACCCTTATTTTATGCTAGTATGAGGACGGTTTATTGAAAGGAATGGTTCCACACCTTACTAGAACATGCCACCACCTTAGACCTTCTCAAAATCACCTAAAACAATTCAAAAGACAATCACCCAACCTCTACATGTAATATTTTATCAAACCCTAGGGTGAAACCTCATTTTTCATGCCCTTTTCCATCAAAATCTATAGGGGCAGCAACACAAACCCCATAAAAAATATTCTCTTTCACTTAAAAACTTCTCATCTAATCCTACAGGATCATGTTGGGATCCTCTACAAAAAACACTCTCAGTTTTGGCTATCTTGGAGTGGCTTTCCCGTGGCGGTGGATTTTCACTTGATGGAAAAAACGTCAAATGCAAGCAGTGCAAAGTTGCAAAGTGGTACAACTTTCATTCTGCAACTCATGCGACCAAGTGAACAGTTCCAACACATTCAAATAGGTATTTTTACACTAAGAATGGTCCTCTTTTGCACCCAAACAAGTAGAATCACTCTGCGGTACGTTCAACCAGATCGATCCCTTAAGAGTCCAAAGTGCTAAATGGCTGCAAATTTCAGCATGTTGTTACTCAGATACCGTAATGACTAGAAACTTCTCATATGATCCTGCAGAATCGTGTTGGGCCCCTCTACAAAAATATCTCTCAGTTTTAGCTATCTCAAAGTGGTTTTCTCATGACGACGGATTTTCACTTGATGGAAAAAGTGTCAAATGCAAGCAGTGCAAAGTTGCAAAGTGGTGCAACTCTCATTCTGCAAGTCGTGTGACCAAGCAGACTATTCCAAAATGTCTAAATAGGTATTTGTATGCTAGGCATGGTCCTCTTTTGCACCCAAACATGCAGAATCTCTCTGAGGTACGTTCAACCAGATCAATCCCTTAAGGGTCCAAAGTGCAAAATGGCTGCAAAGTTCAGTATGCTATTACTCGGATACCGTAACACTTAGAAACTTCTCATCTAATCCTACAGGATTGCGTTGGGCCCCTCTACAAAAACCTCTCTCATTTTTGGCTATCTCAAAGTGGTTTTCGCATGGCGGTGGATTTTCGCTTGATCGAAAAAGCGTCAAATGCAAGCATTGCAAAGTTGCAAAGTGGTGCAACTTTCATTATGCAACTCGTGTGACCAAGCAGACTATTCCAATGTATTTGAATAGGTATTTTTATGCTATGCATGTTCCTCTTTCACACCCAAACATGCAAAATCGCTCTGAGGTACGTTCAACCGAATCGATCCCTTAAGGGTCCAAAGTGCAAAATGGCTAAAAACTTTAGAATGCTATTACTTGGATACCGTGATGCTTAGAAACCATTTGTTTGATCCTACAGGATTACGTTGGGCCCCTCTACAAAAAATTCTCTCGGTTATGGCTATTTTAGATTGGTTTTCTCGTGGCGGTAGATTTTCAGTTGATGGAAAAAATGTCAAATGCAAGCATTGGAAAGTTGCAAAGTGGCGCAACTTTTGTTCTACAACTCATGTGACCAAGCGTACTATTCCAACATGTCTAAATAGGTATTTTTACATAGGCATGGTCCTCTTTTGCACCCAAACACGTAGAATCGCTTTGAGGTACGTTCAACCGGATCGATCCCTCAAGAGTCCAAACTGCTAAATGGCTGCAAACTTTAGCATGTTGTTACTCAGATACCGTGATGCTTAGAAACTTCTCATTTGATCTTATAGGATCGCATTGGGCCCCTCTACAAAAACCTCTCTCAGTTTTGGCTATCTCGGAGTGGTTTTCCCATGGCGGCGGATTTTCACTTGATGGAAAAAGTGTCCAATGCAAGCAGTGCAAAGTTGCCAAAAGGTGCAACTTTCATTTTGCAACTTGTGTGACCAAGTGGGCTATTCCAATGCATCTAAATAGGTATTTTTATGCTAGGCATGGTCCTCCTTTTCTGCACCCAAACATGCCGAATCGCTCTGAGCTACGCTCCACCAAATCGATCCCTTAATCGTCCAAAGTGCAAAATGGCTGCAAACTTTAGCATGTTGTTACTCAGATATCGTGATTCTTAGAAACTTCTTGTATGATCCTACAAGATCGTGTTGGGCCCCTCTACAAAAACCTCTCTCGATTTGGCTATCTCGAAGTGGTTCTCCCGTGGCAACGGATTTTCAGTTGATGGAAAAAGTGTCAAATGCAAGCAATGCAAAGTTGCAAAGTGGTGCAACTTTCGTTCTACAATTCATGTGACCAAAAAGACTATTCCAATGCATCCAAATAGGTATGTTTACACTAAGCATGGTCCTCTTTCACACCCAAACATGCGGAATCGCTATGAGCTACACTCAACCAGATCGATCCCTTAACGGTCCAAAGTGCAAAAGGGAAGCAAACTTTGAACGGATATTACTCGGAAACTGTGATGCTTATGAACTCTCCATCTAAACCTATGGAATCGTGTTGGGCCCCTCTACAATAACCTCTCTTGATTTTTTTTATCTTGAAGTCGTTTTCCTATGGTGTCAAATTTTCACTTGATGGAAAACCTGTCAAATGGAAGCAATGTAAAGTTGCAAAGTGGTGCAACTTTCATTTTGCAATTCATGTGACCAAACTAACTGCTCCAACATGTCCCGATAGGTAGGTTTACGCTAGGCATAGTCCTCTTTCACACCCAAACACATGAAATTGATCTGAGCTATGTTCAACTGGCTTGATCCCTTATGATGGCATGTAAAATAATGGAAAAGGGAAACATACACACAATGATTGAGAAGTTCAAGTATTCCACACAAAAAGCGTATGATCATTAGTGCAGAGCATCTCGTTCCTCCATTTGATGAAGGTCTAGTTTAGTGGTTTTATTCATTATAATGTCAAATAAGGCCATGATAGCACATTATGTAATCTTTCTTTTAGTTTTGAGTTAGTGTGGGGTCATTTGAGTAAATTATGTAAGTACAAATAATAAAATAGCATTGGTAAAGGCATTGGAAGAGATTACTAACATTGCCCCTATTCAAAATTTAGAATTTAGGTCTTTAAAGCAAGGCTAGACGAGGTGAAAAGAATAAATTGCTTGAGAATAAGTTAGAATAGGTTGGAAATAGGGTGAGGTTATGGAGTTTGATGTGTTCAAATGGTCTGCAAGGACAAGGGAGGTCAAAATTATGTTATGGCATGATGCCCTAATTGGGAATAGAGGGTTTTTGAATGAAAAAGAGAGGTTTGAAGGAGTAAAAGTGGGTAAAGTCAAGGGGCAACATAATTTGGTGGTCAATTAAGTTTGTGCAGGTAGAATGAAGTGTGTTGGAAGAGGTTTTGAGGTTTTCTGACGTCTGGATATGGGGTTTCACTAAACCCTCATGAAATTTGAGAAAAGTGAGGGTTTAGAGGACAGTGGGGTTAGAGGGCCAATCACACCCTAAAAATTATGGATTTTGTGGATTTGTAGACTGGTAAATGCTACCCAATGGTGCTTTGTAGTTGGAAGAGTGATTGAGAGCATTTTTCTTTGTTAAATAAACCTATTCGGGGGTCTAGGACAACGTTGAGTCCATTTCTTGTTTGTATTATAAATTATAACTTGCTTTCTCCCGAGTCCATTTCGTATACAAGAAATAATATTGCAAAAATATGACATATAAATATTTTGACGTGTTTATATGGTGATGCATCAAGAACATATTGGAATCTTTTTATGAATCATTTCATGGAATACCAATTGAAAATGTGTTTTTTGATTTTAATAGATAAAGTTGTTTAGCATCAATCAATTGATATTCAAGACAAACCATGAAGGACAACAATGATCAATGCTAGGGCTAACCAATTAATAAGTATACATGTGAATAATTCAAGCATGTACATGTGAATAAGGAAAGCACAAGTACTCAAAAACACATAAGCCTTGAAGTATACACACGTATACACAGTATACACAAATTCATACAAAGTATATGCACGAACACAAGGTATACGCATGAAAACACATAAGTCACAAAGTATACATTGGAATACACATAAGTCACAAAGTATACACGTAATTTGTAAAGTATGCACTTGAATACACGTAACTCATATCTATTGAACCATCAATTTAGAATCCAAATATGGACACCATCGATAAACGATATTTGTATTAACCAAATAGCCATGTAGGCATACATCAATATATGTGAATATAAGTATGAAATATATGTACAAAATAGCCATATAGGCTTATGAGAATTCCATAGAGGCATACAATGTCAAATATGTCCAATACAAAATATGTACAAAATTGCCATGTAGGCATGCAATAAAGGGCTCTCAAATCATAAGTCATTACTCTCCATGCTCTGGAAATAAATTATTTCCCTTTTCTTGTCGATCAGATGGTGATAGGTTTGTCACTCGTTTGTGTTGCACTTGAGGAGTGCTCCTATTGCTCCTCCTAGTGTTTAGATCATGGTGAAGTTTTAAATGTTACAATAAGAAGTAAAGACATGAATATATAGAAATTACCTTATAAAAAATGATATATTTGACAAAATAATCACTTACGTCCATCTCATGATCTCTCTCCATGAGGGAAATATTCACATGCCCATGCTCGGGCGTGCTCAAGCCCTGTATAAACCATCCAAATAGAAATTAATCAATAATTTGGTTTGATTTTTCACTAAATAACATCTATAACAACGAATGTAAATTGAAATTTACTAATTTGCCTCATACCTCCCCTGTCAGAGCCATCGAGGATTGTATAGCAGATGAAACACTGATCTTCATTTCCCTCATCACATAAATAGAGGTGTTTCGTCTTGCAACATCTGAAAATAAAACAAAAAATTATTCAATATAATCAATGATGTGCATATAAACTACACAAATCTATTAAGTACAATTCATTAGTTAAAATATTTATTCTATTACCTCTGTGTAGGTTCGAGTAAATCCACTGGCACTGGGAGGTGGGTGATCCCACAATACTGGTTTACAATTTTTGGCCAAACTGGACAATGAAATTGATTTTTTCTAACAAAATCTTCACTTTCGGGAACCTATAGCAACTAAAGCATAAGGAATTTGAAGATGATGCAAACTAGTGATTTGTGACATTTTGTCTGTAGGTTCTAAATATATTTTTTTCAAAATTTTGAGAATCAGATTGCACTTCTTTTTCCATCTCCTTCAAAATCTAGTTTTTTTAGTAAACACCATTTTTAAGGAGTGATGCTCACCGTATACAACATAATTTTTTTTACATGAAGGATAAAATTATATTTTTTTCAAATTTAGGTATGTAACTATGATATCTAGTGCTTTCATTTGGTTTCATAGTGTTTTATTGAATATTTTTTCCTTAATCAAGTTTCGAAGTCAAACCAATTACAATTCAGACATAGGCAAACCGTATACAACATAAATTTTTTCGTATGTATTGAAATTCAATTTTTTATTTATTTTTGGATCAATGACTTCAATATCTAGTGCACTAATTTTTTATTTTTTTTCGATAAACTGATATTTTTTCACATGTGCAAAACAAAGAGCTTGATTTTCGATGAAAAACCTACATTCACAAGAAATAAAAAATAAATATAACAATCAATTTAAATTTATTTAAAGTTATACTTTTTGGGAAGCTTATAATAAGGACTCAATACTTACAAAAAATAAATTTTAAATGAATTCATTTGATCCCCCAAAAGGTAAATCAAAAGTGGTTTTTTATCAGCATTTTGATAGGCGTAAAGGAGACTATGTATAGGTATGGTTTAAAACTAGTGAGGTTCTATCCAAGGGGGTTTGATCTAAGGTGGTTTGATCAAAACCTCTTCAATTGGAATCCTTTAAATGGAACATTTCAAGGGTTGAATCATTATATTTTCTAAAAATATATAATTTCAACAAAAATCAAGATCTCCCAGAAATTGTAAACCAGTATTGTGGCAGCACCCAGGTGTTCCCTTGAAACCTCCAATATAAGCCTATTCAACATCCAAAATCAAATATTAAAATACCATTCGTAAAACAATGCTATTAACATGTAATAAATTTATAATTGTTTACTAGTTACATACCCCAGCGATAGGTGTACTATAGAAATAAGTAGGTGGGGGGCCAGTGTATCCAGTCTCAACACTGTGACCTTGCAATTTTATTAAAATCATAAAAAAATTTTAGTTAATCTTGCATTTCAAAATTGAAATTTAATAAATTAAATTCAATGAACATGCTAACGTTTACCTGACTATTAATGCCATACGCCTCATGCAAAAGGTCAGTTGCCCTCTCCATCTCCATAGTTGTAGACGAATCCTGAATAGCAGCCTACTCAGTGTCAGTGGGGTCATATGAACAAGTCACCCCACAAAATTGACAAACATGGGTTTGAAGGCCACCACTCGAAGACTCCCTTGGATAGCACTGTAGAATAGGGATAGTATGATGGATGCCACTCTAGGTCAAAGTGTTGATCACCTACAATGTCTCTACATCAACACTCTCCTTTGTGATGGAAAGCATAACAACATGCTCATGAGGTGGCCTAGTGAGAGCTCATCTCCCTTGCCGCATAGGATACGGTTGTGCACCGAGTCTATCCTGCGCCAACCCCCCACCTCTCCCTTATAAATCCCTCATATCAAAATAATATGGGATTTTGTTCAATATGAACTCACTGTATAGTTTCCTAAGAAAATATTGCAAGACTTTGCAATTTTTGCACGGTGGGTAATCGAGGACCATGTACCACCTATCATAAAAATGGTTCCTAATCTGTTGGTGGTGGCACCAATGAATAGGAAACCTCTTAGCATTCAGGGTAAGATTTTGATTTGTGTGTGGGTTAGTGAATAATGAGCACAAATCACCTTTTGTAATTTTTAAATCCTTTACATCTTTATATGATAGTTTATTCACATAATAATCCCTAGCCGCCCACCTCCTATCTTGCCACCCAGTTATTTGTTTGCTAATTGAATCTAACATTTTTTAACATATCTTTCAATGAACTTGCTAGTGTCATTCTTTTTGTGGTTGAACCATTTGGATCACTCAACCTACATATTTAATCCTTAATTTGTTTTTTGTTGTTCTCAATTTCACTCATTAAATTTTGTTGAGTGCCAGGAGGGGGTTGAGTGATTGGTGGAGGAGGTTGTTGTTGTGGTTAATTTTGTTCTTGAGGATTTGGTTGCTCTTCTTGTTGAGGATTTTGAGGGTTTGCAGGTTGATTTGCATCTCCTAAAAATTCAAACAAATATATATCAAATACAACCTAAAACTAACAAATTTTCAAAACAAAAAGAAAACAATCCTTACCTCTCACACCTCCTCCTCATCGTGGCACCATCGTTGTGAAGAAATAACAACCATTGGTGAAGATTTTTGCACAATGCCTCCTCCTATAATGCGAGGGAGAAAAATGGGGGTTTTGGCCACGGGCACAAGCAAAAAAAACATAGTCACAATGAAAATGAATGACTTTAACTTTTATTTTTATTTTAACATGTCATAACGCATGTGCGTTATAATGTGCTCGTGTTATGACTTTTCAAAACTTTTTTTTGAAAGTGGCCACAAATTGGCTACCCATTTCCATGCACCCGCCCCCATAACAGATGAAACATCGAGCTCCATTGCCCTATGAACATTCAAAGGTGTATTCGCTTCCAACAACTAAAAATAAAACAACAAATTAAATTCAATCACAAAAACTAGAATAGTGATGCACATCATGGCTTATAATGTATGAGATAATGAACAAAATTATGATTATCATTCTTACTATTTTCTCTATCCATAGCTTGTTCAAAAGCACTTGTTTTTAGGCTTTTACCCATAGCAGCAAGGCAACGAACCGTTTGATAAAATGATTTTGTACACATGTATGATAATTGTGGTAGCATAGAGAAGGCAATGAACTGTTTGAAAAAATTCCTCAAAGAAATGGGGTATCATGGTGATGGAATTCCATTACAAACAAATGTGTCATGGCATTCCATCACCATAAGACCGTATTTCTTTGAGGAATTTTTTCAAATAGTTCATTGCCTTCTCTATGGTATTATGCTAGGATGGGGTGGATGGTATAGTGTGGTCTTGGTTATGAGATGGAGGGCGATCATGACATGAAGAGGGAGCGGTGGGGACATGAACAAGTGGAATAAAAGGTGGAAGATTCCATGGATTGGTAAATTGAGGATGCGGACCTTGAAAAGAATTTGGAGGGAAATTTTGGCTAAAGGGTTGGTTTCTATTCTTAAAGCAGTTAGTTGTTTGAAAAAATGCCTTAGAGAAATGTGGTCTCATGGTGATGGAATGGCATTCCATCACCATGAGACCACATTTCTTCAAGGCATTTTTTCATACTACTCATTGCCTTGACTATGATATTGCTTAAACTATTATGCTTTTATAGATTTTTTCCAAGCATATGTAAGTAGTTTGTTGGAAAACACCTATTTTAGGCTTTTAGCCATAACAACAAGGAAGTGAGTAGTTTGATAAGATTATTTGGTACACATGTATGGAAAATGTGGTACCATAGAAAAGGTGGTGAGTTATTTGAAGAAATACCTTGAAGAAATGTGGTCTCATGGTGATGGAATTTCCATCACCATGAGACCACATTTCTTCAAGGTATTTTTTCAAACTACTCATTGCCTTGTCTATGCTATTGTTTACTATACTATCTTGCATTAATACACCCCCTAAGCCTTCCTCGGATACATTCGTGATAACTATAAATTTTCCCTCAGGATCTGGTACTTCCAAGATCGGTGCAGTGGTCAACTTATCTTTGAGTAGGTCAAAGGCTTCTTGACACTTCTTAGTCCACTCAATTTTTCTTCCTTTCTTTTGTAAATAAGTAATTGGAAAAGCAATCTTGGCTAAGCCGCTCTTCATATGCTATATTATATAATATATTATATTTATACTATATTATTTATATATTATATTTATATTATTGGACTTATATTATGATATTATATTTATAGTGGCGCAAATTGGTAATTGTTGCTCTTTCTTTATTTCTTGTTCTATCATTACTATTCACTACTCTATGCCATGAATCTCTCGCTTTGAGCTTCTATGCAATTGACCACTATTTTGAAATACACAATGTTGTTTATCATAGTAGATTGATACTAAGTTACACCAACTGTTACTGATATTACTAAATTAATATAAAGGTAGGTGCTCACCACTAGGTGGTACTTGTCTTGAATGTGACAATGTGCTTCTAAACCCTAATTAAAAGCTTAATGTAGCCATAACTATTGTATATATGAATTTTTTACAATTTTTAAATGTTATATTTAGAGAGAGGTAATCAATGCTTGAGTGTATCATACTTAAGTTTCCTCCCTCATGTCATGTACATAATGGAGGAGAAACTTTATAGTAATTTGGCTTCCATTTATTAAACTAACGTGAAAAGTATGTGGAGTACTCAACAATCAATGTTTTTTATGAGAATTAATTTATGTGCACTTATAGACTAGTAATGTGTGTCTATAGGGTGTTCTCTAATGCCCATACATTTTAGTGTGTGACCAAGCTACAAAAGCATGCCAACATACTTCATTAATTTTAGTAAAGAATTTTGTACACAAATAAAGAATGGATATTTATTCAAAGGAATGAACGATTAAATGTCTTAGTAATTCTCCACTTTAAAATCTTATGGAGGTTACCCATTCTAGTATTATTCTCGTTTAAATGTATGCAATCGTGAAGTTTCCCCCAAGATCAAGATCACTTAAGTTTTATAAAACTTTCATTATAGAACCCCTTTACTCATCCATTGAAAAACCTTCCTTACAAAGCCCCTAACCATATCTATGAATAACTAGGAGCTAAGGATATTTTCATATTATATCAAATTGGATAGCAAGCTAGGTGGTCTTGATATTTGGAGGAAACTCCATGATTAAGTGTCCTCAAATCAAAGTAATAATAAGACTGGCGAGCTCTTGAGAAGTGGATAAAAACAAGATAATGAGTTCATTTTTAATGGAAATGTTGGGCTTAGAAAAATCTCGTTAGGAACAAGTACTGAAATGGGTACATTTCATTAAAAAAAAGGTGTACATGTTTAGTAATGGGTCAAACAAGTTGCAGAACATTTTTATAACTACGAGAGCTAGGTTCTATTTCACTCCCAAACTAAATAAATATTTTATTAAGCACTGTTCGCTAAAGTCCTCTCACACAGACGTCACCTGTACGTAGCGATAAAGTCCATGCAAGAAAATTAGAGTTTTTCCTCGGTTGCACATGGATGATTTTCTCCTGGATCAGCGCCGTCCAATCGTCATGGAAATGCCAGAACGCCCCTGGCAATGGTCCCCACCTCTGCCCGGGGTTGTCGGGTTCTGTCGGCTACCGGCATGCCGGTACCGGCGTCCCAGCTCAAAACCAGCCTCTTGCCGTTTAACTTGCTCACATTGGCCACGTCAACGATTGGACGGAGGTTTTCATCCCCGTCTCAGCACAGAAGTGAGCGACATGCCATTGAAAATGCAAACTAATGATCAGGTCTTGACATTTGGCTTCGTAGGTTTGGAATGGGGGGCAGGGCATAGTAACGATGAGATATTGTTGCCAAGTTAGTGCATCGTGCTATGAGTCGGGTGTCATAGAATGTGTACGATGAAGTTAATAGGGAATTTTGGGGTGGAATGTGGGTTCGTCCCGGTCCTCGAGCTCCGCTCCTCTGAATCTTCCTCGCATTATATATTTTTCTTAATTTTCTTTTCCCTGGCGCAATCATTAAAGTAGGTTATCTTCGCCACTAATATGAACTGAAACATTATCTTCTTTTGTTTGAAAAATGTCTCAACCGTGTCCTTTCCGGATCTCTATCACCTAATTAGAGTTAATAAAAGGTCCCTTTTAAAAATATTTAGATTCGATAAATTAATTGAATGTAAGTGAATATAAGATATATGGGATGACTACTTAAATTAACAAGCTGGATTAGGACACGGCTAATCTCCCTATAAAAATGCATGTTAAGAGGCATGATAACATAGAAAAACGCATTAAAACATACATAGTAACATACATAACATGATGGAGACAACATAGTGCGGGGTCTGTTAAGAGGGGATAAAATGACAAATTTGGCAGACGAGAGGAAACGATATAGTGACGAAAACGGCGAGATAACAATACTGTCAACTAGGATTTCCTACGTTTTAGCAACAATTAGTATTGTGGGTGGGAGTTTCCCCATAAAAATCGTTGGCTTGGTGTCTTTTCGAAAAAGCTATCACTTTCTTTAGATTATGAGGACAATCAGCAAGCATTAGAGGCCGAAGTGAGTAAATTTGTGATCTAAATTGTAACAAGTATTGTTTTTTGAAAATTTGTATTTAAAAATGATAATGCATAAAATAATTGTAGGTTCAACAACACCATGTGTTGTGTGTTTTTTTATTCTACACGTTCAAAGCTAAAGGTTGGAGAGCATGGGGTGTTGTTGTGGGTGGGGGACAGACCGAATTGAGGTGAGGTGTGACTAAAAAATTGGGTTGTTACTTGTAAAGGGTTTTAACAATATGTGGGTTGTAAGTTGCATGACACTGAGTGTTTTGCAACTTGCAATTTTATCGACAGTATGAATGTACTGAAAACATTTAAATTTTTAACGCTTATAGTTAGAATAAAACTTGCACTTTAATTTCTTCATATGATTGAAACAAACTAATCATAAGTATCTTATCAATTTAGAATGAATTAAGGAGTATGTTAGTATATATTGAGTTATGTTTATATTTCATATGATCAATTTAATATATTAACTATCTATTTAAAATAAACTCTTAAGAAATACATGTGAATACATTTTAATAAAAACAGTAAATCATTATTAAATGAAATGGATTTCTAATTTAAATTTAATAAATCAAATGACAACAATGATGCAATTCATTAATAATAAATTTTCAAATGAAGTCTACCTGTTCATCTTTACAAACTTTCCTATTCATACATTAATGAATATTAAAACTTTTTATATATTTAACACAAGTCTTCTTTGTCATGATGGCCTTAGGGTGGGGGGTCTTATGAATGGGAGCTTCTTAAGAAAAATTAGTGGGTGCTGTTGAGATTTTATAGAAATGTTTTTACAATGCAGTTTAAGGATTTTATAGGAATATTTTTGCAATGCAGTTTAAGGATAAACGTTTAAACCTGATGATCTCTTGAATTTTATTATTCAAAAAAAAATTAATTGTTGTATATTTGTTTTTTCCTATCCTAAAATTCTACCATGAAACCCAAACCATAAAGATATAATGCAAAGCCATAAATGATAATCAACATACAAACTGTTGAACAAGACAAAACAGAGCATAAAGCCTATGACCATCAAATTACACAGAACTTGAAATAGCAACACTTTTATTTTTTCTAACAATGGGAATAATTAAAATGCACTCTGTGGGCATTTGAAAATAAAATGCGAGCCATTAATAATAATTGATGTGGCTATGCCATTCTTCTCCAGCGAATAGCAAAGCTTTACTTCACAACCCCACTAGAATGAGTGGATAGGCTCTGGCTTTAGTACCTCGAGTACATAGCTCTTAAATACAAACAGTTATAAAAATAGACATTTTATTCTTTGATGTCCTTGGGTCTCTGAAAAGGACACTTTCACATGATAGTCCCAAGCAGTATAAGAGTAATAATCTTAAACAAAACATATTATATAGTGACAAAATATATTGGTTAATGGTGATGGGCAGGATTTCCTTGATTAGGATTCGGTTTTCCAGGTTCTAGAAGTGTCCGACCCTTAAATACTCTCTCCATCGTACCTACCCTTCCCTGCATGAAAAATGAAAAACATTAAAAATGTGAGAGGAAATATTTTTTTATGGAATAAAGCCATATTTAAATACATGTTAAAGATCTCGCTCACAGTAAAGCAGGAATTCATAAAAGTTTCCCACGGTATTTTAAAGTAAATTTAAAAAAAAAAACCCTATAAATTACATTTATGGAAAGTAAAAATAAAGCAAAAGCTTTTAATGTTATGAGATTTCTACAATCTATAATGCTTGTAATATGTTATTTTTGGATTTTGATTGTGTTTGAATTTTTGTATCAACATTTCGGAACACACAATCAAAATTTAAATGTTTGGGATCACACAATTCTTGTGATCTGCAATATTGATGCAAAAATTCAAACACAATCAAAATTCAGAAACAGCAAATTGCATGCAAAAGCTTTACTAAAATTTATGATGAATGCAATATTCAAAGATAACAAGTTTCCACAATTCATATAATTAGTTGCAAAAGATTTCTGGATTCCATTGTGTGTTAATTTTTATATCAACATTTCCAATCAGCAATATTTTTTAACATTTTTATGAGAATATAAAACATAAAAGCAAAATCTCTTATATTTTAACATTTGCCTCTGTTTTATGCTTTGAGTGAGGTCAACCCAATTCCAGCAATGCGACGGAGGAAAAACTTGGAATATTTACACGCAGGAAAAAGTAATTGAGAAAAAAAATAAAGGCAAAATAATCTCGGCTCTTTCTACCTGAATAAAAGGTTCGTCGAAGCGCTTACCTCTGCCTAAGAGATCTGCGCAACAGACAATGACACCGCAGGCCTTGTCCACACGCTCTTTAATGTCGTTTGTTGTTTCAAAAGCTTTTGGCCGTGGTATTAAATTTGGAGGCGCTTCTTGCACACTCGGCCCGCTTGCTGATCCATCCAACAGAGCCGAAGCCTCACAGCCCTATGCAACAGCTTTCAACATTTAACACCAACCCAACAAACAAACATAGCAAAAGAAAGAAATAAATTACTTAAAACCCAACCTGAACAAAACAGCCATGAAAGTGAAGACGTAGCAACCCGGCGGCCTGAGTAATATCCTTCTCCAGATAAAGCTTGATTCGTTCCTCGACAATGGATTTCAGTTTTGGGCAGGTGCTCTTATAAAACGTCCATGAAAGCCCATTTACCAGAGGAGGTTCGGCATTCAAAGTCAAAGAGAAAGCGAAAATCAAACAGAGCGCACGATTCTTCTCCATTGGAAAAAAAATTACACAGCTTAGATATCCCAGGGAACAAGTGGGCAGCGGGTATTTAACAGCAGTATGTGAAGGAAAGAGATATCAAAATGGGTGTAACGATTTGATTGAAGATATATATATATATATACGCATGTCATCTATAGAAATGTACCGCGTTCAACAATTGGGGTAGGTGAGACAAAAAAATAAGACAAAAAGGACTGGCCACATAAGCACTGACTAATTTGAGATTCCGTCCATTCTATGAAGATCATGATAGAAGAACTCAAAGGGCGCTCCAATCGAGGAGGCAGACAAGCAACATCAACTTTTATTTGGGCGCTTCAATCGAGGAGGCTTCTTAAGGCGAAGTTAAGGCAGACAACATTAGATGTTGTGTTCTTAACATCAACTTTTATTCTGCTTTTTCGCAGTGGCATGCACAAAGTTTAAGTGGGAGAGTGGACTACCCATAACCAAGGCTGCATTTAACGTTTGTCGTCGCCTAATTTGCCAGTCATAATCTGAAAATGATAAGACTGGTGATCTTCAATATCATCATTACAATCCAGACTTCACGCTAGAATGTCATGTTTATAAGAATCCAGATTTGACGACGTCTTAAAATAAAAATTACTATTATAAAAACATTAAGTTGAAATCAAATATGGTCATGAGTAGAAATGGAGCAAGCCAAATTTTCCATGATAAGACTATCATGGGATAAAGTGTAACATAGGCAATGGTACACAATAATCAAAAGTTTTATGGAAATCACAGTCTTAATAAAACCAAATCATTTTAATATTTAAGAGGCTAGAGATAATATAAATTATTTATTTAATACATACATTATATAATCTTTTATTAATAATTAAATATAGTAATAATATCAAACAATGGTTTTTAAAATTTTATAATAATTTATTTTGTGTATTTTTTTAGAATTAAAATGATAACATATTTTATAATTTTATAATAATTTTTAATTATTAAAATTTTGATGGTATAAATATTTAGTAATATAAAAATACTTACTTATCAATTAATGAGCTAAAGGGGTTCTTTAGTGAATGGTTCATAAGGCACAACACTTGCTAAAGGTTTTGCAAATAGGGTTACAAGTTAAGTGGGCTTAACCTTGGGGAAAACTTCGTGGTTAAGCGTGCTTGAGCTAGAGTAGTACTGGGATGGGTGACCTCCCGAGAAGGCCGAGTGCTCACCTTTGTGAGCATCACCTAGAGGCAATGAGTGTTAAGTGTTCATTCACTATCATGAGAGATGAGTTCTTGTGAACTACTACTCATGAAACATGGGTCAATGAGTTTGACTTGTAAAACCACACGGTTGGATCCTGAAAACAATATTACAATATAAAAATAAATAAAAAATCTAATTTTTTATTATTATCATTTAATGGATTAATTTATATTTTATTGATAATCTAAAATTCTTGTTAAACAATACCATGCCATACCTAATTAAAAGTGTTTTTCTAATTCCTTTTCGGGAAAGTTGTGTAATAAACTAAAGATTGATGAAGATTTTCTTATAATTTATTTGGAATATTTTTT
The DNA here is from genome assembly GCA_007115665.2 of Sequoiadendron giganteum. Classification (NCBI taxonomy): domain Eukaryota; kingdom Viridiplantae; phylum Streptophyta; class Pinopsida; order Cupressales; family Cupressaceae; genus Sequoiadendron; species Sequoiadendron giganteum. The sequence goes on along the minus strand of CM021104.1, from coordinate 636,639,933 downwards.
TATTAATTTTTTATTGGATCTAATTTTCGTTTTTGAAAACCAATGTGTATAGACACCATAACTTGACCTAAACTAAATTCATTTTAAAAAAATCAGTGTAGATAATTGTTTTTAAATTGTGTAAAAAATTAACAAATTAAAAGCTATTAAAAAAATTTCTAATATTTTAAGTTTATGGACCAATTGGCTTAAAAATTAGTTAAAAATAGAAAAAATAATGCAATCATAAAAAAATTACATATTTGAAAACTAAACTCTGTGATCTATAATGGGTTTTAAATTCATAAGTTAATTCTAAGAAAAAAAGGCATAAGCTATATTGCAAAAGTTAGACATTTCTCTTGGCATTGTTTTAGCATTTTAGCTTTTTAGTTGAGGGTTTAAGGGTTGAGTATTAAGGGTTTAAGGATATATGGTTGAGGGTTGATGGGTTAGGGTTTAAGGTATAGTGTCGAGGGTTGAGGGTTTAGGGATAAGGTTTTGAATTTAAAGGTTGAGGCTTTAGGGATAGGGTTTAGGGTTTAGGGTTAAGGGATTATCGTTTAAGGGTTGAGGGATTAGGGTTTAAGGTATAGTGTAAAAGGTGGAGGGTTTAGGGATAGGTTTTAGGATTAAAGGATTAAAGGTTGAGGGTTGAGGCTTTAGGGATAGGGTTTAGGGTTTAGGGTTAAGGGATTAGGATTTAAGGCATAGTGTTTAGGGTTGAGGGACGAGGTTTAGGATTTAAGGTTTAAGGGTTGATTCTTTAGGGATAGGGTTTTGGGTTAAGTGAGAGACCTAAATGGATAAATATGGTGTTGCAAGAATGAAGAAAGAATTGAAGATGTTGTCATTGATTTCAATTGGTCAATTGGTTATCTATTAGTTGTTAGTTGTATATGTTGACGATATTGAGAAAATTGTATAAAAAAAAGTTTACATGTATTCAGTTGTTGATCTGATATTTGCCCCTATGTTCGTGTGGTTTAGATATGTTAGTTATGGTTGTTGAAGGTTGCTATATCCAGATTTTTTTTGTTAGCTCGTTGAGAAGTTCAAGTTGTGTTCACCATTTGTGAACTATGTTTTTTTGTCCTGGTTGAGGTCCGGGAGAAATGTTGTTGGTCTGGATTTCTCTTTGATGAAGTCTTTTGACTTGTAGTTATAGAGTTAAGATGTTTTGGTTGCATTGAAGATATTTTTGGTTTCTAGAAGCTCTGAGCTTAATTGTTCTATGTGTTTTACACTGGTCTGGTCAACCTTGTGTTAAGCATTATATTCGAAGTTAATGAAGTGTGTTGGATCTATTTTGGGTCTCGATGAAGCATGCGTTTGTGTCGCCCTCATTCTACTTTCACCCTGGGATGGTTGATACTGACCTAATTTGAATTTGAGTTTGGATGGCCGACTTTGGATCTCTTTTTCAAGGATAGATAGTATAAATACAGGATGAGCTAGTAATTAAAAATGTACAAGAGGAAAGAAGGAAGATAAGTGAAAGAGTAGATGCACCATTGATGCTATTCAGACAGTGTGTGTGATTTGTGTGTCCAGTAGATTAGTGTGAAGGTTAATTTTGAGTTTTTGGATGTAGTGATCAAAAGGAAAACTCTATCATTCATGCAAGTTGATCAAGTAATTGTGGTGGAATCCTTTTTTTAATTGGGATTGTAGTCTCTCTATAACAAGTCTTCTTTGTATCTCTATGGTAGTGAGCTCTTTGAGTTGTATCCATGTTGGACAGTGAGTCCTTATTTCAGGCAATGAGCCTTATCTTAGGCAATGAGCCTTGTTTCAGGTAGTGAGCCTTTTTGTAATCGATTTTGATACTTTCTATAGTGTGAGTTAATCCTCATCATGGTTTTTCCCTCATTAGGTTTTTAAATCTAGGGTTATTGTGTTTATGTGTTGAATTTGAATTTCTGCATTAGCATTTGATGATTAATCATTTAAGCAGTTTTAAGTATTAATTCCAGTGATTGAATTAAAGGTGAAAATATGTGACAACTAATTCACCCCAATCTTAGTTGTCCTATTCAATAATTGGTATCAGATCTTGGTTCCTTGGTGAATAGCTTAACTGCTTAATGAAGGTTCAGGATGGTTGGCAAGATGGCCTTTGATTATCCAAGGTTAAATGGAACTAATTATGGTATATGGAAAGTTTTGATGGAAGAATATCTAGAGTATTGCGGATATGATGTGGAGAAATCTTACAAGAATCCTTACACTCCTTCTGCTAATGGTCTGAGTACACCCAAGAAGAAATCAAATTACATGAAGTGAATAATAAGGTGAAGGTCATCTTGAAGAATATTGGTACATTTCGAGTTGATTAAGGTTCATAATCTAAAGACAACTAAGGAAGTCTAGGATGATTTAGAAAGAGCACATGATGGTGATGAAAGAGTTAAAGAGGTGAAATTGCAGAATGAGGAAACACAGTTTGATCTTATACATATATGTCTAAAGATGAAAATGTTAAAGCTTATGTACAAAGATTGGATGAGGTAGTGGTTGGAATGCGATCTCTTGGCACTACTATAGATGAAACCAAGATTATAAAGAAGATTCTTAGAACTCTTCATGATGCTTACAGTGAGAAGGTGAGTGTTATTGAGCAGACTACAAATTATAAGACATGTACTAAGGATCTGCTATTAGGATTTTTGACATCTTATGAAATGATGAAGCCGAGTCTAAAAAATGGAGGCAAATCAGAAACTACTTTTAAAGCTACAAAATTTGAAGATCTAGATGAAGAGAACTTTGATGAAATAAAAACTTTGTGAGAAGAATGAGAAAAGGTTTTAGTAAGTATGAAGGTAAGTTTCCCTTTAAATGCTTTAGTTGTGGAGAAATACGTCATTATGTTGCAAAGTGTTTAGAAAGAGCTAAAAGGAATAAACAAAGATATGAGAAAGAAAAGAAAGGAAAGAAGATTAACAAAGCTTATTATGTGAATGAGAATGTTAGTATTTCAGATGAGTATTCAGAATATGAAGATCTAGATGACAATGAATGCTTGTTCTTGGCTATTAAGGATGAACTGACTTCTACTAATTCAAAAATCCAAGTAAAGGAAAGCCTTCAAGAGAAGGAGAAGGGGAAAAATGAAGGTACCGTTATCTCTACCCTACATGCTAAACAAGAAAAAAAATTTGGGTTATTGATAGTGGTTGTTCACATCACATGACTGGTGATAAGAGTAAGTTTGTTAAGCTTGAGAAATATGATGAAGTCTTGGTTATGTTTGGAGATGATATTAGTGCTAAAATTTATGGGATAGGTTCAGTAAGTTTTGATGGCAAGCATCCTATTGATGATGTTTACTATGTTAAAGGATTAAGGCATAATTTGTCGAGCATTGGTTAGATGTGCAAAAAATGATATGATCTTATGTTTAACAATGAGAAACGTGAGATCCGAAAAGGATACAGAACATTGATTGCTACAAGAAAGAAACATGAAGAGAATATTTGTCAACTTAAGGGTGCTGATGGACGATGCTTTATGACTTAGATAAATGACAGTTAGTTATGTCATAGGAGAATGTGTCACATGAATTTTGATAATTTGGCAAGGATTATGTTCAAGCCGTGAGAGATTTACCAATAATTACAAATCTTGTTAATGCTATTTGTAGGGATTGTTAGTTTGGGAAGCAAGCAAGAAATCATTACAGATCAAAGGAATAATCTACTACTAGACTACTAGATTTAGGTCATACAGATCTTTGTGGTCTTATGAGAGTGCGACGTCTACTTGGTGAAAGGTACTTTATGTTTTTAATTGGTGATTATTATAGATATACATGGGTTACATTTCTTAGAGAGAAATCAGATGCATTAGATAGATTCAAGGAATTCAAGGGTATGGTTGAAAATGAAGTAAATTTGAGAATAAAATGCTTGAGATCTGATGAAGGCATATTTCTTGGGTATTCTACTAGAAGCAAGGTATACATATGTTTCAATAGAAGATTGAGAAAAAATGTAGAGAGCTTGAATGTGAAGGTTGATGAGACAATAAAGAATTCTATTGATATTGATGGATATGTGTCTGATGAACATAATTATGCAAGAATAGAAGAAATTGTGAAAGAACCAAAAGCAAAGCTGCTGCTGAAGTAAATTTGTGTTTATTCTCTGAGATTGAGTCGAAGAAAATAAGTGAAGCATGTAAAGATGAACATTGGAAGGAAGTGATGAAAGATGAACTTTTGCATATTGAGAAGAATCGAACTTTGGAATTGATCCCAAGACCAACATACAAAAATGTCATTGGATCAAAATGGGTATTCAAAAATAAGTTGAATGAGAATGGAGAAGTTGTTATAAACAAAGTGAGGTTTGTGTGTAAAGGCTACTCACAAATAAAAGGTATAGATTTTCAGGAGACTTTTTCCCCGATAGAAAGAATGGAAGCTATAAGGATGTTGTTGGCATTGGTTGCTCATAAAGATTTCAAAGTCTATTAGATGGATTTCAAGTCAACATTTCTAAATGGTGAGCTGGAAGAAGTGTACATGGAACAACCAGAAGGATTTCAGTTGACAAATCAACCGAATATGGTGTGCAAATTGAAGAAGGCTTTATATGGATTGAAGCAAGATCCTAGAGCTTGGTATGCAAGGTTAGACATGTATTTGATTCAGCAAGGATTTAACAAAGGTACGACAAACAATAATTTGTACTTTAAGATTGATAATGACAAAATCTTGATTGTAGTTGTATATGTTGATGATATTTTTTGAAGGAAATGAAAAGATGTGCAAGATGTTTGTGGAAGAGACGCTGAAAGAATTTGAAATGTCTATGTTTTGGGAGATGAATTTCTTTCTTGGGCTACAGATTAATCAAATAGTGAAAGGAATTTTCATTTCACAGTCGAAGTATGTGAGAGAGATGTTGAAGAAGTTTAGGATGGATGGTTCCAAACTAGTATGTACTCCTATGGGGATTGGTTGCAAATTGGGTAAAGATGATGATTCACCTAAGACTAATCAGAGCAAGTATAGATCTATGATTCATGGATTACTAGATTTGATTGCTACTAGACCAAATATTATGCATGTGATTTGTCTTGTGGCTAAATTTCAAGAAGATTCAAAGGAAACACATGTTATAGTTAAAATAATATTCAAATATTTGAATGGCACTCCGGATTATGGATTATGGTATCCTAAAGATATTGACTTTACACTTAGTGCCTATACAGATGCAGATTGGGTTGGATGTGTAGATGATAGAAAGAGTACAAGTGGGGGTGAATTCTTTCTTGGATGTAGATTGGTGGCATGGTTGAGTAAGAAGCAATATTCAATCTCTGTGTCTATTTTTTAAGCTGAGTATATTGTTGCTGTATCTTTTTGTACACAAGTTCTATGGGTGAAACAAACATTAAAAGATATCACAGTGCTATATGATGATCTCATTTCTATCTTCTTTGATAATACAAGTACAATTAACATTTTGAGGAATCTTGTGATGCACTTGAAGACGACGCATATATCTATTAGATATCATTTCTTGAGAGAGAAGGCCATGGAGAATGAAGTAAAAATTGATTATGTTCTGATGAAGGATCAAATTATTGATATTTTCACGAAGGCTCTTCCTAAAGATACTTTTGAGTATCTCTGGGAGAATTTAGGGGTTATTTCCCCTCCTTTTATAAACTAAGATGTATATGGAGATGCATCATTCTAGCACAGATTCATGGTTCTATCTTTTTGGACTGATGTTTTGGTGGCTACCTCTTAGGGGGATCAGGTAGTTTCAAGTGTTGTCATTGTGAGTATTTTGTTTTCATGTCAAAGGAAGATTCAATGAACATATCTTTTGACCTTTCCATTGATGACAAAGGGGGAGAGAAAGCATGTGAAAAGTAAAGAAAGCTAATAAGAGAAAGTAGGTAATGTGAAAGATGATATATGATGGGGAGAAGCAAAAAGAAAAATCTTGAGAAGTATATTCAGAATCGGTATGGTGTCTTTGATGGTTTTTCACATCATGTGTTGCCATCAATTACAAAGGGGGAGATTGTTGCAAGAATGAAGAAAGGATTGAAGGTGTTGTCATTGATGTCAACTGGTCAATTGATTATCTAGTAGTTGTTGTTGGAAGTATATGTTGAGGATATTGAGAAAATTATATAAAAGAAAGTTTACAGATATTCAATTGTTGATCTGGTATTTTCACCTATGTTCATGTGGTTCAGATATGTTAGTTATGGTTGTTGAAGGTTTATATATCCAAATTTTTTGTTGTTAGTTCATTGAGAAGTCTAAGTTGTGTTCACCACTTGTGAACTATGTTTTTTTGTGTTTTGGTTGAGGTCCGAGAGAAATGTTGTTGGTCTGAATTTCTCTTTGATGAAGTCTTTTAACTTGCGGTTCTAGAGTTAAGATGTTTTGGTTGCATTGAAGATATTTTTGGTTTATGGAAGCTTCGAGCTTAATTGTTCTATGTGTTTTACACTGGTTTGGATGACTTCGTGTTAAGCGCTATCTTAAAAGTTAATGAAGCATGTTGGATCTATTTTGGGTCTCGATGAAGCATTTTTTTGGGTCGCTCTCATTCTACTTCCACCCTAGGATGGTTGGCACCAACCTAATTTGAATTTGAATTTGGAGGGCCAACTTTGGAACTCTTTTTCAAGGTTGGAGATAGTATAAATGAAAGATGAGGTAGTAATGAAAAATGTACATAAGTGAGAGAGTAGATGCGGCATTGATGCTATTCAAAAGTGTGTGTGATTTGTGTGTGGCAGATTAGTGTGAAGCTTCATGTTGAGGTTTTCGATGCAATGAGTAGAAGGCAAACTCTATCATTCATGCAAGTTGATCAAGTAACTGTGGTGGAATCCTTTGTTGCTTTGGGATTCCAGTCTCTCTATAACAAGTCTTTTCTATATCTTTGTGGTAGTGATCCCTCTAGGTTGTATCCCTATTGAACAGTGAGTCCTTATTTCAAGAAGTGGGCCTTATGTTAGGTAGTGAGCCTTGTTTTAGGCAATGAGCCTTTTTGTAATCGATTTTGATACTTTCTATAGCGAGTTAATCCTCACCGTGGTTTTTCCCTCATTGGGTTTTCCACGTCAATCTAGTGTTATTGTGTTGTATGAGTGTGAATTTTCACCCCTAACACAAATTCCCCTTTTACCCCCTTACACTTTAGAAAACCTAAGGTGGAGGCTTAATTCCACTTAAGCTCGTTGTCCACATCACACTTGGCACCCTGTTTGTGTGTCGGTGAAGGCGTTTCTATCAGGGACACTTGTGCGACATGCAGGCATCCGCATGGCATGCTTATGTTCCTAGCAGATTCCTACAGTTGAAGTCTACAAAGATGTTACACTTTTGATTGGAAGTCAAAGAGTAATGCCTCCCTTCAACTGGTCGACCTGAATATGGTCATTTTTCATCCTTTCCTTCATATTCTTGACCATTCCATCCATTCTCAAGTTTTGTGAGATCTTGAGTTCATCTCTTCACATTTTCTCCACTCTTTAAAGCACCCACAAGCTTTGTAGCAACACTTCACACTCCATTGCATCAATCTACCACTTCATCACTCTGATAGTGCAAGCACAAGACAAACACCATTGAAGCAAAGGCTTGAGCTCCTCTCATTTTATCCTCCACAAGCCTTGAGCACTTTGGACAGAGGTGGTAAGCTCCTCTTGTCTTCTCTATCATCTTGGTTGAGTAAGCACGTACTATTTTGTAATGTCTTTTGTTTATGTAGCTTGTATTCTCTTCTTTATCATTATTTCTCTCATTTGAAACTTGACTGTTCATGGAGGTGGAAACACCAAAACAGGGGTCTGACTGAGGTAAACCCCTATACAATCCTCCCCCCACATTTTCCTGCTTTTTTGTGTGCAGGTGGAGAGAACTTGGAGCAAGTTGGCGAAAGCATTGTCGTGTGAAATCATCTTCATCACCCTTGTGGTAACATACTTCCTTTATCATGTTCGTTTATGTATTTCACTCTTCCTACTCTTGTTCTTCACTCCCTAAAACTTCTAAACTAGGTTGTTAGTCCTTTCTTAGAGCCTAAACCTCATCTCTCTAGTTCTCTAGCCGTATGGATGCCACCGCACCTATGAGACACCAGTGCACTGTGCTATCATCCTAGAACCACACTTTTGTCCTCTGACAAAGAGTTTCTTGAGATGCAGAGTTGACTCTGAAAAGCGACTCATCTAGTCTCCCTCCAACTCTCAGGTTTGTAGAGTGATCGAAGGACTTCATAATCCTCATCATTCTCATTCCTTTAAATTGAGGTAAGTTAGGGCAGCCATATCGCTCTTGGCCTTTCATGACCTGGGGTCTTACAGTGGTTGGTCCCCCTCTCTTACTTTTTTGGTGAACCCAATGTGAACCATTTTGGTTTTGTTTTGTGATATTGAAGGTCCCTTCCCTCGTATCCTAGGAGTGTTGTAGGTGTGAGTGTTGTGAGGCTTTCGCCTTGCAACGCAACCTGCGATCCCTAGTAAGCTTAGTTGGAAGGTCCCGATTGTGTTGAACAATGAAACCTTAATTGGGTCACTACCTTATCTCATAAACCTTAGGAGGCTCCGTAGAAATACTGTTTGGTGTGCATGATGGCCTCTTTCTTAAATCAACCTATTCCCTCTGCATAGACTATGAGTAGTGGTTCTAGCATAACCTTCACCTCACAGGACCTATCAATGGGATTTAATAGGAAACCATCTCCTCTTTACATTCCGACAAGGATAAATGGGAATACTATAGCAAGTTTTATCATTGATCTGATGTCTCAAGTAAATATCATAACTGAGGAGATCATGTTAATTAACTTCCTACATAAGGATGGGTATGATGCACTTGAAAGTACCATCCGCACCCACAACAAACTTTTTCGTACCTCCTATAGGGAGTATTTTCCTATTGATCCTCGTGGGACATAAATATGTGAGCCTTAAGTTTGACATCATCTCGGGGTCCGAACTCTTCAGGGTGAAGCTAAGCATCCTCTGGCTGGTAACTATGAATAGAGTTCCCTCAGTTGTGCACAAGTGTCTGAAATTTGTTCAGGGAGGTTCGGTACACGTTGTCCATGACACCAATTATAGACCACCAATTGCATGTGGTAACTATACCTTAGATTACTTTTGGTCTGCATCCCTTGGTCCTCTCCCACCTAGGAAGGACCTCCTATATCATACATATAAAAACTAAGAAAGGGCACGCCAGGCCGAAAGTAAGATATCCTCCTTTGCCTTATGTTGTTTCGCATAGAGCTTGCCTAAAGGCTGACAATGATGCCACTAAGGTGCTTAGAAGATAAGAAGAGAAGTGGTCAAGATCCACCTTCTTCTTCTTCCGTAGTTTAGCCTGATGCTTCCTCTAGCCCTGTCGCGGTGTCATCTGCTTATGTCTCGCATTTGTGAGAGAATCCCATGGTGCCCGCTTGGCGAAAGGCCAAGAATCCCGCATTCGAGCTTCCTGTCTTACCCACGAAGCCTAGACCCATTTGGTATGGTAGATAGAAAGCCCCTCATGGAGAGTCATCTCTGTCTTGGCCTCCACGGCCTCCTACTATTCCTAAGATGGTGAACGGAAAGAGGCCCATTGCCTAGGTGTTGGAGCCAATTCCTCCTGACGCTTCCGAACCTACTTCTTCTGCTCCCACTAAGGAGTATATCTTTCCATAGGAAACAAACATGGAGGACATCCCATGGCTGAGAAAAACCTTTGCATCCCTTCGTAAATCCTAGCTTTTAGTTCAAAGAGTCATAGAAACCACCTCACACGTGAGCGTAAGCATCAGCGAAAGGCTCTCCTAGTTGAGGAAGCCTCCTTGTAGAAGAAGGAGAAGGAGATGACCAAACCTCTTTCTGTGTCCTCCTTTCTCCCCCCTTCTACCCCTATCCAAACTAGCTCTGAATCCCTTTCAAATTTCGTTGAAAGTGCACGTGCAATTGGAAAGTTGCAGGTGTTTATCACTCCTTCCATGGAGCCGCCCTTGCTAACTTTCACCCCAGATGTCTCACCATTTTCGAAGCCTATGGATATGGTTAATACTTCAGTCGTATCTACTATGGTTCTATCCTCTTCTATCCACCTTACTTCGTCTATGGGGAATTCGCCTCCTCTAACAAAGAAGAAGGTAGAGCGAGGTCCCTCCAGCAATGGAGGATGTAAGAAGGTCCCACCTTCTTTGAAAGGTGGTCTCGTACTAACTTGTTATGTCCTGGTGATAGAACCAGTTCTAGCCTCCCTTGAGTTTGTCATTGCTCCCGAGTCTCTTGGTGAGCCCAGTGGTGAACCTTGGGTGCAAACTCCTCCATCTACCGAGTTGAAACATGGCACTCCCATAAAGTGTATGTTTAACTCAGTGGATGAAGTTTTTACCTTGTCATTGATATTTGCAAAGTCATTGACCTTAGACCAACAAGAGTTGAGCGACAAAGACCTTATCGGTCCCTCTGCCTTGGCCCTTGTTGCAGGAGGATCGGAAGCTCCTCCCCTTAAGATTACACCATTACAGGCTCGTCATCCTTCCCAATATGATGATCTAAATTGGGAAGTTGATGACCTCTTGGTTGACCAGTGTTAGGGGGAGACCCTCTTCTTGAACTTTAGATTAGATGTGTGTGTTGTGATGTGCTTCCCCTGTGATCGTGCTATATGTTCCTGGATGAACCTTGTCACCCCTGTTGGTGCTTGGATATGATGCAAAGCATCAGGAGCATTTAGGCCTCCTTCCATGTTGACCCAATTTTTTATTTTACTTTGTCTTCCATGCATTCTTCCTAATCTGGTTGGGGATTGATAATATTTCACCTCTTACCATGGTTACCTACTATTTATAAATGAAGGCGGATCTAACCCCATGAAACTAGATCCCCCTGTGCCCTTTGTGTGTGTTCCCTTTTCCTTTGCTTTTTCTTTATCTTTCTCTCTTCTTTGCTTGAGTTGTCCCTCTTATGTGTGTAAGAGCGGGGGACCAACCACTGCAAGTCCCTAGGTCATGAAAGGCCAAGAGTGGAAAGGTTTCCTTAACTTACCTCAGTTTAAAGGAAGGTTAGGATAGAAGGGATAAGAATGATGAAGACTATATGTTCTTCAATCACTCTGCAATCCCGAGGACTGAAGGGAGACTATGTGAGTCACTTTTTAAGGTCAACTCTGCATCTCAGATAGCTCTCTATCAAATGACAGAAGTGCGGTCTTAGGATGACAACATGACGCATTGGCATCTAATAGGTGCCCTGGCGTCTGTACGACCTGAAAACTAGAGAGACGAGGTTAAATCCTAAAGAAAGAACTGGTAGCCTAGTTTAGAGGTTTCTTGAACAACAAAATGAGATTAAGAAGAATGAGATGTAAATACGTAAGTGATAAAAGAAGTATATTACTGCAAGGGTGATGATGATAATTTCGTAGAACAATCCTCTCGCTAGCTTGCTTCGAGATCTCTCCACCTGCACATAGAAAAGGGAAAAATGTTGGGGTTGTTTAGGGGCCTGCCTTAGTTAGACCTCCGTTTTGGTGTTTCCACCTCCACGGACAGCCAAGTTTGCAACGATAGGAATAAAGATAAAGAAGGGAATACAAACCACCTAAACAAAAGACACTACAAAACAGTACGTGCTTACTCAACCAAGATGATAGAGAAAATGAGAGGAGCTTACCACCTCCGTCCAAAGTGCTCAAGGCTTGTGGAGGAGAAAATGAGAGGAACTCAAGCCTCTGCTGCAATGGTGTTTGTCTCGCACTTGCACTATAGGAGTGATGGATTGGTAGATTGCTGCAATGGAGTGTAAACTACTGCTGCAAAGCTTGAATGAATGAAATGAAGTGGAGAGAATGTTCAAACAATCTTTCCAAACTTCGTCCAAACTTGAGAATTAATGAGAGAGTGAAGATTATGAAGAAAGGGATGAAAAATGGCCATATTCGGGTCGACCAACCAAAAAGGAGCATTACACTTCGACCTGCAATCGAAAGTGTAACGTATTTGCAGACTCCAACCGCAGGAATCTGCCAAGGATGTAAGCATGCTGCATAGACGTCTGCATGCCGCATGGGTATCCCTGATAGAAATGCCTCCACCGACACACAAAATGGGTGCCAAGTGTGATGTGGACAGTGGGCTTAAGTGGAACTAAGCCTCCCCCTTAGGTTTTTTAAAGTGTAAGGTGGTAAAAGGGGAATTTGCATTAGGGGTGAAAATTCACGCTTATACATTTTTCCCCCACTTTAGCGAGCATGAATATTGATGAGTGCTACAGTAAAGTAGAGTAGTAAGGAAGTAACAAAGTAAGAGATGTATACTTGAACCGATGAGGAATCAAAGCATGGTCTAGTGAACTTGAAAGTGCAGGAAAGGACTTCATAGTTCCACGAACCTACAAAGTTGAAGAATGAAAGTGCCTCATAGGCTCATAGTCCTGCAAGAGAGGTATCCTTCAAGAAATATCACATGAAGGAAACCGAGAAGAGCACCTTACAAACCTAGAGGCCTGTAAGGAAGGTATCCCCCAAGAACTCTCACATGAGGGAGACTGAGTAAAGGGGACTCCATAGAGTTAGAGAGGGCGACATGTTTACCCACAGATAAAACACATCAGGAAGCAATTACATAGACCAGTGGATGGATAGTCACACAGAGCATCACTTCCCTTGGACTAGACATGAAGAAGTAAAACCAGTCTAGTCCGACTACCCCTGAGCTAGCTGCAAGGATGTGAAACCAATCTAGACAGGATTCACGCTACTAGACACCATAGAATTTTGTTAAAAGCTTTCGAAGGGGTCCCTTGGGAACCCGGCGTGAAGAGGAGGGGTCCACTCAAGGGACAAACTATTTGAAAAGCTACCATCTTCTTTCTCAAATTGATTCATCACCAAGGAATCCTTTTGAAAGATGTTCACTTCATCAAGGAATTCAAAAGGAAGGAAATGTGCTCATGCGAGGGGAAGACTAAGACCATTCCCGCTTCTAAGGAGGGTTTCCAAGTCCTTTCTTTGTGAACCCATGATGAAGAAAACATGTTTTGTTGGGGTTTCAAGTTGAGAATGCAATTCTAACAAAGAGGCGTGTGAAGGATCTTCAAGAACAGATTCATTTGGCAATGAATGCGTTTTGTAAAGACCAAGTAATGTAGAAGAGGCATTGTCACACATGAGAGGGACAACTCAAGGAAAAAAGAGAGAAAGGTAAAGGGAAAGGTAAAATAAAATAAATCACACACAAAGGGCACAGGGGGATTTGGTTTTGCGGGGTCAGATCTACCTGTAGACATGAAAAAAATATTGACATACTTGATCTTGGTCACTAACACCATTTCATCCTAAATCATCTTCTTAGCTTATCATAACTCTTCATCCCTTAATTAAATAAATAATCATTTATCTGATTAAGTCATTCTCTCTTGTTAATTAAATAAATCAAATAATTCATTTATCTGATTAAGTTATTTAATTAATCCTTTGATCTCTATTTAATTAAATAATTCATTTTATTTGATTAAATCTCTAAAGTTATCTTGTTAAATTAAATAAATCAAACCTTATTTGATTTAATCTAACATCATCATCCCTCTTTAATTAAATAAATCAAATCCTTTATTTAATTAAATCTAAATTACATTCTCATCTTTTGATTTAAATCAACCCATAAATCTAAATAAAATAGTCACGTCACCGAATCCCTCATTAAATTAATTAACCCTTGATTAATTTAATTCAAATCTCCTAATTTCTCTAGATTTCGCCATTTGCACATGAAAATACATTTTATGGATTTATTAAATCCCTATTTTATTTCAACTTGACATCTTTTGAGAATATTCCTCCAAATTTGAAAATCCTTCCAAGTGGATTTTTCCTGCCAACAAGACATTCATTTCCTCTTACATGCCCTTGTGCATTGAGCCAAGTGGCATTTAATTCATTCTTTTTCCCTCTTACATGTCATTTCACTATTTTCAAATTCCACTTAATTTCATTTACTGTGCACATTCACCAAAATGTGCTCAAGCTCCCTCCATTCACATCTTCACAAGTGGCAGTTGACCATTGGATGTTGAATGATCCCACATTGCTTCATTTGGATCATTTCTCCATCTTGTCTTTCTATAAATAAGAGTCTTCTCTCATTTTGATCATCCATAATTTGAGTAAACTCACTATACTCAATTTCATCTTCATGCATATCTATTTTCATCCATTTTATCAAGATCTTAACTAGGTTATGCAGATTTTTCACCATGGAGCTCAATTGAATCTTCATCAAAGTGCATCACTCATCAACATTGCATCATAGGAGTTGGGAAAGGGCCATTTCCTACACATAAATTGGCACCAACTCCCCCATGCGATCAAGAGTTTGATTTACATTGAATGGGATTTGATAGCTTTTGTTTATGTTTTTCATCTCATTTCTTGTTCATTTTCTATGTTTGTGCAGGTCTAGGATTGGGGTTCACATTTTGACACCTTCCCTACAAACTAAACAAAGCACATATGACCAAGTTATTTTACAAGAACATCCAACAAGCAGAGCAGATAAAAAGATAATGATCGTTGCCCCATTCCTTTCTCTCAAAACCTTTTGATTAGGCATCATTGAGAGGTCCTTGGAATGAGCGCAAAATGAGATGAGTCAAAAATACCAAGATAAGGTAAACAAACAAGCTAATGTTCTTCATACCACTCTAGCCAACACTAAACTATGGCGATGCCTGATGTTGATGTCCATTGTAGGAAGGATGCATCCTAGGACATGTTATCAGATGATGAGATTGACTAGATGATAAGCTATTGAAACTTTCAGTTGACTAACTTGCTGACTTACTGACCTAGACTTGAGACTTTGACGACTAGGCTTATACTTTCAAACCTGCTAGACTTGCTTCTGATTGAGTTACCAAAGGATGAAGACGACGATTGATTTATTATGAATGATAATTATTGTGGGTGAAAGCAAGATGAGACGGATGCACCATTTGGATTTTTTTAGATATTTGGATGTTTTGATGTTTTGAAATGTTTTGAGGTTGTTCTGATTTTTGGGTTTTTCAATTTTTTTGGATTTTTCGGTATTTTGACAAAGAACATAACCTAAAGACCTATCCTAGGGGTCTCGGGAGTTGATCAATAGATTATCCTTGCCTACATTATACATGTAGAGACCATGTAGTTTGACTGACACAAACTTGATTACTGATGAGATAGATGGGCAAATAGACTGCCATTTTATTGCGACGGACACCTAAAGGACTAACCTAAAATGTCTTGGGGGATGATCAAAGATCAACCTTGCCTACGTTTAAGCACAAAAACGATGTAGTTCGATAAGATGAATCCATTGACATGATTTTTAGATTTTTGAGATTTGAAGACTTTGGTTTTTTCATATGATTTGGATGTTTTTGGATTTTAGATGGATATTTGTATGTTTTTTGATTTTTTGATTTTAAGGAAGATAAAAAAATATACATGAATTCGATCCGATGCAGGTATAGGAACATGCCCCTAGCGTGATGAGATAGACTAATTCGATATAGGTACGACAAACTAACCTTAGCAATGTTCCAAGTAGTACTAAGGTGGAAGATGATACGAACACAAGGTCAAGCTATGGTACAGATGTGAATAGATGGTGGAAGGATAAATGGAATGTAATGGATAAGTGAGTGTGCAGAACGAGCCATGAAGGTCCTGGTGGATGGATAGTGCTTTATTTACACTTGGTGCCTATTTTCCATGTTTTCACCAAGGTACTTGTCCAAAGCGCCACCGAAGTGGTTTTCACTAGAGGACGATTTTTTTTCTTTACTGTTTTTGATCTTTTTTCGATTTTTGTATTTTTTGATTTTTTTTATAGAGGTTGATAATTGATATTCCCTTGACTTATAGCTCACTGTGATGATGAAAGGTCCCAACCATTTGGGCTCAAACTTACCTTTTCTTTCTGGATTTGGCACATTCTTTTGATTCTCCTTTTGTAATAGATCGCTAACTTGGAATGTTCGCCTCTTGATTTTCTTGTTGTAGCTACATTTGAGGTGATTCTAATAGACTTGCAAGTGATTTAGGGCATCCATGTGCCGCTCACCTAATATTTTTGGGTCATTTAGTCATGAGACCCGGTATTCTTCATCGGTGATGAGATTTTGTAGTGATATCCTTAGAGACAGGAGCTCGATCTCAATGGGGAGGATGGCTTCTGATCCATAGACCAAAGAAAAGGGGGTGGCACCTATTGATGTGTGAATGCTTGTGCAGTAGGCCCATAAGGCGAGATTTAGCTAGAGATTCCAATCACGACCGATGTCATTGATTGTTTTCTTAAGGATTTTCAAGATGGTTTTATTGGTGGCTTCTTTTTGGCCATTACCTTGGGGATAATACGGAGTGGAAAAGCAATGTTGGATATTGAATTTTTGGCAAAGTTCATGAACATCCTGATTTTTGAACGGTGTCCCTTATTTGAGATAATGGGTTGAGGTACACCATATCGACAAATAAGTTATTTTAAGATGAACTTAGATATCTACTTTCTAGTTATGTAGGTCACGTGAATGGCTTCGACCCACTTCGTAAAGTACTTCATGGCGGTGATGATGAATTTATGGCCATTGGATGAGGTGGGGGTGATTTTACCGATGAGATCGAGCTCCCACTGTGAAAAGGGCCAAGGTGTGATAATGAGATGAAGCTCATGAGCTGGTGCATGGATGAGGTCCCCATGCTGCTAACACTGCAAACATCTTCTGACAAAGTCATGTCCATCTCTTTCCATTGTGGGCCAACAGTATCTTGTCCTCAACAGTTTCTTAGCCAAAGTCATACCACTCGAGTGCAAACCACAAATGTCATTGTGTACCTCGGTTAAAGCAGTTAGGGATTCCTCAGGATTTAGGCAATGTAATAGGGTCCCTTTGATGCTCCTATGGTAGAGGGTTTCTCCTAGGATTACAAAACGTGAAGAATTTTTTACGAAGGTTCGTTTAAGGTTTTGGGTTATGTCGGCAGGGAGGACTCCTATCCTTAAATAAGTGTAAATTTCATGGTACTAGGGATCACCAGGACCAACGAGTTCACAAATGAATTCGGACTCTAGTACCTCAAATCCTGGTATGAGAAGCTTCTCTACAAGGAATTCCTATTTTGGGACGTTGTGTGGGATTTCCAAGAGTGATCCAATTGTAGCCATTGCGTCTGCTGCTCTATTGTTTGCTTTGGGTAGCTATTTAAATGTAATATCAATGAATGAATCCTTGAGGCTCTCCACCAATTTCTTGTATGGATTCATTTTGTCATCCTTTATCTGATATTCATTGTTTACTTGATTGATTATGAGCCGAGAATCTCCATACACCTTAAGACAAGCTTGTGGGATTTGGGTATGAAGTCTCCTTGGGGAGTGATGAAGAAAATTCCTGCCCCCAACCCATGCTGTGTGTAAGATCCATCAAAATATAGCTTCCAATGATCTGCTATGCTTAGACTGAAAGTTGATTCATCGGGGAACTCAGAGACAAGTGGATTTTCTGCATATATAGGAGCCTCCAATAGATGATCCGCGATTGGGTATGTGTAGGATCATGATGGACCAAAAAGTGGCAATATGATGGGTATGTGGCTAACGACTTTTTGTTTACCCAAATTTGATGAAATGAAAAGGGTTTTTAAAGGAGATTCTCAGCTTTCCACAAATATAAATTATGCTTTACTTTGAATTTAATAAATTATTATTATTCATTTTCTATTGAATTATGACTAAATTCCTGATTGATAGGTTAATTGAAAAACATCTATAGCTTTCAAACGGTATCACATTTTTTGAATCCAAAACATGTGTCACATTCTATGCTTTGTATACTATAAGATCAAAAAAAAAAAAATTGAATTTCATGAAGTTTTGACCAAGTTAAGGTAGTTAGACATACAAGTCTTTATATTTTTTAAAAGTTGTAATAAAAAAATTATAATTAATTATTTACTTGGAAACAAATTAAAAAAAAAAACGCATCATAGCAGGACATGAGTCCTCTACTTATATCTAAAATATTATAAAAAAATACAATCATTTTAATGTGGTTAGGGTGGTCAGACAGACACCTACTTCTTATTTTTTCCTTGAAATTTAAGTACTACTGTATTGAAATTTCAAATTTTCATCAAATAGATTTTATTTTTTTGTAAATAAGCCTCGTAGTTTAGAAAATACACTCAATTTTCTACAAATTCTATTCTTACATTATTTTGAAATAATATAGATAATTTATTCAAATTTTTATGTCAAGTTGCCTAACTCTGATTTTTCTGAATTTTTTGCCACTTAAGGGCCTATTATTTCCATGATGATCCTGCACATACCCAATTGCTTGTCCTTTGATGGCCTTGTGCTCTACATATTCAATGCCATGTTCTTTCAATATCATGATCCACTTGGTTGTCCATCCTGTGAGAGTGGCTTTGGAGAGTATGTACTTGAGCGGATCTATTTTGCGATTAGCTTGATCTGATGCACCAACATGTAGTGTCTAAATTTTTGAGATGCAAGCACAACTGCTAGACATGATTTTTCAATAGGTGTGTAATTTAGCTCATTTCCTACCATGGTTCTATTGATGTAGTATATTTCTCTTTCCATTCCGTTTTCATCATGCTTGGTTAAGAGAGCACCAAGAGCCTACCATTGTTGCTAATATGTACAGAACCAATGGTTTACCTAGAATTGGTGACATTAGAATTGGTGGTGTGAGTAGGTATTCCTTGATTTTGTTGAATTCTTGGTCACATTTTCCATCCCACTTGTATGCTACCCCCTTGTGGAGTAGATGATAATATGGGATTTGTTTATCTACCAAATGTGCTATGAATCTGTGAATAGACTAGAGTCTTCCTTGTAGGCCTCTTAACTGCTTTAGTGTCCTAGGTGCTTCCATTTCGAGGATCACTTTAACTTTGGCAGGATCTACCCCGATTCCTCTCATTGAAATGATATACCCCAAGAGCTTGCTTGATTGTACTTCGAAGATGCACTTCTTTGGGTTGAGGTGGACCTTGTACGTTTCCAACCTATCAAAAATTGAACTCAAAACTAATATGTGGTCTCGTCTTTTCCTTGATTTAGCTAGTATGTCATCCACATAATCTTCCACCATCATATGGATCATATCATGAAAGATTAATGTCATGGCTCTCTGATAAGTTGATCCTACATTCTTCAGGCCAAATGGTATCATATCCCAGCAGTAGGTTCCCCACGGGTATGTGAATGTTATCTTGTGCTGGTCCTCTTTTTCCATCATGATCTGATTATATCCAGAAAACCCATCCATTAGTGATAGCATCTTGTGTTTAGCCTTCATATCCACTATCATGTCGATGTTGGGTAGTGGAAATTCATCCTTAAGACACGCTTTGTTTAAGTCTTTAAAGTCAGTGCAAATGTGGATGTCCCTAGTGGGATTTGAAATAGGTACTAGGTTGGACACCCACTCTGGATAATCAATCGGGCATATGAATCCTGCATCCAGGAGCTTCTGTAATTCCATTTTGACTTAGACAAGTCTATTTGGGGATGCATCTTTCTGATATTTTATCTCATGGGTTTTTCTTCAAGATATACAACCAAGTGATTAACTACAACCTCTGGATCAAGCTTAGGCATGTCAACATAAGTCCATGGAAATTTTACCTTTCTTTCTTTTAGGAATGCAGCTAAGATTTCATGTTCTTCAGTGAGAAGTTATTTAGCATAGAAGGTTATGTGTGGTAGCTCCTTTGTTCCTAGGTTGACAGGATTGCATTGTTATGCTAGGACCACTAATTTTTCTTGATGAAGTGCAGTGAGGGGAAGATTGAATCCTTCATCCTTCAATGCCTCAAAGAGGTTTTCACCATTTGATGCATCCTTTATTTTTACTGTTTTAGGGTTAGTGAGTGCCACAATGTCATTTTCACTCAAGGACCTTGAGATTATTCTTAATTTCTTACGTTTGTGACTGAAAGATTCAATCGTCTCCCCATAATAGGCTTGAGTATCCAATGTGATGTCAAATCTAGCCTTATGATCTCCATATGGTACTGTATCCCGTAATCCCATGAATTCTGAAAGTGCCTCATCATTTTTGAACGTGTCCAAAATCGGTGGTCCTTGTTGGTCGTAATCAATGAGTTGGGGGTAGACCATGTTTATTTTGTGGGTTTGGTGGTCCAACTCAAAACACAAGGTGTTGATCATGCATAAGGAGGATTCTTTGAACAATATAGGTAGATCAGTTATGGGATCCTTGTTACTACTACACACATTAGTTATGTCAAAGGTGAAGTTATCTAAGAGTAGACCTATAGATACTAGTAGTTGAAGGGCAGTTGCCGTTAATTGAGGGGGAGTCTTGACTGCTTTAACTAGGGGACTTCTGCCATGTATGGTTACACTCAGAGGGTACACCTAAGGCCAATATTTTTTATACGTTTCTAAACAATGATAGGTTCCAATCGGCCATTGTTGTTCTTTCCTAGACTTTCATTTCTGTTATAGCCCATACCCAACATTAATTGGAGTCCTCTGTTTGCATTATCCATAGGAAGGGTTGGTACAAGTATTTCATCTTGATAGAGGAGACTTGATACGTCTCGCTCATCCACCACTTCTTGCCGTAGATCTCCCCATCTCTTCAATCAAGAAGGATCCGCTTTGAATGTTTGAGCTATTGTATTGGTGGCTTGTGGCTATCCATGGGATCTGGGGGATTGAGGTAACTCCCCGACCACAAAGGCTCCTTTCTTCATTTTGTATTCCCCACACCCATTGTCTCAGAAGTGGAGGCTATGTTGGATGGGTCTATATATGGGGTGGAGGGGCCTTCATCATTCATTGGGACTTGGGGGACTTTATAGTACTTGGCTTCCAGGTTCTTGCAATAGGCGAAGGGTTCAGGATCACCATAGATTGTGACCTCTTGATTTTGGTATAAAAACTTGACACATTGGTGGAAAGTTGATGCAACTGCTTGCATCCCATGAATCCATGGTCACCCTAAGAGGATGTTATATGGTAGATCAAGATCAAGCACCTGACAAGTGGTTTCCATAATGATTGACCCTACTTGAATAGGGAGTTGAATGGTGCCCTAAGACACTCTTTCTTGATTGTTGTAAGCCCTGATTGTGATACCCTTACCTTTTTCAATGGAATCTTTAGAGATACCTAGATTATTTATAATCTTGAGTGAAAAAATGTTGAGGCCTACATCCCCATCCACCAAGACCCTTTCGACCTTATTTTTGTGAACCAGGACTTCAAGGTCGAGTGCATGATTGTGAGATGGCTGGGTGAGGAATTCCTGATCGAGAAATATGAGGAGGTTGGGAGTGGTGATGTTACCGACCATAGCTTGGTATTTCTCTATATCAAGGTTGGGAGAGATGATAGATGAAGCCAATGCTTGCTCAAGGATTTCTCTGTGGGTAGCTGAAATCTTCAGTAACTCCATGATGAAGATCTGAGCAGGGATTCTTTTTAACTGGTCAAGGACATTGTAACCATTAGGAATGGATTTCTGGTTTGAGGTGGAGGTCCTAGGTGGTTGTGATTCCCCAACAATGGTGACCTTTCTACCACATGTGGTGTCTCCACAATCAGCATTGGATCCCTTGAATATGCTAACAACAGTGACCATTTCATCAAGGCATAACATTTGCATTTCATATAGCATTCATAAATGTATAAGAAAACAAAACAAAAATAATTGTCACCACATATCACTACATATATGTCATAAATACATATAGGACATAATCATTTGCATATTATGATTGCATCCATGCATCATCATGATAAATGCATAGAAAATATGCAAAAATAAAATGCATCCATAATCATTGTATCATATCATAACACATTGGAAATTAAATGCATCCATCCATCACACATAAAATAGGACATCTTATAAATCAAATCATCTCATATATATATAAACATGAGTAATTGTCAAGGTACAAAATCAGGATCAATGTGTATGATACAATAGGGGCAATAACAAATCAGAGCCCATGAATCAAAAAGGAATACTATCTATGATCAAAATATGAAGCTAGCCCTACTGGTTGCTACCCTCCCCAACCTGTCTCTTGGCATGGTCCTCGGGTGGCCTCATCCTTATCTGTTGTGAATAATCGGGCACTCGGCGTATTGGTGGAATTGCCTACCTATAATGGAGCTTGTAATACTCCACCTCTTTGACAACCTCCCAATATGCCCGTAGGGATATTGACCGAACCTGGGATGTAGAGGTTGTACTCTCGAGCTGCCTCCTCCAGCCTATCTCCTGGTCTCTCTCAGACCTAGCCCAATCTCTCTCTGCCATAAGTGTTATGACCTACTATCGATCTTGATCCCTCTTAACTATCAAAACCTATACCTGAGCTTGCACCTACTAGATCAGGACATCTCAGTGGTCTGGTTGTGGTGGCTACTATTGAGGGACCTCTCCCTCCCCATCTCTAGGTGTTGTCTATTGTGCCTTCTCTCTAACTGGTGTCTGCACCCGGGGAGGTGTCTATTGTGCCTATACCTAGGGTGGTGTCTAGTGTGGAGATGGTCCACCTCCGTCTCCATCCCTATCCCCGTCATCCTTGATTCCCTGCCCTCGACCTCGGCCTATTGATCAACCCCTGGGCCTCTGTCATGCAGGCACTGCACTTGGATCTGTCGACCTCAAAGGGGGTTTAAACCAATCTTTGTATGCCTGTGTCACCCCAACATCACCCTGCCCCTGATCATATGGCCACGACCTAGCCACTAACTACCTGAAGGATGCTATGAACTCGTCTACTGGAATGGGTTAGCCCCATGCTGTCTCCCTCATAGTACGAGAAAAGATCACCACATACTGGTCATCAGGCCTATCTTGTACATCTCTGAGCTACCCGACCAATCTATTAGGGAGATATCTCTCAATCATAGTGTGCTCTATGCCCTGCATTAGCCTATCCTAACAAGTGAAGAACAACTATTGTACATCATCCATCCATGGGCCTACACCTAGCCAGGGCCTCCAGGTAAAATCTTTCATCTCATCTATAACTCACCACCAGTGGGTGATGTCACCTACCCCTA
The DNA here is from genome assembly GCA_007115665.2 of Sequoiadendron giganteum. Lineage (NCBI taxonomy): Eukaryota > Viridiplantae > Streptophyta > Pinopsida > Cupressales > Cupressaceae > Sequoiadendron > Sequoiadendron giganteum. The sequence continues at coordinate 636,616,834 of CM021104.1, read as the reverse complement.
TGTGGGTGAATGTGATTTGTGCACCACCATATTGCCAGATGATAGATCATCTAGCTCTAAGGAAACTGGTGTAATATGAGGGAAAAGCACTCCAATGTGCTCCCATGCCCAAACATGAAGCAGAGTAACCCCAACCCCAATGGCCTTGCTATCCAAATAAGAAAACTCATGCAAATATTTGTACAGTGAGGCCAACATCATTGGCCCCCATGCAAGGCACTCCATCTGAAAGAGCATCTACTCCCATGCCAATCCCCAGCCAGGACTGAAGTATCAACCTCATTGATTTGGTGCCACAAGACTTGATATGATCGCTGTGACTATAAGTCTAAATGTGGGCACTGTACCCCTGTACCTCTCCAAATAAATTTATCCCTCAGAAAAAAATAATCTCATCTAGCCCCATAACTGTGAATCATCCACATTGTAAATCACTCTCTTGTCATGGATGGGTAGATGTAGGATGCGCCAGACATCCTCTAGTGTAACTATAGCCTCGCCAATAGGAAGTTGGAAGGAGGATGTTTCATTGTGCCATCGCTCCGCCAAGGTTGTTATCATCCCCAAATGGGTCCGAACAGGATGGACATATGTGATGCACATGAGACCAATAACATCAACTTTCTCTTGGAGAAACTCATGTAACCTGTCTAGTCTGCTAAGCACCGAGCATCTGTGCTCCCTAGAGTGTAGTATCCTGAGGTCCTCTTATGAAAAAGAGGTCATGGTGTCAAGTTTCAAAAAAAAATGAGCCCTCAAACTAAGTTCCCGTATTCCAAATAAAAATTGCGGTGCTATTTGCAATTTCGACACAGTTTGCAAACTCTAAACTGCACCGTCGCGATGTAGTTTGACCACGCCACTTGGGCCCTAAACTCTTAACAGGCTCGCCGTGGCGCTCTTTCCATATGCGGCTGAGTAATGGCTGAAACCCTAATTTCTAAAGTGGTCTGCAGCAACGCTCTTTGCATATGCGATGTGCTTAAGGGCCATGTGGTGCCGATTTAGCATTTGCAGTGGCGCTATATAGCACCGCTTGACTCAAATTGCACTTTGACCCTATTAAATGCATGAAAAAAATTGAAATCACAAGTCAGGCAAGGGGTACATACCACGGGTCTTGCGTCGGCTGCCCGCTGGTGCACTTGTACTTGCTCTGACACATGTCGGGTAAGCAATATTTGCGCCATCTTGATCAAAGCTCAAAGCTCAAAATGCAAAAATCTTTAGAGGCTAAGTGTGAAAATGATTTGAAAATGACCCCTTAGGGTCTATTTAAGCATAAAAATTAGGGTTTTATGGCATAATTTAGCCATCCAGTTAGGGTTTTGGATACTCGATCTTGTTTTTGCCCATCCTGAAGGCCATTTTGCATCGTTTTTGGCATTTTAACGATTTTTTTGGCCTCCCAGAGCCTTTCTAAACCCGTTGGACACCTTGTCCTCTTTTTTCGCGAGATCACCCAAAAATCAAAATTTGCGTCCGATCTCTCAAGGGGGCAATATATCAGCATAATCCTTCTCACTGGGGCAGCAGTGGAGCATCTAAAAATCAAGAATTTTTTTGAATTTTGATCACAACAGTTTATTCATTGAACCAATGTGTGCATTGCTTCAAAGAGGGGAAAATTGTAGACATGGAAAGAATACTAACATACTTGATCTTGATCACTAACACCATTTCATCCTAAATCAACTTCTTAGTTTATTATCACTCTTCATCCCTTAATTAAATAAATAATCATTTATCTAAATAAGTCATTCTCTCTTGTTAATTAAATAAATCAAAGTTATTTAATTAATCCTTTGATCTCTATTTAATTAAATAATTCATTTTATTTGATTAAATCTCTATATTCATCTTGTTAAATTAAACCTTATTTGATTTAATCTAACATCATCATCCCTCTTTAATTAAATAAATCAAATCATTTATTTAATTAAATCTAAGTTACATTCTCATATTTTGATTTAAATGAACCCATAAATCTAAATCAAATAGTCACATCACCCAAATCCATCATTAAATTAATTAACCCTTGATTAATTTAATCCAAATCTCTTAATTTCTCTAGATTTTTCCACTTGCATATGAAAATACATTTTATAGATTTATTAAATCCCTATTTTCTTTCAACTTGGCATCTTTTGAGAATATTCCTCCAAATTTAAAACCCCTCCAAATGGATTTGTCCTTCCAACAACACATTCATTTCCTCTTACATGTCCTTGTGCATTGAGCCAAGTGGCATTTAATTCATTCTTTTTCCCTCTTACATGTCATTTCACCATTTTCAAGTTCCACCTAATTTCATTTATTGTGCACATTCACCAAAATGTGCTCAAGCTCCCTCCATTCACATCTTCACAAGTGGCACTTGACCATTGGATGTTGAATGATCCCACATTGCTTCATTTGGATCATTTCTCCATCTTGCCTTTCTATAAATAAGAGGCTTCTCTCCTCGTTTTGATCATCCACAATTTGAGTAAACTCACTATACTCAATTTCATCTTCAAGCATATCTATTTTCATCCATTTTATCAAGATCTTAGCTAGGTTATGCAAATTTTTCACCATGGAGCTCAATTGAATCTTCATAAAAGTGCATCACTCATCAACATTGCATCATAGGAGCTAGGAAAGGGCCATTTCCTACACATAAATTGGCACCAACTCCCCCATGGGATCAAGAGTTTGATTTACATTGAATAGGATTTGATAGCTTTTGTTTATGTTTTTCATCTCATTTCTTGTTCTTTGTAATTTAAATGGATTTCACGATGAATCTTGATTCTCACTTGCATTTGATCTAATATTATGTTCATTTGCTATTTTTGTGCAGGTCTAGGATTGGGGTTCACACTACCTTTATTTATATATATTAGGTAATCACGGTAAGAGGAAAAAGATCATCAATACCCAACTAGATTAGGAAGAATGCATGAAAGACAAAGAAAAAACAAAAATTGGTCAACATGGAAGGAGGCCTAAATTCTCCTAACGCTTTGCATTGTCCCTAATTTATCAAAAGTCAATCAAAAACATGGAAGAATAGAGATACATATAGAAGAAGGTTTACAATACAAATACCACGCTTGTATTCAAGCACCAACAGGGGTGATGAGGGTCATCTAGGAACATATAGCATGATTAGGGGGGAACACAACACAACACACACATGCATCTAATCTAAAGATCAAGAGGATATCTCCCTAACACTAGTCAACCAAGAGATCGTCAGATTCCCACTCTAGATCATTGTAGGGGGGGATGACGACAAGCCTATAATGGTGTAATGTTAAGGGGAGGAGATTTCGATCCTCTTGCAACAAGGGCCAAGGCAGAGGGACCAGTGAGGTTTTCATAGCTTAACTCTTGTTGGTCCAAGGTCAACGACTTTGTGAATATCGTTGACAAGCTCAGAACTTCATCCATCGAGTTAAACATATATTTAACATGAGTGCCATGTTTCACCTTGCCAGACGATGGAGTTTTCACTTGAGGTTCACTGCTAGGCTCATCAAGAGACTCGAGAGTGGTGAAAATCTCGAGGGAGGGTGGAGCTGGTTCTGTTACCAAGACAGAAAAATTCAGCATTGGGTCATCCTTCGAAGAAGGTGGGCTCTTCCTACGTCCTCCATTGCTAGAGTGGCCATGCTCTACCTTCTTCTTCATCAAAGGAGGTGAACTCCCCATAGACGAAGCAAGGTGGATAGGAGGAGAAGAGGAGAGAACCGCAGTGGATACAACCGAAGTGTTAACCATATCCACAGGCTTTCGGAAAGGTGAGACATCTGAAATGGAAGTCAACAAGGGTGGCTCTACAAAAGGAGCGATGAACACTCGTACTTTTCCAGGTGCATGTGCGCTCGTAGTGAAATTCAAAAGGGATTCAGAATTAGTTTTAATATGGACAAAAGGGGGGAGAGAGGAGGACATAGCAAGAGGTGCAGTCTTCTCCTCCTCCTTCTTTTGTAAGGAGGCTTTCTCAACTAGGAGATCCTTTTGTTGACGCTTGTGCTCACGCGCAAGGTGGTTTCTATAGCTCTTTGAACCAGGAGCCAAAGTTTGTGAAGGGAAAAAAGGGTTCTTCTCAGCCATGGGAGAGTCTTCCATAGCTGTTTCCAGTGGAAGGAAAAACTCTTGAATAGGAGTAGAAGGGGCGGGTTTAGAAATGGTGGGAGGAATCGACTCTACCACCTTAGAGGTGGATCCTTTTCTTTTTGGGGGAACAGGAAGAGGTCGAGGGGAAAATTCTCTACGTTAGCCTTTCTTTCTACCATACAAATAGTACCAGGGTCCTAGGGACCCACTAGGGAGGTCTGATATCCTAACCTTGGGCTTTCGCCAAGGAGGCATCATTAGCCTTAGCAGGTAGAACCTAGGCTTGTTCATCCAATACTCCTCCCAAGAAAGGGGAGAAGGTGAGTCAACCCAAGAGGGAGTGAGCTTCTCTTTTCCCTTTTGGGAGGAGGAGGTAGTTGGTGGCTTGGCTATAGGAAGGGTCAACTTCTGCTATCCTTTGCCTCCAATCTTATACTTCACATAGTTCTTGTAAAGTAGGTCCATTCTTTATGGGAGCGAACCGACTAGAGTGGTCCAAAAGTGATCCAATGAGTACCCCCACGAGATACCACATGCTGATATCTAGTATCGTGCACCACATGTATGACACCTTCATGGGAAAAATTAAGGCACTTATGAATTATGAAGGTGATCCCATTTATGGAAGCTAGCCAAGGTATACCTAGCTTCACTCTAAACAGGTCTGACTCGAGAATAATGTCAAAGACCGCGTCTACGTTCCTGGGTCCAATCAGGATGGGTAGCATTATCGATCTATAAGGTTTTAGAGAAAGTACATCATGCATATGGATGATGGATTTTGTTTTTTCATATTCCTCCCTTTGTAGGGAATTTAAGAGTAATGTTTCCTCTGTGATGACATTCACTCTACTCGTGGGGTCAATTAGGACTCCTATCACAATGTTACCGTTGAGGCGAGTGGGAATATATAGCGGAGAAGGTTTTATATTGGTTGATACATCTTGTGAAGTGAATTTCACATCCGGTGAGCTTGTCGCAAGTTGAGGAGAGAGAGTAATAGTTACCATGTTAACGTATGCCTTAGGGCAAGAAATAGAATCTGAGGGATCGATAACATGTTGGCAGAGTGTGACGGAAATGGGTCCATGTATATCTGCAAGTCACTATTAGCTTTTGCCACTGATTTTTTCATGTTTTCTTTACTCCCATCAAGATGAATAGTACCATCCTCGATGTGATCTTTTATCTTATGATGCAGGCACATGCAGTATTTGGTATCATGTCTGTTAACTTGATGTTACTAATAATATATGTTTTCTTCATACTAGTTAGGGTATAGTTCTCTAACTAGTTTAGGAGATGGCAAGGTAAGGATCTTATCCTTCACCAACTTCTGCAAGATGGAAGAATAAGATTCTAATAGTTTCGTAAACTTTCGATCGCCTATGAGGTCATTGGTGTCCACAACAGCTACTACATTCTCAATAGCCTTACCTCTTCCAAAGATCGATATGATATATCTCCCTTCAGAATGGGAGTGCGAGGGAGGACCCCCAAATTGGACCACTGTCTGCTGGTATTCTCGTAAAGCTGCACACAGATGTGGAAAAGAAGGATACCTCATGAGAGCGAACTTCTATTGCCAAGGCCTTTGTAAGTTTCCTATGAAGACCTTTTGTACATCAGAGTCGGGTAGCGGATACGAGATCTGTGAGAAGAGTGCTTGGTACCATGCTATGAAGTCTATAATCTTCTCATTATCCCCTTGTTTGCACCAAACAAGGTCTGAGAAGGTCATCTTTGGTTTGTGTGTCACCAAAAAGTGTATACCTTGGCACTTTTTCACTCATTTTGGCCTTTTCCATTGGATTATGGCCTTGTTTACCTTGATTCAGTCTTGTAAGCTTGCAATTCAATAATAACCTAGCAATGTTTAACTAAGGTGTTGTGAAGTGTTGCAACACATTTCCTCACTTTTCTAAGACCCTTTCAACATAATTCACCTAAAAAACACCTTCTAACATCATTCCAAGCCTTATGACAAAGTGTTGTAATGCATTTTCACACTTATCTAGGCTTATCAGCCCTAAATTAACCCTTTTTCCTATGCTATTTTGTCCCCGTAATATACTTTTAGGCCTGATTAAAGTGTGTTTCAAGAGGAAAATCTAATAACCATTGTTAATCATCATTAATTTCTCGACCACTACTTGAAATCACCCAATTTGGGTGACCTAGTCCCTTTTGGCATAAATTTCAAAATTAAAACATAAATCTTGTAGGAATTTTCCCCCAAAACCCTAAGGTCGGCCTATCATGAGTCATTTTCGAGAAAATTCGGGTTTAGCATGTACAAATAAGGGTTTTCATCCTCATTTTTCTCTCTTTTGGGCTCATTTTTCACCTTCACTCCTCTTGACAAGCACTCTAACATCCAAGTCTTCACAAGAAAACAAACAAGCATTAGGGTTTCACAAGCAACCTCCATTGGAGTTGCTCCTACATGTTGCATACATCTTCAACAAAGGATTTGGTAAGTGTTTACATTGCTTCATCATTCAATCATCTTTCCTTCCTTTATTTCTCATTTAGATTTGATTATCAAAATGGGGTTTGACTAAGGCAAACCCCTAATCTCTCACCCTAACCCTTGTCTCTTCCTTGCATGTGTGTTTGCAGGTGTTTTTGAATACAATTTTGATGTTCTTGGAAGGTTTTCTCAACCCATCAACTTCATTCAAGTCAACAAAGCCCTATTTGAAGCCTGGAGACCCCTTTCAGCCTATTTTTGGCAGAATTTGAACCAGGCACCCGTGGAGATCCGGAGTGCAGACTGAAGCCCCTGAACTCCACTTTCAAATTCCCTAAAACCTGAAAGAGGACTAGGTTGCCCATAATGGCGACCTAGTCCCTCTGAGCTTGTTTATTGGGGATTTACATATTTTTGGGTACCCATTTGGCAGAAACCTAGTCTAGCCAAGTTTCCCGACAAGAGGTCTAAGTCACCCAACTTGGTGGGAATGTCCCTGTGAAGATTTTAGACATTTTCCAAAAGATTCCAAGACTAGTCATCTGCAACTTCCAATACCTAGGTGTACAAGTTCTCTTATTCCCAATTTCCTTTCCATTTGTAAGCATTTAGGTCATTTTAGCATAAGTCATTTATTTTACATTGTATGCAGTTTAGATTTACATTGTTATGTTTACATTTCTTTAGTTAGTTTAGTACTATTTCATTTCCAGCATTAGGCCACACTACACACACATATCACAAAACCATACATCAACCCCCATGATATCCTTTGAATGAACCTCACCCAAGAACATAGCATTAAGTAGAAAGAGTGGCATTCCCAAACCAAGAGCTCCTAGGGTGAAAATCCCTAGGAGCCTAGTAAAGGGAATCCTCTTTCCCTTGTTTGTATATGTTTTTGGTTGTTCATTTTGGTGACCCCGACTCTCATACACTTGTTAATATTTTGTTCTTGCATTTCATCTTAGGAAAAATCTTACATTGCATTAGGATATTGCATTGCTTGCATCCTAGGGTTCATAAATATTGCATTAGTCAAATTTTATGTTAACTTACATTTTTGCATATATATTTCATTTAAAATTTCTCACATTCTATATTTTCATCTTATAAATACATCATATAGTCTGAAACACATCAAAAACCACTTAAAAAACATAGAAATTTTGAAAAAATCCCTATTGGGACCAGTTCGCCATTCTAGGCAACCTAGTCCTTGTTTAGATTTTTAACTACCTGTTACAACATCAAAAACCTTATTTTTGTGCTTTCCAAACCTCTTAGTACCATATACTATAAGTTTGGAAAGTTTTGAGAACATGGGTTTTAGGCTTCTCACTCAAAATCATCATTTTAGGCTAGTCATTTTTTGACATACCTACATAATTAGATCTACAAAATGATTACATTCCTGAAAATGTGCATAATCTTCATTAAAGTACTTTTCACTTTTGCTTATACATTGTTTACATTCACAAAAATTTGTGTAGATTTGCTAAAAGTACTTTTATTTCTTTCATATGCATTGTTTACATTCTTCAGACTTAGCATATATTGGATACACATGTTCTATATGTTTGCATATACATTGTCCACCTTGCTGAAACACTGCATGCCATGGTTACAAATGCTTTTTATTTTTTTTCCAACAATGTTAATGTATTACAAATATAGATATGCTAAGAAACCTTCCCTCCCCCTCCCTATGAGACCATTTTAGTGATATAGAATACAACCTTGGATGTTCCGAACAATCATATTAGTTCTTCCCCTAATCTCTCTCCTCTTGGCGATGTAGAGATTTTGGTGTCCAAAGAACCAATTAATGAGAGTTCTAAGAACCCTCATTGTTTCTCTCCTTTTACCTCTCTTAACAAACAAGACTATACCACCATAAGAGATCATGACCATAACATTTTTCCTTCTCCTAATATCTATCCTAGGTGTGGAGATGATACTTTGTCAATAGAATACAATTGATGAAAGTCATGAGTATCTTAGTTGTCCCCCTTCTCCTAGGGAACCCCTTATTAAACACAACACTTACACCATTATTCATTCTCCTACTTGCGATGGAGTCCCTTTAAAAGAACCAACCTTTGAATGTGAAGAACATTCGGTTTGTCGTTCTTCTCAAAAATCTCCTCCTAGGAAGACTATCATGGTGTAAGAACCTGTGAACCTTGACACCTATCCTTCAAACACCAAACCTTCCCTAGGAGAAGATAATCAATTGACATTAGAATCCCCTTCAGCATAAGATCATGCAAATCCAAACAATATTCTTGAGGTTATGACCACACAAGTGGGATATCCTTTAATTAATGAGCCTCCTAAGTCTCCTGCCACTAGTGAGTCAGATAAAAATTCAGAGTTTTCTTGAAATCCTTGATGCAATCTACTCATCAAAATGTTTTACAACCACTAAGTTGTAACATAGTGACTCAAACACCTACGGGATGACCCACCACTCCTAATCCATTTACCTTTTCTCACATTAGAGTCCCTCATGTGGAGGACCTTAAAAAGACTCCTGCTGATATATCTGTATGGGAACTTATTCAACTTTCACCTATAGTTAGATTTCTATTTCATGAAATGGCACAAATATAGATGTATTAGATTGAATCTTACATAAAATTAAACAATCTCAAACCCACCTCTCATCCCATGCACGTAGCCCAATCCGACATCACATTCTCTAAACATGAGTTTCCCTCACTTGAGGTTCAAGCCAAGAATGATCCCTTGATGATCAAGGTGATCATTAATGAAACTCTAGTCAAACATACTCTCATAGACAATGGATTATAAATTAATCTTTGTAGCATGGACCTCCTAGACACACTTGGCATGGACAAAATTCTCATTCAATCTAATGATATTTATATTCATGGCTTCGATAATGTTAATAGGAAACCACTCAAGATGATCACAAAACCTATTAAGGTCAGACTTGTAGTGTTTCCTACTCCTATCCATTTCATGCAAGGACCCCTTCTATACCACCTTACCCTAGGGAGACCTTGGATTCATTCTATCCAAGGAGTCCCATCTACCCTTCACCACACTTTTAAATTTTAAGACCATAACAAGATATATATGGTTGATGCAGATGCACAAAGTTATGCATCCACTAATCACAACATTTTCACCTCCCCTACTCCTTTCATTACTAAATCCAAACTTACCCAATTTGATGCTACTCCTTCACCTACAATAAAACTCTTTCATGATCATTGGGGATTGTTAGATTCTACACCCCCTTCTAATACAAACTCTCAAATCTCACCCTCTTGGTCCAAAGAGTCATATACAAACAACTATTTTTCAAATACAAGTTCTCGTAATGGTTGGGGTCTTACTCCCCCCTCTCAAGGAGAGTGTGAAACCTCACAACCTACACCAAAACCACCCTATGTATTTTATGCTCAACTTGATTCCACATCAACACCATTACCCTATGGTGGTGAAGGGGGCTATATAACTCCCATCCCTCATGGAGGACCAACGTATAACACTCAAAATGATTTGTGTTCTAATACACCAACCAACCCTTCTCTAAAAAACTCAACCCCTTCATCTAGCTTGGAAGACTATTATGATATCAGCCACCATCTCCTTCCTACACATGGATGCAATGAACACATGATTCCATATGACATACCATCCTCTTTCAATAAATATTTTTGGTTACCTCCCTCCTCTCCCTTTCTTTCAAACCATAAACTTCAACCATCTCACAAATCTTGGTGCTCTCCCTTCTATGGGGGCACCTATTTTCCATCCCTAATATATACCTTCCTCCTCTTCGACTCACCTTTGCCTTGCACTAAGTGGGGGCAAGTGGCTAGTTAGCCTTCTCCTCGTATGCCACTTTTCATTACATATTTTAACTAGACATTAAGATCTCATGAACATACAAGAGCAAGCTTGAGATGTGGACGACATGTCTTAAGGTTAACTTGCATGTGACATAATATCCTTTCCATGGCACAACCATGCTTGGAAACATATCATTTGGCATCGAGCTTTCCAAGTAGGCTCTTATGTCCCTTTCCTTTCTTTTTTTCCTTTTTCCTTTCTCTACTTTAAAGAAATTGCTCACAAAATGGTGTGTAGCAATTCCTTTAAAGTGGGGGTATACCCTAGCACTATTTCTTTTTGCATTTTTTCTTTGTCCTTGGTCCCTAGTGCAGCCTTTCCACTTCATTCAATAAGTCTCTCACTTTGTGGATGACATTGGGTATAATGTCCTTCATGAAAGTGACCTATCCTAGTATCTTACATTCCTCTTAGCAGCCTAATGCGACACATTGCATCCCCTAAGTTATGAATTTTCTATTGTTCGATCGGTCCTCTCTTTTGTAGACATTACACACAATGTTCCCTAAGTCAAAGACCTTGCATGAACTAAACAAGACTCCTTTGAAAATCCCTTTTGCATTTTACCTTTTTGCATTTTACACTTTTGCACATTGCATACATGGCCACCTTGCATAACACAAATTGCAAGCCTATGGTGCCATCTTGCACTTGTTCATGAGTTCTTAGCATCCAAGGCTTTGCTTGTCTCATGAACTGCACCCCTTTCCTTTGTGGAACCTTATCAAAGTTATCAGGATGTATACTTTGGTATGGTTGAGCGGGAAGCCCAACTAGCGGCATGACTTTCCCCATAACCACCTTTTTTGTGTGTGAGTGTATACCAACCGTGTGTATGTATCTCACCACCTTTTGGAATTCTCACCTGGTGGACAACCAAAAGTATCATTAGCCCATAGTGAGTACATCCTCTCCTTTCAGACAAACAACCTAGATCTGATCCACAACTAGATGGAAAAATGGTTGACACTTGATCTGAATTTTTCACATCACTCCTTATGTGATCTACTATACTTATGTGTAGTTTACTATGAGATCTTGATCCTGGGGGCTTGATCATCCCTCTTGATCATAGTCATCTCACCTTACTAGCATGAGTACATTAGATCCCACTCGACATGCATGATTCAGCTACTTTAGTGTGAGATTGAAGTGCGTTCATACTCTCACTAAAGTGGGGACTAAATGTGTCACCAAAAAGTGTATACCTTGGCACTTTTTCACTCATTTTGGCCTTTTCCATTGGATTCTGGCCTTGTTTACCTTGATTCAGTCTTGTAATCTTGTAATTCAACAATAACCTAATGGTGTTTTACTAATGTCTTGTGAACTATTGTAACACATTTCCTCACTTTTCAAGACCCTTTCAACATAATTCACCTAAACAACACCTTCTAACATCATTCCAAGCCTTATGACAAAGCGTTGTAATAAATTTTCACACTTATCTAGGCTGATCACCCCTAAATTACCCCTTTTCCTATGCTATTTTGTCCCTTTAATGTAATTTTAGGCCCGATTAAAGTGTGTTTCAGGAGGCAAAGCTAATAAACATTGTTAATCATCATTAATTTCCCGACCACCACTTGAAATCGCCCAAGTGGACTAGGTCGCCACTTTGGGCGACCTAGTCCCTTTTGGCATAAGTTTCAAAATTAAAACATAAATCTTGCGGGAAGTTTTCCCCAAAACCCTAAGGTCGGCCTATCATGGGTGGGCGACCTAGTCCCTTTTGGCATAAGTTTCAAAATTAAAACATAAATCTTGCGGGAAGTTTTCCCCAAAACCCTAAGGTCGGCCTATCATGAGTCATTTTTAGGAAAATTAGGGTTTAGAATGTACAAATAAGGGTTTTCATCCTCATTTTTCTCTCTTTTGGGCTCATTTTTTCACCTTCACTCCTCTTGACAAGCACTCTAACATCCAAGTCTTAACAAGAAAGAAAACAAGCATTAGGGTTTCACAAGCAACCTCCATTGGAGCTGCTCCTGCATGTTGCATACATCTTCAACAAAGGATTTGGTAAGTGTTTACATTGATTCATCATTCAATCATCTTTCCTTCCTTTGTTTCTCATTTAGATTTGATTATCAAAATGGGGTTTGACTAAGGCAAATCCCTAATCTCTAACCCTAACCCTTGTCTCTTCTTTGCATGTATGTTTGTAGGTGTTTTCGTATATAGGTTTGACGTGCTTGGAAGGTGTTCTTAACCCATCAACTTTATTCAAGTCAACAAAGCCCTAGTTGAAGCTTGGAGACCCCATTCAGCCTGTTTTCAGTAGAATCTGAACCAAGCACCTATGGAGATCCAAAGTGTAGACCGAAGGCCGTAATCTCCACTTTTAGATTTCCAAACCCCTGGAAGAGGACTAGATCACCCATAATGGTGACCTAGTCCCTCTGAGTTTATTTTTTGGGGATTTACATATGTTTGGGTACCCATTTGGTAGAAACCCTGTTTGGCCAAGTTTCCCGACAAGAGGACTAGGTCGTCCAACTTGGTAGGAATGTCCCTGTGAAGATTTCAGACATTTTCCAAAAGATTTCGCAACCAGTCATCTGAAAATTCCAATACCCAGGTGCACAAGTTATGTTATTCCTAGTTTTCTTTCTATTTGTATGAATTTAGGTCATTTTAGCATAGGTCATTTATTTAACATTGTATGTAGTTTAGATTTACATTGTTATGTTTACATTTCTTTAGTTAGTTTAGTACTATTTCATTTCTAGCATTCAACCACACTACACACACATATCACAAACCCATACATCAACCCCCATCCTATCCTTTGAATGAAATTCACCCAATAACCTATCATTAAGTGGAAAGAGTGACATTCCCAAATGAAGACCTCCTAGGGTGAAAAACCCTAGGAGCCTAGTAAAGGGAATCCTCTTTCCCTCGTTTGTATATGTTTTTGGTGGTTTAGTCTGATATTGGCTTGGATTTTTTGTAGGAACTGGTTCACAAGCTGATTGAAAGTGAAGATGGAATTATCGGGCAAAGAACAGTACCAATCCAATACTGTATCTTTGAGGGATTAGGGGACTAGTTTGGCCTTCAATGCATTGTGATGGAAATTTTTTTTGCATAAGACGTTAAAGGTGGATACATGCGTCTGTGGATCCCATTTACCATCGTATTTCTCAAATTTGGGAATCTCCATCCCTTTCAGGAAAGGAGTGTTTAAAATTGCAACTGATAACAGGCTGTGTCAGAAGAAGGGTTGGAAAATAGGTAGGGTCAAGGCCTAGGTAAGTTTTTCTAGCTGGTTCTGCATCTTCCCCATATTATGGAGAAGGGTGTTCAAAATATGGTCATTAGAAGACATAGGACCACTGGAACCACCGCCAAAGCCACTATCGAGGCCACCGTTGTGTCCCTCATCGAAGCCACCACCATTGCCACCACCACCAATGTGACTTTCGTCAGAGCCACCACCACTTCTTAAGCCACCACCATGACTTCCACAGGAACCACCTCTGCCAATGCCACCCCCACTTCCGAAGTTTCTGCCACCAAAGCCTCCACCTATCATCTTGCCAAATACTCCACTACTAGAGGTGGTTGAAGGTGTGAAGTGGAAACCCAAAGGGTTCCTATTTACTTTGCTAGTTTTAAAACTTTCAGAAGTAGCGGGTACACTAATTGAAGGGATTATGTCAGCCATATATACGAATGTAGGAGGCATCGTCATCTCTAGCTACCTCTCACATTCCTCAAAGAGGCCACCTCGTGTCATGAGCCTATGGCTTGAGGGGGCACATGCTTCGGCCAGACCAGTGAGACTAACTAAGAGGTCCACGCCTATTTGGGCCTTTTCCACCATGTATCTTATTTCACGGATCACTTTAGCAACCCTAACCATCTTCAGGTTTCCTTCCAGGTGATTTTTTAATGCACCTAACTCTTTATCGAGGCTAACGACATATTCAGAAGGGATACAAATGATCTCATGCTTGTCTATGGATGAAGAGGTCAGTGATGTAGGAGGGGTAGGGATGTGATCCTGTGCAAATAGACCAACCGTAGAACTGGAGAAAAGGCTGGTAGTGAAACTAGAGGAGAACTCCATCTTTTCCATCGGAAGGTGTTTTATACTTCTTCTGACAATATTCCTAGAGGTCATAGACTGGTTTGTGAAGCTCATAAAATTTCACAACACACTAGGGTACAACGACCAAGAGGTATAAGAGAAAAAGTTCAAAACACCGACAAATGGATAGACGTTGGTTCACGTTGGGTTCACCAAAAATGTAAGAGAGGGGGACCAAACACTGCAAGGCCCCAGGTCATGAAAGGCCAAGAGAGGAAAGGCTACCCTAACTTACCTCAATTTAAAGGAAGGTTAGGATAGAATGATGAAGACTATATGTTATTCAGTCACTCTGCAATCTTGAGAACTGAAGGGAGACTAGGTGAGATTTTAAGGTCAACTTTGCATCTCAAATAGCTCTTTGTCAGAGGACAAAAGTGCGGTTCTAGGATGACAGTGCGGCGCACTAGCGTCTCATAGGTGCGTTGGCATCCATATGGCTAGAAAACCAAAGAGATGAGGTTAAATCCTCAAGAAAGGACTGCTAGCCTAGTTTAGAGGTTTCTTGAACAACAAAATGAGATTAAGAAGAATGATATGTAAATACGAATGTGATAAAAGAAGTATATTACCACAAGGGTGACGATGATAATTTCGTAGAACAATCCTCTCACCAGCTTGCTTCGAGATCTCTCCACCTGCACACATAAAAAAGGGGGAAATGTTGGGGTTGTTTAGGGACTTGCCTCAATTAGACCCCCATTTTGGTGTTTCAACCTCCACAGATAGCCAAGTTTGCAATGATAGGAATAAAGATAAAGAAGGGAATACAAGCCATATAAACAAAAGACACTATAAAATAGTACGTGCTTACTCAACCAAGACAATAGAGAAGATGAGAGGAGATTACCACCTCCATCAAAAGCGCTCAAGGATTATGGAGGATAAAATGAGAGGAACTCAAGCCTTTGCTGCAATGGTGTTTGTCCTGCACTTGCACTATCAGAGTGGTAGATTGTTGCAATGGAGACTAAAGTGTCGCTACAAAGCTTGAATGAATGAAATGGAGTGGAGAGAATTTTTAAAAAATCTTGCCAAACTTCGTCCAAACTTGAGAATGGATGAGAGAGTGAAGATTATGAAGAAAGTGATGAAAAATGACTATATTTGGGTCGACCAGCCGAAGAGGAGCATTACACTTTGACCTCCAATCGAAAGTGTAACATCTCTATAGACTCCAGCCACAAGAATCTGCTAGGAATGTAAGCGCGCCGCATAGATGTCTACATGCCATGTGGGCATCCCTGACATAAACAACTCCACCGACACACAAAACGGGCGCCAAGTGTGATGTGGACAATGGGCTTAAGTGGAATTAAGCCTCCGAATTAGGTTTTCTAAAGTGTAAGGGGGTAAAAGGGAATTTGTGTTAGGGGTGCAAATTCATGCTTCTACAGTGTGACAATGCCACTTCTACACAACTTAGTATTTGGAAAATGCATTCATTGTCAAACGAATCTTCTCTCAAGACCTCTCACACACTTCTTCGTTAAAATTGCATTTTCGACTTGAAACCCTAAACAGAACATGCTTCCTTCATCATGGGTTCATAGAGAAAGTACTTGGGAATCTTCCTCCAAAGTGGGAACAACCTTGATCTTCCCCTTGCATGGGGACATCTCCTTAATTTTGAATTCCTTGATGAAGTGAACATCTTTCGAAAGGATTCCTTGATGATTAATTAATTTGAGAAGGAAGACGTTAGCTTTTGAACAGTGTGTCCCTTGAGTGGACCCCTCCTTTTCACACTGGGTTCCCAAGGGACCCCTTCAAAATTTTTCAACAAGTTCTATGGCATCTAGTCTGGGGTTAGCCCGATTAGACTAGTTTTACATATTGGCATCTAGTTTGAGGGTAGATCGACTAGACTGGTTTCATACCTTGGCATCTAGTCTGGGGGCAGCTCGACTAGATTGTCCTCACATACTTGCTTCTAGTTTTGGGGCAGCCTGACTAGACTTCACTTTTCAAACAACATATCCCTTGAGTGGGCCCTCCTTCCTTCTAAAGGGTTCCTGAGGGACCCCTTTGAAAATCTCACAACCTAATGATGGTCTGCATGACTATCCATTCATTGGCCTTCGTGGCCCCTTCCTGACGTGTTCTATTTGCGAGTAAACATGTCGCCAACTCTGACTCTATAGAGTCTCCTTTGCTCGGTCTCCCTCATGCGATATTTCTTGGGGGATACCTTACTTGGAGGTCTTCAGGTCTGTATGGTGCTCTTCCTAGTTTCCTTCATGTGAGATTTCTTGAAGGATACCTTCCTTGTAGGTCTACGAGTCTGTAAGGTTCTCTTCTTGGTTTTCTTCATGTGAGAGCTCTTGAAGGATACCTTCCTTATAGGTCTGTGGGTCTGTAAGGTGCTCTTCCTAGTTTGCCTCATGTGAGAGTTCTTGAGGGATACCTTCCTTGCAGGTTTGTGGGACTGTAAGGTGCTCTTCTTGGTTTCCTTCATCTGAGAGTTCTTGAAGGATACCTCCCTCATAGGACTGTGAGCCTATGAGGCACTTTCATACTTCAGCTTTATAGTTTCGCTGAACTATGATATCCTTTCTTGTAGTTCCCAGTTTTCCAGACCGTGCTCTGCTTCCTCATCGATTTAGGTATACATCTCTTACCTTATTACTCCTTAACACTCTACTTTATCGAAAAACTCATCAGTACTCGTGCTTGCTAAAGTGGGGGAAAAATGTATGAGCATGAATTTTCATCACTAATGCAAATTCCCCTTTTACCCCTTTACACTTTAGAAAACCTAAGGGAAAGGCTTAATTCCACTTAAGCCCATTGTCCACATCACACTTGGCACCCTATTTGTGTGTTGATGGAGGTGTTTCTGTCGGTGACACCCATGCGGCGCACAGACATCCACATGGTGCAGTTGTGTCCCTAGTAGATTCCTGTGGCTAGAGTCTACAGAGATGTTACACTTTCGATTGGAAGTTGAAGAGTAATGCCTCCCTTCAGCTAGCCGACCCAAATATGGTCATTTTTCATCCTTTCCTTCATATTCTTGACCATTCCATCCATTCCCAAGTTTTACGAGATCTTGATTCATCTCTTCAAATTTTCTCCACTATTTTAGGTATCCACAATATTTGTAGCAACACTTCACACTCCATTACAGAAATCTACCACTCCATCACTCCAATAGTGCAAGCGTAGGAAAAACACCATTGCAGCGGAGGCTTGAGCTCCTATCATTTTCTCCTCCACAAGCCTTGAGTGCTTTGGACGGAGGTGGTAAGCTCCTCTTATCTTCTCTATCATCTTTGTTGATTAAGCATGTACTATTTTGTAGTTTATTTTATTTATGTAGCTTGTATTCTCTTCTTTATCATTATTTATCTCGTTGCAAACTTGGATGTTCGTGGAGATGGAAACACCAAAACAGGGGTCTAACTAAGGCAGACCCCTATACAGCTCCACAAAAAAATTCTCTTTTTTGTGTGCAAGTTGAGAGATGTTGGAGCAAGCTGGCAAAATGATTGTCGTGTGAAATCATCTTCGTCACCCTTGTGGTAACATACTTCCTGTATCATGTTCATTTATGTATTTCACTCTTCCTAGTCTTGTTCTTCACTCCCTGAAACTTCTAAACTAGGTTGTTAGTCCTTTCTTAGAGCTTAAACCTTGTCTCTCTAGTTCTCTAGTCGTACGGATGCCAGTGCACCTGTGAGATTCCAACACGTCATGTTGTCATCTCAGAACCATGCTTTTATCCTCTAACAAAGATATGCCTAAGATGAAGAGTTGAATCTGGAAATCGACTCATCTAGTCTCCCTCCAACTCTTTGGTTTGCAGGGTGATTGAAGGACTTGATAATCCTCATGATCCTCATCTTGTCTATCCTAACCATCCTTTAAACTGAGGTAAGTTAGGGTAGCCATACCGCTCTTGGCCGTTCATGACTTGGGGTCTTGCAGTGGTTGGTCCCCCTCTCTTACATGTGTTTATGTATTGAATTTGAGTTTCTGAATTGGCATTTGATGATTAATCATTTAAGTAGTTTTAAGTATTAGTTTCGGTGATTGAATTAAAGGTGAAAATCTGTGACAATTGATTCACCCCCTCTCAGTTTTCCTATTCAATAGAGGGATGGAGAAGTAAACAAGGAGTTACTGAGAGAACTAGAGAGGGGAGACGTAGAGAGGTGAAAGGGAGATACAGGTGAGAGATAGAGAGGTGAGGGGAGATATAGAAGAAAATGAGAGAGTGAAGTTCGAAACTTGAGGGAAAGATGGGTAAGGAGGAGGGAGAGAGGTGGAGAGGAAGGGAAATAACTAGAGATCCATTTAAGAGATATAGATGTGAGAAAAATATAGCCTATGGAGAGAGGAGTGAGATACATAGGGGGAAAGATAGGTTTGAGAGAGATAGAGGGGGGAGAGGGGTGGGAGATGAGATTAAATGTAGTAATCTAACATTATACATTGGTTATTTGTATTGTTGTTAGTAATTCTATTTGACTGATATACAATTCAGCATTGAAAAGGAAGAAATCTTGTGAAAATTTCAAATTGTTGAGGAGTTTAATGCAAGAAGAAAAAAAGACTACATAACTTGGTAGTTCCTCCATTCAAATCTCCATTTTTTAGGTATGCCAAGTCTTTCCCCATTTTCTTTACATTTTCCTTAATTTTGTTATGTTTCTTTATCATCCCTTATCACACATGCTTAATACAATGCTTTGATTTTGTTATTATGCATATTCCATGTTCATCATTGTTTGTTTCTCATTATAACCTTAGCCCCTCTTGGTACATTTTAAACTACACAATTCTTTACACTTTCCAATTACATTTTCTTGGAAGTTTCAAAAGATTTTTCAACAAATCCAATCTGTGAAAATCCTACATAATCATTGTGGTCCATGAGACCACATCTCTTTGAGGCATTTTGTTAAATAATTGACCTAACTTGTGTTTGCTTCCACATTTTTTACACACAAGGTAGTGAGCTATTTGAAAAAAATACCTTTAAAGAAATGTGATCACCATGAGACCTCCTTTTTTTGAGGCATTTTTTTAAACAACTTGTGTGTAATGTTTTTACCCTATCTAATATGCAATAAATAAACTCAAGCAAGAAGATAAAAACAAAACAAAACACTCGATATTGCACTAAAGATGAAACTCAAACAAGAACATGAAAATAACAATGATTTCACCTTGTATGAGCTTGATGGAGTTGTTTTCCCTCGTTGATGGTTTGATATGTGTGCTCTATACTGATTTTGACAGCATAACAACTTGATTTTTTCTCGATTTGGATGCAAAGATAGTGGATTTAGCTATGGATGCAAGATGGTAGTGTTTGAGAGTGGAAGGTTTGGATGCATGAAGTTGAGAATGGTTGCATGATTTTGAATGGTTGAGAATGCAAAAATGGCTAAGTGGTAGTCATTTAGCAAGGGAGATTGAAATGGATGGCCAAGATTGATTCTTGAAAGAGGATCAAGGGTTGAGATCAAGATTTGACCAAATGAACTAAAATTTATTTTTCATGTGCATGGGAAGGATAAAAGTAATTTAATATTCCTTGGGAAAGAGAAAAGGAATTTAATATTCCTTGGGGGATGAGAGGAATTAAAAATTCCTCAAAAGGACCTTGGGAAGACAAAAAGGAATTAAAAATTCCTTGGGGGATGGGGAGAGTTGACCAAGGGGTTGATTAGGTTAGCTAATCAATTATTACGCTGTGTAAGTGAGGGATTAGGAAAATTATTAGGTGGGTACTAAGGATTAATGATGCACTTGCATATTATGGAGGATGTGACACCTCGCTAATCAAGGATTAGGAATGTGCACATCCTTAATCTAGGATAATGCAAAATAATCAAGATTAGAAAAAGGTTATGGAGGATGTGACATGAGGGAAATCAAATAAATGTATTATTTATTTAATTTTTGGAGGAAAGGAATAAGTGATGGGAGTAAATAGTTAAAAGTAATTATTTACTTTAGGCTAGGATTTAAAGATGATAGACGAAATAAATTAGGATGAAGGGATAAGGGATAATGAATATTAATTAAATAATAGGGTATTATTCAATTAATATAGAGGATATGACATTGGTTGATTTAGGGGTAAATTGGCTAAATGAAAGTGGTCAATTTTCAATGTCTACATTTTTCCCCTCTTTGATATGGTCTTATGAAGTAGCATCATTTCAAATAAGATTAAAGCAACACCTGGAAGAAGATGGTTAGATTGGGGAAGATGCCCCAGTCATTCAAAGGAGTGACTAGGAAGAAATATTATGGGAGTGAATATGAAGATTAGGGATTGAGGATGCCCCCTCGAGAGGACATGTGGGTGCAATAGAACATGGGTGTTCTCTCAAAATGGATGAGATGATGAAGAAGTATATGGGGAAGATTATGCAAAGTGGTGGATAAGATAGATGATGATAGAGTGAAGAGATAAAAGAAAGCACAAATAGATGTAAGGACAAAGGTGATGTTGCCCTAGTCAAGCTACAAGCCAAGATTGATTGATGGTGGATGGAGGGATGTTGATGAGGGAATAATATATTCCAAAATGACACAAGGATAGGGAAGGATACATCTCGATGATGATGAGAGTGTTGTTGATGAAGGAGGGCTACATCCTAAAACAACACAAAAGAATAGGGAAGGATACATCCTAATGATGATGATGGGAGTGTTGTTGATGAGGGAAGGATACATCCCAAAACAACACAAAAGGATAGGGAGGGATACATCCTAATGAGGATGATGATGATTATAATTGGATAAAGGCTTGTAGCAAGGTTGGGATCAAGACTAAGGGTGAAATTAAATGATTTGTGCTAGATTGGATGGATAAGGATTGGATTGAGATGTGAGATTGTTCAAATGAATAAAAATAATGGAAGAAAAGATGCTTAGAATAACAATTCTATATTATCCTAAGTAGATTCAAGAGATGATTATATGATGAGGAGGATGGATGAAAAGATTCTTAGAATAACAAATCTATATTATCCTAAGAAAATTGAAAAGATGATGATATGATGAGGATGAAGATAGAAAAGTGATGAAAATGGATAGGATAGATAGATGAGGGGGAGTGATGAAGGATGAATGGATTAGAAAGATTTAGGATGAATGGATGGGGGGAGGGTTTGGATAGATGAGAGGATGGGAGATGGGGAGATGAATGGGTAGTAACCAAATCAAACAAGTTAATTGTGACACATTATGTTTCCATGTACTGAGCACTTAATTTGATATAGCATGAGATATTATGCACCAGGGTATGAGGAACCAAGATGACCTTGTATCACATGCATAGGATTGACTGAATAAACAAAAGGTTAGTCCAACATCCCAAAGTCAAGAGGGCTTTGGTAGGGCCAATATTGGAAAACCACAAACATAAAGGATGTCCCAGCATAGCACAAGACCACAGGGATCTTGGTGGGTACTACGTGGGACAACCAAGAACACAAAAAAAAAGAAAAGATCAAGATATGCCCTTATGTGTACCTATCAAAGCACACCATGATATGATGGATTGTGGTGACCTTGAAAAAGTATAACAGGAAGCTCAAATGATAAACAAGATGTCAAAAGAATAAAAAAAATCACCATAAATCTCAATTGTCCTTTTCCATAGGATCAAAATGGTGGACGGGATTGATGCGGTCTAATGAGGAAGGATGCATCCTATTAAGACCAAAGATGGAGACTAAACTAAGTGATCGACATGACACAGGATATCTGAAATTGATTGAACCTCATGATACTAGTGAAATTTTTTTTAAGTACCAACTAGATAGGGACATACTTGATGACACGACAACAAGATAGACCCTAAAGACCTAAGGGCTTGAGGGTTGATAAAAGATCATCCTTTCCTACGTGAAAGCATAGATTCATCATAGTTCGATAAAATATTGACAACTAACCATGGATAAAATAAAAAAGAGGACAATGGAGAGCATGATGTAGGGAAAAGACTAGACAGACAAATGCTTCAGGGGCTGATCAAATGATCGACCCTTCCTACGTGAAAGCGTTGGGGCAATTTAGTTCGACTAAAGGCCAAAGGCAAACAATGGATAAGGGATGATGGGATGACTAGGATAAGGAGACATAATGATGGATCCAATATGATGAAACAAGACAAACCATGCTAGTTTGGATGATGGATATGTTGGATGTGGATTATGTGTAGCTGAGGGATGGGATAGTTATCCAAATCATCAAGAGATGAATTGGGATGATGGTATGGTGGATATATAAGTGATGAAAAGTGATAAGATATTGGGAAGATGTATAAAATATATGGAATTGGATTGCATGGGAGTAGCCTATAGCTAAATACCAATGATAAGGGATTATGAGATGGAAGGAAAATTGAGATAAATGGATGTCCATTGATAAATATGGGGAGATAGAAAGATTCCAGGATGGATGGTTAGAGGGATAAGGATTTGGAAAGATGGAATGGATTACTGGATGGATAAATTGATGGGGAGATAAGGATGAATATATGGAAAAGGACTAGTGGATGGGTGGATAGGAAGATAGGGATTTGGAAGATGGAAGGGATTACTGGATGTATGGATGGATGGAAAGATGAAAATGGATCAGTGGGTGGAGGGATAGGAAGCATTAATAAAATGAGGATGGAAAGATAGAAGGGATTTCTTGGCTGGATGAATGTTGTTTCCAAGGACTATGTCACAAAGAAGCAAATACCCCACTCCAGAGATGTCATGTGTAATGAGGCAAGAGTGATGGCAAATAGCAGGATGGATAGATAAGGACTGGAGATGGATCATAGCAGGAGGGGTGGAAAATGGAAGATAAATGAATGTGGAAAAGATGCATGGATAAGGAAAGTGGATGGGGAGGATAAGGAATATGATAGTGTATGGATGATAGGAATATATATCAAGAGGTGTCCAAAGCATATATAGAGAGGTTCCCCCATCTTTATCAAGATCACAAGGAGGATGGAGGGACTAGATATAAATGGGATATGGTGGGTAGGATGCAGAAGATAGGTGGATGTAGGAGATGGAGGAAGGGGATGAATTTTTCCCCAAGTGTGGAAGTAAACTAGATGGGGGATTTACAAATGAAACCTGTTTCCCAGATTTTTATCATGGTACTTATCCAAGATGCTTGTTTTCCAATTTTTCACCATTGGACGAATTATTTCTCTTTACTATTGTTTTTTGATATTTTGGATAGTATGTGGATGGAAATGGATAGGGATAGGAATGTGGATAAATGGATGGATCTAGACATGTGATAAAGAGATGGATGAAGGACTCAAGCATCAAGATCCATACGAGGTAATAAGAGCCCATGTGTGAAATGACTATTGGATGTTGGTACAACCTTATTAGGATGGATGGATTAAGAAAGGGAATGGATTGAAGGGATTGGATGGGGGAGATATAGGGGATAATGGCTGGGATGTTGGAAAGTGTACAGATGGAATGATGGAATGGGTGTGTGATGGGGGAATGTTTTCAGGACCAGCATGGGCATATATGGTAGTGGATGTGAAATGATAGGAGGGTTAATGGATGGAGAATGTGGCGATATTGGAGGAGTTGGGATAGTGAATTTTGGGACATAAGGACCCAAAATAGATTTAGGAGATGGAGGATGTGAATCATAAGCTTTTGGATTAGCAACTTTGGATGTTGTTACAGATTTTTCATTTGAAGGCATTGCATCTTTTTTCTTTGGGATCCACATGGTTTTGTTTTTTTCTTTAGTGGGCCTTTGTAGCCTTTGGGATTGATTTGGACTTTGGATTGTATTTTTCTTTTCTTCAACATGTCCTTTTAAGGGCGATATGAGGAGCTTTAGATTCATGTGGATGTTTAGATATATGCACTTTTACTTTCGCATCCAAAGTGATTTTAATAGAAATAGGAGGGGTATTAGGTAACCAATGATGTGGAGGAGACGTGGATGGAGCGATAGAGGTAGGATTTTGACAATGATGTGTGGAAGGAGGATGTGAGATAGCATGCAGGGATGGGTGCCTTTGTTGATCCTGATCATGGATTATGAGGTTAGGATGTTTATGATGTGTAGTAGGGATAGGTGATGGATGGATGAGAGGATGAATAGGATGAGATGGAGGAGGTGATTTTGGGATATAAGGTCCCGAAATGGACTTTGCACATGGAGGATGTGTGAAGGTGGATAGAGAGACACAAAGACCTAAAATGGATTTGGAGGATGAAGGAGGAATATGGGTGGTTTCTTTTAGGTGATATGACGGAGGGGGGATGGTAGCAAATGGTTTGGTGGAGCGATGGGAAGTGCCTCTTATTCTTTTAGAAGAGGCATGTTGAGGATGTATGGAGGTTGTACCAAATTTTTTGTATTGTGAGTCTTGGGAGGTATATCCAAGACCTTGTGTACATGGGTGTTCTTTGACCTAGATGGGCTCTAAAATACCTTGCTCATGAAGGCCTAAACCTTTTCCTTGATAGTTCATGATCTTGAATATTCGATCTATGGTAGGATGCTTGTTATTTTGAAACATGATGTGAGTCCATTATTAGGTGGAGGAGGATGGGTGGTGTATATGCCTTTTTTCTTCTACAAGAAAACCACCATGGATGAGTGTAATGGTACCGAGGTGATATAAAAGTGGTGTTAGGATGGTAGGGCTAGGTAGCGAGGAATGATCATGAGATGGAGATGATGTGATGGTGGCATTTTGATCTAGAGGAGTGAGTGATAAGGGATCGGGAGAGGGATTAGGTGGTATGATAGGATATGGGTTTGTGGTAGTGGGTGATAAGGGCTCATGAGATGGAGTGATTGGATCTTAGATGTGAAGGGTATCATGGTATGGAGTGGATGATCTAGTGTGATCTTGAGATGGGGTGGATGGGATGGTAGGATCTTGATGTGGAGGAGGGGATATGTTTGTATGCTTTGGATCAATCTCTTGGCATGAATCATCTTGTGTGGGGGTTATGATGATGGAGGAGTGTTGGAGGGACTCCTCAAGTGAGGGAGATGGAAGGATGGGGGATTCATGAAGGTCGTGAGATTGGATTTCGGTGATACTAGGACTAGGGGGAGCAGATTGGTTTTGGGTGACTTCATGGATTGGGTGGTGCTAGGAGTAGGAGATGGGGATTCAATGGTTTTGATGAGTTTGATGGGTTCAACGGTTTGCATAGTGTTAGAGGCAATAATAGGGGTGATAGGTGTGGGATGGAGAAGAGCCTCATCAATAATGACCATACATGATAGGATGTGGATTTGGGAATGTCTCCTCTGTCATGAGTCCTTGGATGACATATGGAATGAGGTCTTTAGGAATCATAGGTTTAGGTGGGGTGATGGGAATGGATGAAGGATTATGGATGGGTGGAGGACTAGGATTAGGGATTGGTGGATTAGGATTAGATGAGTGGATGAGATTTGATATAGGAATAAGAGGAGGTGGAGGATTAGGCTTGGTGAGTGGATCAAAATTAGATGGAGGTTAAAGATATGATGGATTGGAGGGAGGATTAAAGTATAATGGAATGGAGGGTGTAGTGATATATGAAGATGTAGATGGTGAATTAAGATAGGAATATGTGGACGCTGGATTAGGTTGGGAAGATTGGGATGGTGGATTAAGATAGGAAGATGTGGATGTTGGATTAGGATAGGAGGACATGGATGGGGGTTAAAATAGAAATATGCAAATGATGGATTGACGTTGGAGAAATTTGATGGGGAATTAAGTTGGGAATATTGGGATGGTGGATTAAGGTGGGAAGATGTGGATGTTGGATAGGAGAGAGATGTAGATGAAGGATACGATGGATATGTGGATGGGGAAGATACTGGATATCCATTGTTAAAGGAACCGTAAGGATTGGTATTAGTTGTGGATGAAGGTGGGATAGGATAGCTCAGAGGAGTGATTGGATTTTGGAAGATGATTGGGGAAAGATTGCTAATAATGATAGCATAAAGGGGATATATATCATACTCATCTCGATCAACAAAAATTTCATTATCATCATCAACGTAATTGGGATTCCCCTTCACTACTATTATTGGTTGTGCGGTAGGAGGATAGGGATTCATGACGTTGGATTGGATGGATTTAGATTGAAAAGATGGGAATATATTATTAGAAGAAAAGGATAGATGATGAAAAGAGATCAATAGAATGGATTAGATGAATGTGGAAGGAGGGGTCATGAGATTTGTTTCGATATTAAAAGATCTTGGAGGTGGAGGGGCTAAAGCTCAAATTGGGATTTGATTTAAGCTCATGTTACGATTGGATTGAAGCTTAGATTAAGACTAGATTGAAGCTAAAATTATGGTCCAGAATAGTCAAGGAGTGACAGGATTGAGAAAAAATAAAAATTGAAAAAATCATTTTTATTTTTATTTTTTCTATGCTGTAGTAAATCAAGTTTTCAGAGGTCTTTGAAGCGGAATTTGGGGTTGAAAATTGCGTCAATCCCTAAAAATGAATTCCAAAGGAACAATTTATAGAGGTTGAATTACTACTCTTGGAGACCTTTCCAACGGTGTAAACATTTTTGAATTCTGAGCACCGAGTAGAAAGTTATGACCCCAACAAGTTAGAGAAAATAAATTCCTAGTTTTTTTGAAAATTTTATGGTTTGGGGATGAATAGGAAGAGGAGAAATGATTGGATTATAATTCTGGACTTGGAAAGATGCAGGCTAATTATGATGAGAAGGATTGCCTCTCTAGATTTTGTATGCGAAGCGGATTCACTTCTGTGTAGCACAAATTTGCCTCTTTAGGTTGGAAGTTCACCCATCCAGACTGAACAAATTTTCCTCTGTCTTTAGCAAAATCACCTATTCAGGGAGAGAAAATTCACCCAAAAATTTGGGTGACACGAGATATAGAAAAATTTTCTTGGAAAATTTTCCTATCTGGGGATGCAAATTTT
The DNA here is from genome assembly GCA_007115665.2 of Sequoiadendron giganteum. Lineage (NCBI taxonomy): Eukaryota > Viridiplantae > Streptophyta > Pinopsida > Cupressales > Cupressaceae > Sequoiadendron > Sequoiadendron giganteum. The sequence continues at coordinate 636,589,333 of CM021104.1, read as the reverse complement.
CCCAAGACTGAACTGGCACAAGAAAGAGGTGAATTTGCTTAGCAAGTTTGCTTCTTAAACAACAGGTTTACCCAAAAAACTAGCAAAATTTCCCAAACTCAGACAAGTTCACCCAAAACAAAAACAAGATCACCTAAAACAATTGGAATGGGTGAATTTGATTTGCAAACGTGCTTAACAGGATGAGAAACTCACCTATTTCATGAACGGTACAAATGAGAATGGACTCACCTGAAAATGAGATCGCCTAACAGACACACGAATTCGCATAAATGGGGAAGAAAATTCACCTATCTTGATAGAAAAGGTGAATTTGATGGGTGGGGTGATAGATGGAAGACTTGAATGGGAGATGGGATCGCCCCTATTGGGGGCAATTTTTCCCAAACTAATGGAAAATTTGCCTACTCCAACAGAACGGGTGAATTTGATAAATGGGGTAATGGACGAGACTCAGACGAGAAAATGGGATTGCCCCTGTGGGGAGAAAATTCACCCAAGGGGATGAAATTTTTTCCTATTCTAGGGGAACGGGCTAAGTCGCTATGCAAACGAGCTAACTCGCTATGCGAACATGCTAACTTGCTCTATGCAAATTCACCTCTGTAAGTGGAAAATTCACCTCCAAAGGCAGGGATGACTGTGGAAAAGGACAACAAGCACAAAAAAAAAAAGACAAAAGGCTAGACTAACTGAACTAAAATTGAATGCATTGGTATCACACAAAGTAGACACGCTAGGCAACACAATCCTAGAATTAGTGATAAGGGTTTACAAACTTGATGTAGGCTCACCACCTTGAGTGGACAACCCAAGGTTAATACTTTGTGATATTGGAGTGGTTCTCTGGAGCACCCTTTCTCATGAAGGTTGATAGCTAGCGTTCTAGTGGCATAGGGTCATCAACGGACGCCATGGGCTCACCTTCATGCTCTCACTTAAGGACTATCGTAGTCCACCATGAGGATTTCTATCTCGACCCAAGGGAGTACGTGGTGAGTAACTTTTGGGTACGATTTGCATCCCCTGCACTACACCAAGTCATGGCTAAAACATGGGTCTCTATCTAGGCTATACAAGGCTATCTCATGATTCCTCGATATACACAAGGTACATGAGGTACAACCGTGAACACCAACCCATCACAAGCATGAGTCAGGAGCCCCAATGAGGTACTGGAATATTGGACCAACTTTGCACGTATTATCTAGGTATCACCCTTGCTTTGACGCTTTGCTAAACACGATGTGACTAGATTGGGGTACAAATTTCATTCTCCCCCCTTTATATACCCCGCTGGTAACACATGGTTGGAATTATCCCTTAGGTGATGAAATATCAAGCATCTCCTGCTAAAGGAAGAAGATACTAGATGCTTTGATTGGTCCCTAGGATCACACGTAGTGCAAGGGGAGAGCTTAGACACACTAGCACCTCTTAGGTAGACTCGATTGGAATAGAGTGAACTATGATTTCTCATCACCCAGGATCGCCAAATGGCACAAGGGGATTGGATACATCAACATTCCACTCACAAAAAAGACAAACAAGTCAATTGACCCTTTAATTAATCTACGTGTTCCTAGCTAGTATGAAAAACAACAGACAAATTAACTAAGATGTCTTGGACCGATCAGCAAATGCATTAGTCGTTTCCAACCATCGATCTTGGGTGAATGAGAAACAGCTGCACAAAACATTAGCATAAACCAGGGACACTCACAAACAGAAAAGTTAGCGGGTCAGTATGTAAAATTGAAACCAAAACAATGTTGAAAACTGAAGATTAAAGTCTTGGGTTCACCTCAAGGTCACCCCTATGTTGGGAAAGTTCGTCTATTTGGATGAGAAAATTTTCCCCTGTCAAGAGAAAATTTTCCTATACTGGCAAATTCGCCCCTTTTTGCAAATTCACTTATCTGGATGAGAAAATTCACCCCTATTTCAAAATTTGGCTGTCTAGATACAAAAATTTTCCTTTGTTTGCAAATTCACCTATTTGGATAAGCAAATTCGCCCATATTTGCAAAATTGCCTGTCTGGATGAGCAATTCACCCCTGTTTGCAAATTCGCCCTTGTTTCCAAATTCGCCCATCTGGATGAGCAAATTCGCCCCTGTAAGGAGAAAGTTCACCTGTGAGGGCAGTTTTACCTCTACGTGTAAAGTCTGAACCTACAAAACTCAAACAATAGAAAATGTGAAAGTGTAGACCTGTGACGTGGGTCCCACCGGGTGTGCCAAAAATGTGTGCAATGTTTTTTACCCCATCTTATATACAAGAAATAAAATAAAATCAAAACAAAACAATCGAGATTGGGCTACAGATGAAACTCAAACAAGAACATGAAAATAAAACCGATTTCACCTTGTATGAGCTTGATGGAGTTGTTTTCCCTCGTCGGTGGCTTGATATGTGTGCTCTATATTGATTTCAACAGCATAATAGCTTTATTTTTTCTTGATTTGGATGCAAAGATAGTGGATTTGGCTATGGATGCAATATGGTAGTGTGTGAGATAGAAGGCTTGAATGCATGAAGTTGAGAATGGTTGCATGAGTTATAATGGTTGAGAATGTAAAAATGGCTAAGTGTTAGTCTTTTAGCAAGGGAGATTGAAATGGATGGCCAAGATTGATTCTTGAAAGAGGATCAAGGGTTGAGATCAAGATTTGACCAAATGAATTAAAAATTCATTTTTAATGTGCATGGGAAGGATAAAAGGAATTTAATATTCCTTGGGAAAGAGAAAAGGAATTTAATATTCCTTGGGGGATGAGAGAGGAATTAAAAATTCCTCAAAAGGACCTTGGGAAGACAAAAAGGAATTAAAAATTCCTTGGGGGATGGGGAGAGTTGACCAAGGGGTTGATTAGGTTAGCTAATCAATGATTAGGGTGTGTAAGTGAGGGATTAGGCAAATGATTAGGTGGGTAATGATGAGTAATGATCCACTTGCATATTATGGAGGATGTGACACTTCCCTAATAAAGGATTAGGAATGTGCACATCCTTAATCTGGGATTATGCAAAATAATCAAGATTAAAAAAAGGTTACGGAGGATGTGACATGAGGGGAATTAAATAAATGTATTATTTATTTAATTTTTGGAGGAAATGGAAGTGATGGGAGTAAATAATTGAAAGTAATTATTTACATTAGGCTAGGATTTAAAGATGATAGAAGAAATAAATTAGGATGAAGGGATAAGGGATAATGAATATTAATTAAATAATAGGGTATTATTCAATTAATATAGAGGATATGACATTGGTTGAATTAGGGTAAATTGGCCAAATGAAAGTGGTCAATTTTTAGTGTCTACACAACTCACTTTCTTATCTATGCTACCACATTTTGCATACATGTCTACCAAAGAATTTTATCAAACAACATAGACAAGGAAATGAGTTGTTTGAAAAATGCCTCAAAAAAATGTGGTCTCATGGTGATTTTCATCACCATGAGGCCATATTTCTTTGATGCATTTTTTCAAACAACTCAATTCCTTGTTTATGCTACCATTTTTTTTATACATGTCTACCAAAGCATTTTATCAAACAGGACATAGACATGGTGATGGTGAGTGAGGTATTTTTTCAAATAGGTCACTACATTGTCTATGCTACCACATTCTCCATGATATGTATGTCTAACAAAGCATTTTGTCAAATAATTCACATGTCTTGTCCATACTTCCATATTTATCATACATTGCTATAGAGGGAGTTGCAATTATAACATTTGATAAAATACCCCTTTCTTTTAATGATTTGATTGATGCCCATACCTTGTTCCAAAGGTAGGATGTTGACAAAAGTTGTGGAATTTGGATTTATACTCAAACCAATTGTATTTTCTTGAAAATTTGAAATGTATTTTAAAAAATCCATTTTGTGCTTATCTTGAAATCATGGCATTCCATGAGACCACATTTCTTTAAGGCATTCCAAACAAAAATCCATGTGAGATTTGTCTATGCTACCACATTTTGCATACAAGTCTATTTGTGGACATTATATTAGTAAGTCATACATTAGAAAATGGCTAGAGAAAAGTCGCATTCAATAAATTCTTGCAAGGTAGAAATACTTTAAAAAAAAATAGCTTTCCATTTTCCTTGTGCTCTTAGTGTAGTCATCCAAAATAATATTTAATTAAATAAATACTTGTTATTTATTTAATTTAGCCTATGTCCCTTATCCTAATATTTAATTAAATAAATATTTGTTATTTATTTAATTAATCTCCCCATCATCCTTTATCCACCACCTTTAATTAAATAAATCTACAATTATTTAATTAAAGTTAAACTTTTCCTAAATCCCCTAACCTTTCTTAAGTTAATTAACCTCGTACCTTTCCAAATCATCATTATCCCATTCTCCAACTTTTAACTCTGCCTAAGTTAATAAATCCTTGGTTTATTAACTCAACCTATCCTCATTAATCAATTAATCCTTGATTAATTGATCTAACCCTCATCCCTAATCCTCATTATCATTATTTCCTAATTTTAAATTCCTACATCTCACCTACCCCCACTAACCTCTTACACAAGCCACCCTACAAGCCACCCTATGAGCCACCCTATCTCTTATACAAATTTAATGCCTCTCTTCCCAATATGTGCTCACACATGTGTGAGCACCCCTCCCATTTCAACCCTTTGCATCTTCTGAAACTTGTCACAAGGCTAATCAATCCTCATTCTTGATCCAAACATCACCTTCTCAATCAATCTCAACCCTCCATTAGCCATTCAATCCCAGCCATTGATTCCTCACACCAAAAGTCTATATAATGAGACATTGACTCTCATTTGTAAAATACTAGCTAACTACAGTTTAAGAAAGGTAACTGATTGTCAGTTTCATCTAAAAAGTAACCAACTACTTTTTTCAAACAAGAGTTTCAATTCAAACAACAAACAAGAAATATAATTAATCTAAGCATTAACTACTGTATCATTCAATAACTAACTTCTAGTATTTCAATTTCAGCTGAAATGGAAGAATTAATGGTTTATCTAACTGAAAACTGCAGTAGGTTATGAACTAACTTTTCCATTAATTATGAAATGAATAGAGCATTTAAGACAATAGTGAAATGAACATTATAAAGTAAATATATTTTAAGTAAAAAGAGAGAGTTGAAAGAAAGTACAGTCTGAAGGCTTCCTATTGAAATGCTTGAACAAGACCCAATCTTTGAGGGAAGAATAAACATCATCAAGGGCTTTTCCGCCCAACCAAAGACCTACTAGTCTCCCATGTTTCTTCAACTGAAGAAACTCAACCCTTCACGAGGGGCAGTCTATAAAGAATTTCACAAATTACCATCTTGCCATCTGAGTCTAGTGTCAAGAACCTATACTACCCTAGTCGATCCTTCACTATAGGTTCTCCTAACTAGAAAGACCATTCTAAGCAGGGGTATATATGATTCTTGATGGCTGACTAATGCTTACTCTAAGCATCATAAACTTGGCCAAGGATTTTTTGAATTTGAGCACGCTTCTCGTGCCGTCAACTGTCTCACCCTTACTCGGCAAAGAGATACATAAGACTCTTGGGTCAATTTTATTAATGACTTAGCTCGAAATTTTTTCTTCTACATTCAAGTATAATGTGATCAAATCTTACTCATAAAAGATATAGAAGCTAGTCTTAGTCAAAGAAGAATGATTCTCCTCAGTCCCAATTTATTTCAACTAACAGTGATTACAAATCAAGGATCTAACCCTATTTTAGAAGCAAGAAATAGAATAATGTTTTGGTTAAAGTAAAAATAGAGGAGAGGAAGACACATAAATAAAAACTTGGTTACAAGTTAAGGAAACCACCACAGGATCGATAGGATTAGAAAGAAATAACCCAGCCAGATGGAGCAATGGGGATTGTAGAAAGTTTTAATATTATGGGTATGTGTAGGATCATGATGGGCCAAAAAGTGGCGATATGTAAGCCATATGATGGCCCATGCGGCTGACGACATTTTTCTTACCCAAAATTGATGAAACAAAAAGGGTTTTTAGAGGATATTCTCAGCTTTCCGCCAATATAAATTATGCTTTACTTTGAATTTAATAAATAATTATTATTCATTTTCTATTAGAATTATGAATAAAGTCCTCATTGATAGGTTGATTGAATTTTTGACCAAGTTAAGGTGGTTAGACAGAAGAGATTTTATGTTTTTTAAAAGTTGTAATAAAAAATTCATAATTAATTATTTCCTTGGAAAAAAATTATAAAAAAATATGCATCACATCGGGACATGAGTCCTCTACTTATATATAAAAGCTTATAAAAAATTATTATAATTTTATTGTGGTTAGGGTGGTCAGACAGACACCTGCTTCTTATTTTTACCTTGAAATTTAAATACTACTGCATTGAAATTTCAAATTTTCACCAAATAGATTTTTTTTTTTTAAAATAAAGGTCTAGTAGTTTAGAAACTACATTTAATTTGCTACAGATTCTATTTTTACATTTTTTTGAAATAATATAGATAACTTATTCAAATTTTTATGTCAAGTTGTCTAACTCTTATTTTTTGTCTTTTTATTGCGACTTAAGGGCCTGTTTTTTCCATGATGATCCTGCACATACCCTTATAGTTCTTTAGACTGGCTGAGTATCAAAGTAATGTATCGACAATTACATCCGAGTACCTTGAATGAATTAAGAGAATTTATTAAGCACGATGTAGTAAATTCAAAGACATTTATAAACATTCCTATAAAATTCGACTGACGCTCGAAAACTCTCTTGATGTCTTTCCACCCAGCAATCCTGATGATGGCTTTAGAGGTATTGAGTTACTTCACTGTCTAGAAGTTTGCAGTGGTGGTAGGCTACTCATGAGTACAAAATTCTTTTATCATCCTAGAAAATAGGGTGTGGAGTTAAAAAAAAATAGCACTCGACCATGGTAGCCAAAGGATAATGCCAAAATAATTATTGCTAATGCAAATGCAAATGAGGAAGAGAGAAAAGAGTGAGAGCTTTTAGAAGATAAATAAATCTCTCCTAAAATCAACCTGAGCCAAGACTCCATGAAAAGAAGCGACTGTATGCCTTCCATCTTGAGAGTTTCAACAGGCATGATGGCAAGGGTGGTGGGGAGTTACAGCCTCCCATCCACACCCACGATATGACCTATTATTATTTTTATTAGCTTTAATATTTAATCATCTCGACTTAGAGATTAATATTATTATTAACTTTAATATTCATTTTTATTCATTTACCATCTCACAAGGTGCGCTCCAAGAGTTTGTTATATGACTTCTATAGGAGAACGAGGATGCACAAATGAAGTTGATTTGTTTTAATAATTATTTAATTAAGTGAGATATATCCCAAGGTTACAACTTCCATGTAGCCACCTTACACCAACTCATGATTTGATAGTAATTTGATCCTTTATAGACTATGTCCTCTCCTTGATGACATTTCCCTTTCCCTCGAGGTGTTGACAATCCTGCATCCACTTGATAAAGAAATAGAGTTAGGTTATTCTTTGTATCATTTTTAAAATAAAAACACATCAACATATTCACTTATATATATATAAATCATTCACAATTGCAGTTATATCAAATAAATTAAAAATTCTTTTACCAATTTTCACATTCTCATGAAAGGTAGTTAATCACAACTAACATAATGACCATATTATTATTTCCATAATCTTGCCCAAGACAAAAGGGATGTAACATACTTCTCCCCTTATGAATCATCATCCCTGATGATTATTTATTTAAAGGTTTAGGTCTAAAATCATAAATATATATAGAGTTCTTAATTGTTCATAAATAGATAAGGAAACTTTTGAAGGATTTCATCATAATCCTCCCATGTAGCATTTTCCTCTTAATACTGGTCCCATTGGACCTTGTATTGTACCACCTCACGATTACATAAGTGTATCTTACGTACCTCGAGCACTCTAAGTGGTTCAATTGTGATCACCCCAGGATCCTGCACCTGTAAGGAATTCCAGTCAATCATATGGTTGAATTCTGCATAGTACATCTTAAAATAGGAGACATGAAATACATTATGCAATCTGGCAAGAGCTAGAGGTAGAGAAATTATGTATGCTACCGAGTTGATAACTTCCAGGACTTCAAAAGGTCCTGCATATCTCGAGGCTAGTTTAGAGTTTTTTAAAAATTTGATAGAGCTCTTCTAAGGTTTAGCTTGCAAGAGAACTTTCTCTCCAACAACAAACTACCTGGAGGTTCGTTTTGCATTAGTTTAGATTTTATGCTGATCATTAGGTTCCTTCAACCTTTTCTGATTAACTTAACCTACCCTTCCATTTCCTCAAGCATCTCAGGTCCTAGAATGATCATGTCCTCCATTTTGTTCCAACTAATAAGTGTTCTACATTTCCTACTCTATAGTGCTTCAAAGGGTGTCATTTTGATATTTGATTGATATGAATTGTTATAAGAAAATTCTACCAATGGTAAATATTCTTCCCACTTATATTGCTTGTCCATGCAGTACATTCTTAGTAGGTCTTCCAAGATCCGATTTACTCTTTTTGTTTATCCACCTATTTTAGGATGATAAGATGTACTAATATTTAGATGAGTTCCCAAGGTATAAAATAGAGTTTGCCAAAACCTGGATGTCATCCTAGCATCCCTGTCAGAAATAATCTTTTTTGGAACTCCATGAAGATGAAAAATTTCTTGTACAAAATTTCGAGCAATCACATAAGCCCCATCTGTCAAATTTTTGGGTATGAAATGTGCTACTTTGGTAAGTCTATCCACTTCTACCAGTATTGCATTATGTTTGCTCCTCATCATCGGTAAACCCTATAGAAATCCATACTGATGATTTTCCATTTCCAATCTGGTACACTATGAGGTTGTAACAATCATGTCGGGTGTTGGTGCTCCACCTTAACCTTCTGACATTCAAAGCATCCTGCAATGAATCTAGCTACATCCTTTTTCATTCCCTTCCAAAAATATAGAGGTCTAACATCATCCAACATTTTGGTTACCCTTGGATGACTTGAGTATGGTGTTGTGTGTACCTCCTTCCATACCAACTTCCTTATTTATATTGAGTTTGGTAAATACATCCTTCCCTTATATCTCAAAATTCCATCTGCTTCAATTTGAAAACCCTCATATTTAGGCTCTTGAGAGTTTTCTTGTAGAGCTTCATGAAATTGCAAGTAGAATTCATCTTCATTCAATTTTTGTAGTACCTGAGCTCTAAAATCTGTATTGACTGTCACCATGGAGGTTATATATATTTTTTGGCTCAGAGCATCGACTTCTCTGTTCTCCTTTCCCTTGATATAACTGACCTCAAAATCATAGTCTAAAATTAACTCCATCCACCTCCTTTGGAGATCATTTAAATTAGGCTAGATGAATATATACTTTAAACCTTGGTGGTTTGATTTGAGTTCAAAAGTATTCCCTAGCAAGTAATGTTGCCACATTTGTAGGGCATGCACAATAGCTGCTAACTCCATATCATGGGGTGCATAGTTCTTCTCATACTTTTTCCACTTTCAAGATTCATATGCCACTACCTTCCCATCATGCATTAATACTCTACCCAAACCTTCACCAGATGCATCTGTTATAACTACAAAATGACCATTAGGGTCTGGAACTACCAAAATTGTTGCAGTTGTTAATTTCTCCTTCGATGTATTAAACGCTTCTTGAAATTTCTTTGTCCATCAATGCTATTAGATTTCTACAATCCATAAGAATATCAGTAGTTATTTCTGGATTCAAAAGCTTACACATAATTGAATCCAAAAATAACTACTGAAATTTCTTTGTCCATTCAAATCTCTTTCGTTTTCTTTGAAGGTAGGTAATGGGGTGGGCGATTCTAGAGAAATTTCTTACAAATCTTCGGTAACACCCAGCCAAACCCATGAAACTTCTAACCTTATGAACATTTTTTTGGTACTATCCATTCCACTATAGATTTTATCTTTGTTGGATCCACTGGTATTCTTGTAGTTGATATTATGTGCCCCAAATATTATACCTCTTTCTAGAAGAAGGTGCATTTTGATAATTTTCCATAAAGTTTATGTTCTCTCAATCATTGAAGGACCACCCAAAGATGTTCAAGATGCTCATCCTCATTTTTGGAATAAATAAGGATTTCATCGAGGAAAACCAACACAAATTTGTCCAAGCAATCACAAAAAATATTGTTTATTAGGTTCATAAATGCAGCTAGGGCATTGGTGAGACCAAATGGAAAAACTATGAATTCATAGTGACCGTACCTATTTCTGAAGGTTGTTTTATGAATGTCTTCTTCTTTCAATCTTAATTGATGATATCTCGACCTTAAGTCTATCTTGGAAAACATTGTTGCCCCTTTCATTTGATCAAAAATATAATCTATTCTAGGCAAGGGGTACTTATTTCTAATTGTGAGCTTGTTCAACATACGGTAATATATGCATAAGAAAAGTGTCCCATCCTTCTTCTTGACAAATACACCGGTGCTCCCTAGGGTGATACATTTGGTTGAATCAATCCTTTATCCAGTAATTCCTGCAATTGTGCCTTTAGTTCCATTAGTTCCATGGTGTTCATACGATATGATGCCTTAGAAATAGGTTCGATCCCTAGAACTAAATCTGTAGAGAAATAAAACACTCTCCTTGGTGGTAAACTAGGTAGTTCCTCCGGGAACACATCCTTGTATTTCCAAACCAGGTAGTTCCTCCGGGAACACATCCTTGTAAATCGTCCCCCTGGTGGTCCCTTCTTTTCCAAACCTTCTTTTGAGTTAACTTCATCCTTCCTAGTATTGTTATGTCCCTTCTTATCCCTCTTGTAGTCATACTAATGATTCTTGTAGCCCTTCCTTTTGAAATTCTGAGATCGCTGGTTCCATTTGACCTTTTTGTGATTTTTATCCATAAAGGAATCATCTTTTTTCAACCTTTTCTCTTCTTGAACAACTTTTTGGTATGCTTCATCCATAGTTCACGGTTCCAAAACATCCATTAGACCCCTGATACGGTTGTTCAACCCCAATATGAACTTCCGAACATGAAATTTTTCATCCTACTGGTATTGTGAAACATATTTTAACAGACGAGTATACTTTTCCCAATACTCATTAACAATTAAGGGCCCTTGCCTGAGATTTTCACAGTCCAACAACTTTTGATCACAAAACAGTTGTGGAAGCCATCTTTGATGAAAAATTATCACAAACTGATCCAAAGTCACTTCTACTACTACCAGACCCATTTCAACCCTTTTATTTTCCCACCAATTAGTGTCTTCTCTTGCCAATTGATAGGTTTCCTAGGTTGCCTTGGAATTATTAGAGTAATCCCTTAACTCAAAGTACTTTTCCATTTCAGTCAACCGTGTCTTAGTGGCATCTCCTAAAGCAAAGCCCTCAAACTTAGGAGGTTTGATCTTTTTCATATATTTAAAGAGTTCATTGACTAATTTAATACTCTTGTTTCCCAAGCTCGAAGTTTTAGAATTATCTTCATGTTGATCACTCTGAGATTTTGACCTTTCATCTCTCATATTAGATTTCCCTTCTACTTTCCTTTCTAGGTTGACTAGTCAGGCTTGAGTTTCATTCATCAGATTCAATAGTTGATCTAATTTTTCCATAGGATTATTGTTATATTGATCCCCTCCAAACCCATTTATGGAATTATCCATTCCAATGAAGTACCTGGGTAAGTTTGGTAATTCTAGTTATTTTTTTTAATTTATTTCCATAGTTTGCTCCACATAAGTTAAAGAAATTTTCATTGCAAATAAACAGCCAAAAAAAAATTGACTCTCATTACTCAAGTCAAATGCTATAAAATTGCAAGCATAATTGTTTACAAAATTGATATCACTTCCTGTGATAGATTCAATACAAAATTGTTTACAAAAAGGCTATCACTTCCTGTGATAGACTCAATACAAAATTGTTTACAAAAATGGCTATCACTTCCTTTGATAGACTCAATAAAAAATTGTTTACAAAAATGGCTATCACTTCCTATGATAGACTCAATACAAAATTATTTACAAAAAAAATGGCTCACTTCCTGTGATAGACTCAATACAAAATTTGTTTACAAAAATGGCTATCACCTGTTGTGATAGATTCTAATACAAAGATGATTAGGATTCATTGTCACTGTTTGTGATAGGTTCCTCCTGATCACTAAACTCAGAAAATGGAATAAGTCTGTATCTGAGAGTTGGAATACGAACTTCTTTAGATGTTTCGGGTTTGGTCTCATTATTCAAAAGGTTCTCAGAGCTGGTTTTGTTTATTTCAGAAAGAATAGACGACTTAACAGTTTCCTTCCTAGAGGTAGTACATATTCTTCTTCCTCTTTGAATTGTCTTAAGAGCTTCAACCATTGTTTCGAAATCTGAGGGAAAAGAACAACAGGAATAATTATATCTAAGCCTAATTTTTCACATCCGGATGGAAACGAGGTCTCAGGTCTTCTTTTGGGGTGTTTTTCACATCCTCATCCTGGAAAAACATTGATGGTTGATTTCAATTTTATGTGTTTGCATGGTGAGCCCTGAGGTTCAATGTCAAACCTAGTTGCTCTGATACCATATGTAACATACTAGCTAACTACAGTTTAAGAAAGGTAACTAACTGTCAGTTTTAGCTGAAAAATAACCAACTACTTTTTCCTAACGAGAGTTTCAATTTAGATAACAAACAGAAAAGATAAATTATCCAAGCATTAACTACTCTATCATTCAATAGCTAACTTATAGTATTTTAATTTCAGCTGAAATGGAATAATTAATGGTTTATCTAATTGAAAATTGTAGTAGGTTATGAACTAACTTTTCCATTAATTATGAAATGAATAAAGCATTAAAATAGTAGTGACATGAACATTATAAAGTAAATATACTTTTAAGTAAAGAGAGAGAGAGTTGAAAGAAAGTATAGTATGAAGGCTTCCTACTAGAATGCTTGAACAAGACCCAGTCTTTGAGGGAAAAAGAAACATCATAAAGGGCTTTTCCGCCCAGCCAAAGACCTACTGGTCTCCCATGTTTCTTCAACTAAAGAAACTTGACCCTTCACGAGGGGCAGTCTATAAAGAATTTCATGAATTACCATCTTGCCATCTAAGTCTAGTGTCAAGAACCTATACTATCCTGGTCGATCCTTTGCTATAGGTTCTTCTAACTAGAAATATTGTTCTGACCAGGGGTATATCTGATTCTTGATGGTTGACTAATGCTTAATCTAAGCATCATAACCTTGGCCAAGGATTTTATGAATTTGTGCACGCTTCTCGTGACGTCAACTCTCTCACCCTTACTCCGCAAAGAGATACATTAGACTCTTGGGTTTATTTTATTAATGACTTAGCTCAAAATTTGTTCCTCTACATTCAAGTATAATGTGATCAAATCTTACTCACAAAAGATAGAGAAACTAGTCTCAGTCAATGAAGAAAGATTCTCCTCAGTCCCGATGTATTTTGACTAATTGACAGTGATTGCAAATCAAGGATCTAACCCTGTTTTAGAACCAAGAAACAAAATAATGTTTTGGTTAAAGTAAAAACAAAGGAGAGGAAGATGCAGAAATAAAAACTTGGTTACAAGTTAAGGAAACCACCATAGGATCGATAGGATTAGAAAGAGATAACCATACCAAATGGAGTAATGGAGATTGTAGAAAGTTTCAATATTATATTTATTTAGAGTGGTTGAGTATCAAAGTAATGTATCGACAATTACATCCCAGTACCTTGAATAAATTAACAAAATTTATTAAGCACGATATAGTAAATTCAAAGACATTTTTAAACATGCCTGGAAAAGTCGACTAAAGCTCGACAACTCTATTGATTTCTTTCCACCCAGAAATCCCAATGACAACTTCAGAGGTATTGAGTTACTTCACTATCTAGAAGATTGCAGTGGTGGCAGGCTACTCGTGAGTACATAATGCTTTTATCATCCTAGAGAACAAGGTGTGGAGTCAAAACAAAATAGCACTCGACCATGGTAGCCAAAGGAGAATGCCAATGCCAATACGAATGAGGAAGAGAGAAAAGAGTGAGAGATTCTGAAAGATAAAGAAATCCCACCTAAAATTTACTCGACCCAAGACTCCATGAAAAGAAGTGACTACATGCCTTCCATCTTGAGCGTTTTAGTCAAGCACGATGGCAAGGGTGGCGAGGAGTTATTGCCTCCCATCCACACCCATGACATGAGCTATTATTATTAGCTTTAATATTTAATCATTTTGACTTAGAGATTAATATTATTATTAACTTTAATATTTTTTTTATTCATTTACCATCTCACAAGGTGCACTCCAAGAGTTTATTATATGACTTCTATAGGAGAACGAGGATGCACAAATGAAGTTGACTTGTTTTAATAATTATTTAATTAAGTGAGATATATCCCAAGGTTACGACTTCCATGTACCACCTTACACCAAACTTGATGGTAATTTGATCCTTTATATACCATGTCCTCTCCTTGATGGCATTTCCCTTTCCCTCGAGGTGTTGACAATCCTGCATCCACTTGATAAAGAAATAAGGTTAGGTCATTCTCTGTTTAATTTTTAAAATAAAAACACATCAACACATTAACTTATATATATATATATATATAAATCATTCATAATTTCAGTTATATCAAATAAATTAAAAATTCTTTTACCAATTTTCACATTCTCATGAAAGGTAGTTAATCACAACTAACATATCAACCATATTATTATTGCCAAAATCTTTCCCAAGAAAAAAGGGACGTAACATCATTCTTGTAACACACACACATTCATCCCATCCTTATGCTATCCAAATCCTCAAATCCATCTATATCCGTATCATCATCATGCTAAAATTATGAGTAACCACATCCCTCCAATCATTAGAGCAAATCTAAAAGACAAGGGTACATCTTATGAGCTCAATCCATGAAGATGAAGGAGATATGAAGGTATATTTTATTTTTGTATTTACTTTATGCATTTATATCATTTTCCTTCTTATTCATCTTTCCCATCTTCATTTTGGCATGCCCGATGGCTTCCCACTCCCTTTTTCTAACATTTCATCAATTTTTGTGAGTTTTGAGGTTGCAAGGACCCTTTTTGGGAAAATACTACAAATTTTCACCTAAGTGAAAATTTTTGGCACCTGATTACAAAGTTGTGGTGCCTAATTTCAAATTTATGGAACCTAAGTTCAAAGTTGTGGCACTTATGTTCAAAGTTGTGGCATTTGTGTAACCAAGAACTGCACCTCTACTTTCTGACACTTCCTTCATCATTTTGACCTAAGTTTAGGGCTTCTTTGGATTCTAACATCTTGTTTTTCAGGTCTTTATTGTCCTAACACTTTTTTTTGTAGGTTCATCCATCATTTGCATGCTTAAAAAATGTGCTTTTAAAGTTTTGTGAGACTAGGTTTTCATACAAGCTTTCTAGGTCACCTAGGATCTTCTTCATTTTGAGCTCATTTTCATTACATTTGGGGGCATATTTGTGTTATATATACATGTTTTTATGTCCCCTATATATTCATCTATCCATTTCCCCATCTAGGTAGCTCCAAAACTTCATTTTTTGACTTTCGAGGGTCATTTTCTGGCACTTTTTGCAAAATGGTGCCTCTATTCAAAATTGTGGTGCCTTTGTTCAAAATTATTGTGCCTCTATTTTAGGGGACATATTTTGGGGTTTATCAAGTGTTCATTGCATCAAAATTTCTCTCTAAGTCATTACATGCATTTTCAGGTTGTTTGCTCAACTAGGTATCTGGCAAACATTAGTTTTTCACCCTTGAATGCTCTCCTTTTGGCCTAATTCACAAAACTGCACCTTTGTTCACATAATGGCACCTTTGTTTTAACAGAGGCACAAATTTATCTACAAAATTGTTCCTAGGTTTTAGGATGCATCTTTAAGTCTTCTCTCAATTGTTTTTTGCATCTAATCTCTATTTTTCGATACTAATGCATGTTGCAAGTCTCTAACATTTATCTAAGGCAAAAATCCTCACATATCCATGCTTATTTCATGCTAAAAATCATTTTATGTTATCATATTATCATCTAAAAACTTTCTTTGCAGCTTCAAATCGATTTTCAAAGGCAAAATCATCAAACTACTAATATTTTCTTGCAGATTCATTTGTCAAAGGCTTTTTTTTCTCACTAATTTAGGCACTAGAATTAGAGTAGTGGGTTTTAAATAATTTTTTTTCCATTCTTGGAAGGGTTCGATAGATGTATGCTCTCCCCTCACACTTAGCGTGATCTTGGGGATCAAAAAACTTTCCATCTCTTCATTTTGTTTAGATCAATGTTTTAGGTAAACATAAGGTTGCTAGTTTTGTGTATGCTCTCCCCTTCACTTCATGTGATATTGGGGATCAAAAACACCTAGCATACCTTTTCCTTTAGGATAATTTCCTAGATATTTCATCACCCTAGGGGACAATCTCAACCACGCGTATCGATGGGGTATATAAAGGGGGGAGAACTAGAGTTGTACCCCAATCTAGTTGTGTCATAATTGGTGAAGCTCTGATTTCTTAGGGTGATTCCAAGCTAGGAGTGAAGTGCTAGTCCAAGCTCTCAGTACCTCACTGAATCTCTCAACCCATGCTTGTAACACACTAGTGTTCACAGTTTGAGCCTCACGTACCTTGTGTATATAGAGGACTCCCTAAAAAACATCATAAACTTAGAAAGCCATCGAACATAGATTAGTGTGGTGCAATGGATACAGATCGTACCCTAAATCTATACACCATGTAATCCATTAGGTTGAGATATAAATATTTATGGTGAACTACAATAGTTCCCAAGGAGAGAGAAAAGGTGAGCCCTTGGCATCTATTGACGATCCTATGCCATTGAATCTCTTGCTATTTACCTTCGAGAGAAAGAGTGTTTTGAACCTAAGTATCAAGGAGTATTATCTCAAGCCTTTTTTAGTGGTGGGCCCACATTATTCTACAAACCTACTTGATCTTAGGACTTGTAATCGAGTGCTTGAAGTGTTTTTCTTGTGCTATACTTCTGAAATACGAATCAACCAAGGGGTTGAGGATTGAACATGTACACTGCAAAAATCTATCACACTTGACCACTTTTCTTGTTTGTGTGCTTTTAATTCTATCTCCTATTCAATCAATAAAAACCTTATCCTCATCCAATTCTTCCTATCCTAATTATCCCTTAGCATCCTAATCATACCATTTTTTCCATCCTAATCATCCCTTTTCATCATAATCACCTAATCCTAATCATCCCATCCTAATCCACTATTTTCATCTTAATCACCCTTTCTAATCCTAATCACCCCTATCTCTTCATAACCATCCCTTATTATCCTAAACATCCCTTTTCATCCTATTCCCACTCCTTAATCATTGTATCCTAATCATCCCATCATAATCCTCTATAATCATTCTAATCATCAATCTTGTCCTAATCATCTCCCAATCCATCCCTAATCCTTCATTTAGTACCCTAAGCCTTATTTTCCAAATTCATTTGAGGTCCTAATCATTATCCTAATCATCCTCCATAATCCCTGTCCACCTTCATCATTAATCTTGGTCCTAATATCCTCTATCCACCATCATCCTTAATCCATCCTTCATTATCATCCTCAATCTTCATGATTCATCATCATCTTAATCAAATCCCCCTTTCCAACCTAATTCCATTTTAACCAAATTATAATCTAATCCGTCCACCCCTCATCAAAAATCCAATCATCTATTATCCACCTACCTACCTCAACCATACATTCAATCCCCTATCATTAATCAAAAACCATCACTTGGGCATCAAAAGTGGTTAAGGACTTAGCCTCCTTCATACATCATATCCTTTTATCATCATCCAAATCTTTCATAAGGATTATATCCTTAATCCACTATCATCCATCTCAAATCCAATTTCCTAATAAAAAATCAAGACCTTAACTTGATTTCATCTTTAATCCAAACTTGCTTAAAAACATTAGCCTATCTTAATTATAGTTATCAAAACCAATCAATTCCTACTTAAGAACTTTTCCTATCTTAAGTAGAAATTAAATCCAATTAACTATTGCTTGGGAAAATTAGCCTATCCTAAGTATAGAGAATCGACCTTAATCAAATCAAATCATCTTAAGGTCTTGACATTTGATCCCAAGTCTAATCCCATCCTCCATATTCATATTCATATTTTATTTTCTAATCACCCATCTTGTCCTAATCATCCCCTAACATATATACAATCCACCCCTAATCTATCTCCATCCAAAACCAAGCCCAAACTTTCCACATCCAATCAACACTCCACCATGTATAATCACTTGATATATCCTCCATCCAACCTAATCTATTCTAATCCACCTTCATCCATTCCAACCCAACCTAATATCATGCACCCATATCTTAATCCCTATTACGATAGTGAGAATATTGTGGATCACCTTTAATTCATTGGAAAAAATCCTCTAAGCTTTAACCAATCACCCGTCCAAAGTCCCTCTCAAACCCCACCCACACCCTCATCACCCATATCATCCTCATGGGATCCCATCACCAATCATCTCCTCATCCAATACTTTAATGATGATAAGGATGCCATTCTTAGCTATCTTCTTGGGATTGGTGCTAAACTTCCACCCATCCCCTCTTGCTTACCATTAGGTCATTCATTTGACAAGGGAGACAATTCCTTTAGCCAAAACTCCCCATCTCCACATTATTTGCAAGCTCTCATCCTCATCATCCATTTACCAATCCATGGAAAATTCTAACTCATATTCCACTTGTTCATCTCCCACATCCTTACAATCTACATCACCCCAATCTTACCAATCAAATTTATCTCATTTCCTTCATAATGGTTGGATCCAAGTACTACTTTCAAAGGTGCTTGTTTCCCTATGCAAAAACAAAGTTGTACAATATCCCCATGTCATGCATCCACCTTCATCACATCCACATCAAGATAAATCTCACTCCCCTAAGTCTCATAAATCCTCTACTACTCCATCCATCCAAGTTGAAGCATATTTCAAAGCTTCCTCCCCCATCACACCATCCACATCAAATTAATCATGTCCATCTCCTAATCCAAAGCATGCTAACATAGACCCCCCTCTATATAAAGATCAAGAAACCCCTTCTCCTCCATCTAATGATCCTCTTCCATGTCATGATCCCATTTCCAATAAAAAAACACATCCCATCGAATGGTCCCTTTCCATCTCAAGAGCATGATATCCCTTCATCCCCTCTCATGATACCCTCTCTCCCACTTCATCTAATGGCATCCTTCCATCCCAAGATCAAATTACATCTTCCACTCCATTGCATGATCCCTCTCTAAATCAGGATTAAAGTGCACCTTCCATCCCATCTAATGGTCATCTCCCCTCTCATGATCACAAAACCCCTCCTACTCCATATCATGATCCCCTTCTATCTCATAACCAAGAGAGCACTACACCATCCACCCCATTCCATGATCCCCCCCCAAGTCAAGACCAAAGCATCCCTTCATCTACATGTCATGATCATAATCCTCCACAAGATCCCATCACCCCCATCCAAGATACTCATGAACCCCCTACTTATTAATTGGGTTCCTCCACATTCATCCAAGCTAGTTTACTCCAAGATCCTATCATTCCTTCCTTGTCATATCCTCAGGTATGTGTAGGATCATCATGGAAAAAACATGCCCTTAAGTGGTGATAAAAATTCAGAAAATCAGAGTTAGGAAACTTGACGTAAATTTTTTAATAAGTTATCTATATTATTTCAAAAATATGTAAGAATAGAATCTATAGCAAATTGAATGTAGTTTCTAAACTACTAGGTTTATTTTAAAAAATAAAAAATCTATTTGGTAAAAAAATTAAACTTCAATGTAGTAGTACTTAAATTTCAAGGGAAAAATAAGAAGTAGGTGTCTGTCTGACCACGCTAACCACAATAAAATGATAATATTTTTATATTATTTTAGATATAAGTAGAGAACTCATGTCCTGATGTTATACATATTTTTTTGTAATTTTTTTCCAAGTAAATAATTAATTATGAATTTTTTATTATAACTTTTAAAAAATATAAAAACTCATATGTTTGACCACCTTTACTTGGTCAAAACTTCATGAAATTTTTATTTTTTATTTTTTAATCTTATAGTATGTGAAGCATAGAATGTGATGCATATTTTGGATTCGAAAAATGTGATACCATTTGAAAGCTATAGATGTTTTTCAATCAGCCTATCAATCAGGACTTTAGTCATAATTCAAATAGAAAATGAATAATAGTTATTTATTAAATTCAAAGTAAAGGATAATTTATATTGACAGAAAGCTGAGAATCTCCTTTAAAACCTTTTTTCGTTTCATCAATTTTGGGTAAAAAAAAATTCGTTACCCACATGGGTCATCATATCACTTACATATCACCACTTTTTGGCCCATCATGATCCTGCACATACCCCCCCATCAAAATGTACTCACATCTTGTTTCCAAACCAATAATTATCCCATTGGAAAAAATATTTGTCAAGCCATGCATTATCAAGGCAAAGGGTTAGGACTCCATGAGCAAGTAATCTTAGAACCCCTTAATATAAAAGAAAATCCAAAACATCATGGCCTTGGATACCAAGCTCAAGATGTTGGTACTCCTTCCACCCATCCTAAATCTAAAATTCATCCATCTAAAGCCAAAAATCCATGTTCCTCATCCTTCAAATCTATCTTGGGCCCTTATGTTCCAAATCCCAATCCATCATCCCTTCCATCCATTTTGGGTCCCTATGTTCCAAAACAAAGTCATTCATCCTCTCCATCCATCTTGGGTCCTTACATTCCACCACTTATCACTCCTATTCTAAAAACTTTTTATCCTATTTATCCATCACCTCATCAAGATCAAAAAAGGTACACACCCTTGAACCTTCTCTAACATACTACTTACACCAACCCATCTATAATCCATCAACATAATTCATATCCATCCACTAATCTCATTTCTCTTGGAAGCAATCTGGATGCCAAATCTCAAATGCATAAATCCAAAAATCCACAAAATTCCAAAGATCAACATGTCCCCTCAAAAAGACATGAAAAAAAGAAAAAGAAAAATATGATCCAAAATTAAAAATCCCAAAGACCACAAAGGCCCATGAAGAAAAAATAATATCCAAAAACCATGTGGATTCCAAAAATACTCATGGAATAAATGCATCCCAAAGAAAAATAAAAAATGGCATCCAAAATTGCTAATACAAAAGCTTCATCCAATTCTAAGTCCCCCATCCCATCTAATAATCCTTCATCACCTTCATCTATTTTGGGTCCTTATGTCCCAAAATATACACCCACTCCTCCATTTAAACCTCAAAATTCAAAATCCACTTCTCTTTCACAATTCCACCATCCTTCAAGGTGTGTGCCAATGTTGATCTTTCCAACATTCTCATCCACTCATCCACATGTCCTCCATCAACCCATCCACTATCCAATGACCATGTTCCATCCTTCCATCCCTCTTATTCAATCCTTTGCATAAATCCATATCCCCTCCCATCTCCTAATCCAGTTGATCCTCCTCACCATCATTTTACCAACATCTATGAGCATAATAGCACATAATTAAGAAATACAATCTATTGAAGTAGGATAATCACAAGAGATTGAAAAAAGATAGAGGGAGAGAGATATATAAAAACATAGAGAAGGAGAGGGAGAGACCTATAGAGATAGAGTATTGTTTTTTCTTTATTACTATTGATTCATTTATTGAAATTTAAAAATATATAGGATTGTTATACATTTCATTCTTTACACATTAAAAAATTATGCTTTCAATTATTTTTGTGGAAGTTATATGTCATGCACATTTAATGACACATTTTAAGGATGTGTTTACTTTGAAATACACCCAAAAAAATACTCAATAAAAAACTACAAAAAATACACAACTTCTAGTACTCACTCATAACTATGTTTCTCCCAATAGGGTTTTGAAAATACTAAATTCAACAAGGGGGAAATAAGGAGGCATACACCAAACACTATGTTATGTTTTACTGAGGAAAAAAAGAACACATTTGTGTGTGCACGACATTTCACCCTCTTAATATTAACTATTTTTTTCAAAATTTAAGTAGTTTAGAAACTAGATTCAAAGTAATACAATTCTTATTCTTGTCGTATATTAAAATTTTGAGTGCATACATCTCAAACTACTCATCCAAGTGTAAGTTTAGTTGGTTTACAAAAAGTGGCCACTTTTGACCCCCTTTTTGTATACCATTTCCATGCAGTTTTCACTACATAGATTACAATTCAATATCATTGACCCATATTTTATTAGTGGATCACAAGAAGCCCTCTCTGATAAGAATGAAGGGTTCACTTAACACTCATTGGATTTAGGTGAAGCATTGGGACTTCCCGGGAGGTCACCCATCCTAGTACAACTCCAACCCAAGTGTGCTTAACCATGGATTTTCCCCCAGATCAAACCCAATTAGCTTGCTACCAAGACCTTGAAATAGTGTTGCTCCTTATGAGACACTTATGATAGAGCTCATTAGCTCAGTCATTATCAAGAAGGTGACTTTTTTTTACAATGAATCAAATTATGTGATGTATTATCTTGAGGTTCAATTGGGTAATTTTTTTAATCAATCTCATTATTCATGAGTAGTATTTCATGAGAAGTTATCTCTCATGAGCATGATTGTTCCACATATCGCTTATTGTATTTAGGTGATGCTCACGAGGTGAAGCATCAATACTTCCCAATAGGTCACCTAGTTAAGTACTACTCTAACTCACGCATGTTTAAGCATGGATTTTCTCCCATGATCAATCCCATCTAGATTTCTATCTCGTTTGTAAGATATTTACAAATTGTTTTGACTTAGGTACTATCATGTAGCTCAATCATTATCAAGTAGGTAATGTTTTCACAACATGTCAAATTATGTGATTTTTTATTAGGATTCAACTAAATATTTTTGAGTTAATCTCATTAACCCATATTTCATGAGTAGTGGTTCACAAGAATCCATCTC
The DNA here is from genome assembly GCA_007115665.2 of Sequoiadendron giganteum. Classification (NCBI taxonomy): domain Eukaryota; kingdom Viridiplantae; phylum Streptophyta; class Pinopsida; order Cupressales; family Cupressaceae; genus Sequoiadendron; species Sequoiadendron giganteum. Next base: position 636,566,216 of record CM021104.1, on the reverse strand, counting down.
TCATGATTGTGTATGGTCCACTTAAAACTCATTGCATCTAGGTGATTCTCATAGATGTAAAGCATCAATACTTTCTAAGAGGTCATCCAACTTAATACTACTCCAACTCAGATGTGCTTAACCATAGAGATTCCACTTGGAAGTTCAAGGCAACTTAGCTTGCTACCCCATTTACAAAACCTATAGCAGGTGTTGCACCTTATGAAACCGTCCATTATAGAGATTTTTAGCTCAATCATTATCAAGTAGGTGTTGTTTTTCATACCAAATATAGAATTATGTGATGTGCTTTATCAATATTCAATTAAATAGTTATTTAGTCGATCTCATTGAATCATACTTCATGAGTAGATGTTCTAAATAATCCATCTCTCATGAACAATAATTGTCCACTTAGCAACCCATTTCTTCTAGTTGATTCTTATAGAGTGAAGCATTTAGATTTCTCAAGAGGTCACCCATTCTATTATTACTCCAACTCAAGTGCATTTAACAATGGAGTTCCCATAAGATCAGCTCGGTTATTTTGCTACCTTATTTGCAAAACCTTCAAAAAATTTGTGCCTTATAAACCATTCATTATGGAGCTCCTTAGGGGAATCACTATCAAGTAGGTGGTGTTTTTTTGTAGCATGTCAAATTATGTGATATTTTTATTGAGATCTAACTAGGTAATTTATGAGTTATTGTCATTGACCCATTTTTCATGAGTAGTGATTCACAAGAACCTAGATATCTCATGAAAAAGACAACTCTTTAAGCACCTATTGCATTTTGGTGATGCTCCTAGATGAAACATTTAGACTTGTCCATAGATCACCCTTCCCAATACTACTCAAACTCAAATGTGCTTAATCATAGATTTTACCACAAGATCAAGCACTCTTAGATTGCTACCCATTTGCAAAACCTTTAACAAGTGTCATGCCTTATGAAGCTAAAGCTCCTTAACTCAATCATTATCAAGTAGGTGGCATTTTCATAGTGTATCAAATCATGTGATAATTTATTAGGATTCAACTATAGTTTTCTACTCAAACTCATTGGCCATATTTCATGAGAAGTTGTTCATAAGAACTCATTTCTCATGAGCATGAATGGTCACTTAACACCAAATGCATCTAGGCAATGCTCAAGACTTCTTGGAAGTCACCCATTCTAGTATTCCTCAAATTCAAGTATGATTAACCATCGAGTTTAACCCAAGATCAAACTCACTTATCTTGTCACCCAATTTGTAAAACCTTCAACAATTGTTGTGCCTCATGAACCATTCATTATAGACTTCCTTAGCTCAACCATTATCAAAATAGGTGACATTTTTTCTATAGCATTTCAAATTATGTGACATTTTCTTAGGGTTCAACTACATATTTTTGGAGTCAATCACATTGGCCTATATTTTCTAAGTAGTGGCTCACAAGAACTCATCTTTCATGAACATGAATTTTCCACTTAGTAGTTGTTGCATCTAGGTGGTGTTCATAAGGGTGAAGTATTGAGACTTCTTGAGAGACCGCCCATCCTAGTACCACTGCAACTCAAACACACTTAACTGTGGAGTTTCCTTCAAGATCAAGTTCAATTAGTTTCCTATTTCATTTGAAAATGATTCAATAACATTGTGCAATAGGAACCATTCATTATAAAGCTACTTAGATCAATCATTATCAAGTGGTGTTTTTTATAGTGTGTCAAATTATGTGGTCTTTTTATGATGATTCAACAAAACTTTCCAGTCAATCTCATTGACCTATATTTCATAAATAATAATTAACACAAACCCATCTCTTATAAACATTATATTAATTACTTTCCAACTTCAGTATATAGTTTATTCAGACATCATATGCACATGCAAATTGCACTATAAAATTTTAGTTATATAAATATAAATTTTGAATCTTTTTCTTATAAAGGAAAATAAAAATCATACCAAATCAAAAAGGGAAAGAGGTTGTGAGTTGAAAATGTTGAATATATATTTGAAATCAAAGAAATAACAAAATCACATAGAAAATATTGAGACATAATCCACATAAATAAAAATATAAGTCTGCACACAAAATTTAATCCCAAATAGAAGACCTAACATGGTAACAAGATAATTAATTCAACAAAAGGGAGAGTTTGATGGAGTTAAAATAATATAAATATGCTTTCCTCATCGTTTTCAATCATCTAATTGGTTTGAAGCCCCTCTCTCACATTTCGTTTGGGCCAGCCATATTTTATTTCCTTCTCCTCTCCTTTTTCTTTTTCTCATTCTCCACCTCTAGCTTTTTATTACAGAGATGTGCAAGCTTCTTGTAAAATAGTTGGTACTATAAAACAAGGCTTTAAGAACTACCCCAGTACCTGGTGATGCATGTGATTCTATAAAAAAAATAGCATGGTCTGGATTTCTAGGCACCACAATACATCTCTTTTAGAAAATGGAAATAAAATCTTCATTCCTTCTAACGATTGCAGGTCTGACACAATGCACCCTGCTATGGTGTAAGCGCATGTTTTGTAGGTGTATTCAGTTAGCATCACAAATATCTTCACAAGACCATTTCCCTTGTTTCAAACCATGGAAATTGTTGACATCCCTCATGATAATGTGTCTTGGAAAAATCTTGGAGATAAAAGCTTTGCATATAGTGTAGCAGTGAACACATACTTTGAAGCTTCTTGAAGACTCTAATATTTGTTACATTGAAGTGAAATTCCCAATTTCTCACTATGTTGATAGAACAATAATTCTTCACCTCTTACATGCCATTCAGTCAATTTCTTCAAGTTGAAAAATGCCCAGCTGCACTGCCTTCATCTCCAAAGATAATTTCTCCAACTTTGCATGGATGTCCTATGTCTGTGGGTGTGATCTGTCTCCTACACAAAAAATATGTACCACTTTACAAATTTCAATCCAACTGCATCTAGGTATCTTTTCAAGTCCTCTATCTTTCATCCATTTCCTTACCTTTTGAACTTCATCCCACTTGCCCACTTCTGCATAAATGTTTGAAAGAAGAATATAGATTGCAAAATTTTTTGGTTCTAGCTCAAGAAGAAGGTTTGCTGTAAACACCCCTAAACCTATATTCTTATGTGATCTACAAGCACCAAGAAAACACATCCACACAACCACCACAGGTTTAATTGGCATTTTGATGATAAAATTTAGATTTTCCACTAGATAGCCAGCATGGCCAAGAAGGTCAACCATGCACGCATAACAACCAATTGTAGGCGTAATACAATAAGAGTTACTTATGCCATTAAAGTATTTACAGCCCTCATCAACTAAACTTGTATGGCTACAAGAAAATAAAACATGAGCTAAGCTTACATGGTCAGGGTGTGTTCTAGATTGTTTCATTAATTCAAAGAGTTCGAGAGCATCCTTGCAAAAGCCATTTTGTGCATATCCTTCAATCATGGCATTCCATGAAATGACATTTCTTCTAGGAATTTGGTTGAACAGCTCCCTTGCCTTTTGTAGACTCCTACATTTTGAATACATGTCTACCAGAGCACTTGCAACTATAACATCTAACAAAAATCCATTATCGATTATGCCTTGATGGATGTCTATACCCTATTCTAAAGCCTCCATTTTGGTATAGGTTGAGAGGATGCTGGCAAATGTTGTGAAGGTTGGCTTTAAACCTGCCGACTGCATTTTCTTATAAGTCTCAATGGCCTTTTCAACAAGCCCACTTTGCACATAGCCTGCAACCATGGCATTCCATGAGATGACATCTAGTAGAGGCATTTCTTTGAAAGCTTCAAAGCCTGGTCTAGAGCACCATTTTGTGCATATCCTGCAATCATTGCATTCCATGAGACCATATCTCTTTCAGGAATTCTATCAAACAATTCGCGTGCCTTGTGTATCCTCTCACATTTTGCATACATGTCTACTAGAGAATTCGAAACTAGAACATCGGAGGAAAATCCGCTTTCAATTATGCTTCGATGGATTTCCATACCCTGTTCTAAAGCTCCCATTTTGGCATAGGCTAGAGGATGCTGGAAAAGGATGTGGAGTTTGGCTTAAAACCAGCCCACTGCATTTGCTTGAATGTATCCAAGGCTTTTCCAACAAACCCATTATGTACGTATCCTACAACCATGGCATTCCATGATACAACATCTGGTGGAGGTATTTCTTGAAAAAGTCTTACAGCCTTGTCAAGACCACAATTTTGTGCATATCCTGCAATCATTGTTGTCCATGAAACCACATATTTTTGAGTCATTTTATCAAACAATTGGCGTGCCTTGTGCACACTTCCACATTTTTCATACATATCTATCAGCAAATTCTTAACTAGGACATCTGGCAAAAATCCCCTTTCCATTATGCTTTGATGGATGTCCATACCCTGCTCTAAAGCTCCTATTTTGGAATGAGCTTGGAGTATGTTGGAAAAGGTGAACTAATCAGGTTGAACCCCTGTTCATTACATTTGGTGAAAGAGATTCAATGCCTCGTGAGGATACCCATGTCTTCTGTAAGCTGCAATTATGGCATTCCATGAGAAGTCATCTCATTCTTTTTATTTCATGTCATCAAAAGCTTTCTGAGCATCCATCAAACTACCGCACTTGACATACATGTTGATAAGCTTGTCTTGAACAACGTTTCCATATCCCCTTTGAGTGATGAGATAGTGGATTTGTTTGCCTTGTGAAAGTGCTTTCTTGCCAATATAGATCTGCAATAGTTGAAGATATGTGTTGGACTCTGCAGGGACATTGCACTCTATAAGTAGAATGTGTAGCACCCCCTTCAATTCAACCTCTCCATATAATGCTCTCAGATTGAGAGGGGCAAAGGATGTTACTGTCATTGTGTTATTAAACCTGGGAAATTGTAGGTATTAAATTTTCACAGTTAGACATAATATTATATATTTCATATTAGAGTTAAGAATATCATATGATTGTGTAATATTTTTAATTCTGACCTTACAATCTTCTTCAAAACCCTTTTCTAGGGAAATTATAAAATCAGCAATGTAACTGTAATGGCAATCCCTATGAAACACAAACACACTCTTCTTCCTCACAAGAGATATTGTGGCCATTTATCTATTTCAGTGGATGACAATGAAATGGCAATTTCTATGCCATTTCTATCTTGAGGAGAATTTCATTGGCTTTTCAATACTAAATTATGGATGGATTGTGGCATGGAAGGGAAATTACTCAATGTAATAGATATGTTGATCAAAGTGGTGGAATAGTTTTAGTTTTTTTTTTTTTTGAAGTTAATTGAGCATGAGCTTTAGATTGAAACATTTTTGGCTAAGTGTCAAGAAGTATCCATTTCATCAAATTTGTTTGGAGTGATGATCCCAGTCTTATCCCTTATGGTGTCAAGGCCTTGCACTCAACAAGACTTGATCCCCAATGGGTTCATTCATAATAATTCAATTTCACTAACAAACCAAATGAAAGGAAGCCAAGTGAGCAGAAGCAGCTTCCTACACTAATCTAAGTAGGGGAGAGTTACACAAAACTTCTTATTAAAACCTTATATTGTTGCAGGTACCTACAAATGCACATTCAATACTATGAAACAAATAAGACAAAACAAACCATAACATAGTGTATACATGGGAAAACCCTTTCAGGAAAAAACCCACACTCCAAATCACATAGCTCAAATGTATTATCGGCAACTAAGAAAATTTACAATATAATCTTAGATAAATGCTTAGAAGTCTTCACAGTACAACAAGAATTTGGATAAATTTTGGCAGCATAATAGCATGTAACCAAGCTTCAACCTATAACCATAAAAAAGAACAAACTCTGCAAGTATTTATAATGTTGCAACATGTAGCAAAGCGCCAAAAACTTACCATAACCAATTCTCATGCCTAAGGAGTGAACATGAGTCTATTATGACATGTTGTCATAGTCAAGACTCATTAATATGGCAATCTTCCAAAATCAACACTTGCCTCCACCAAATTAGCCACCATCTTCCATGCAAGGCACCGCTATGCATGCAGCTACCACATGCAAACTTAGGCGCCCCCATAATAGTAGCTTAATTGTCATAGTGTAAATAGGAAAGTGTCATTCATGACTCTTACAACTGCCATATCTCCTCATAGTAATTTGCATAGTGAACTCTTACGACTATCATAAATTGTCATAGTAGGTGTCATAATTTGTCATAGTGCATGAAATAGCAACTTATGACAAATGCCACCAATGTAGCCTAGAATATAGGTCCTCCAAAGTGGACACCTACTTCTATAATTATAGCTTACAATAATTACATGTCACTTTACATGTAGGATGCCACATTATCGGTGGGTCCCACAAAGTGACTATATATTTGGTAGGCATAATTAAAATTATAAATTAAATAAATACATGTCAAAAAGTAATTAATTAAATGATGGAACTCAAAGGTCAAGAAACCCTAATCTCAACATTCACCCACTTGTCGAAGACCTGCAAGAGTCACATTAAATCAACTGCGCAGGGCCCCAAGGCCCATGGAATCATAACACCATCTAAAATTTTTTGTGCTTACTAGTTTAGTTAGTGCATCTGCAACATTCACCAAAGTGTAACATTTTCCAAATTCACCTTTCCATCTTCTACCATATCACAAATAAAATGATACTGAACATCAATGTGCTTTATTCTGGAATGGAAGGTAGGATTCTTTGCTAAACAAATGACACTTTGACTATCACAACAGGTAATAATATGCTCTGCATCAAAACCAATATCAGAACATAAATGCTTAAGACAAATGGCTTCCTTACAAGCATGAGTAGCTGACATGTACTCTACTTCTATCATGGACAAAGTGACTACAGTCTGATGCTTACTCATCCAACTGATAGCACCACCATACATCATGAACACATAACCACTGGTGGATCTTCTGCTATCAATGCCACCTACCCAATCTGAATCCACATATCTATGAATACTCATTGAATGTCGAGGTCGAGTAGGATAACCATGAAAACACAAGGCATACTCGAAAGTACCCCATAAATACTTGAACACTCTCTCAACTACATCCTAGCATGTACTCATCCAAGATTAGCCATAAACTAACTAAGGACTCCCATTGCTTGGGATTGTTGGCAAATATGCCTCAACTTTCTGGTTTAAAATCTCTTGAAGACTTGGCATTTTTCCTTCTGTTCGAGCCTTTACCATTGTACCACTCAGAGCTTTAGCAGGTGGTGCGGTTGGGTGGTTTACTGCCATACCACAGAGGAATTTTCACTATCTAGCGGTTGGGTGGTGTTACCACTATACCGCGAAGTTCTTTATCTTCCCTAGCGATGTCATGGTGAACTATGGTGGTCTGGCGATGTAGTTACCTCCTAACCATGGAGGCCGTTGGGTCATAGCATGACTGCACAGTGAGCTTGGCGGTCGGCTTGGGTGTTTACCACCATACCGTAGGAGGCTTTGCTTTACCTCGCAGTTGGGTGGTGGCATTGCCATGCTCTAGGGGCCTTTTGGCCCTAGCGCAGTGGTGCGGTGTGAGTACCGCCATACCACGAGGGTCTCGTGGTTGTCGAGCGATTATGCGGTGGACATGGCAGACAACAACAAATGCTTACCGCTATACTGTGGAGGCTTGTTCTTTAAGTCACAGTGGCATGATTGATGGTGACGATCTAGTGAGCGGGTTGTCACCTCTTTACCATGGGTGTCTTCTTGGTATGGCACGGTAGTGTGGTTTATACCGCCTTACCACAGGTGTCTAATGAATGGTGAGTGTTAGCATGGTAGAAGGAGCTCAGGGCTCAGTTGGTAGGTTTGAATTGACAGTCAAAGTGGTGGATGAATAGTGTGATGGCATGGGGCATGACGATATTTGTTGATTTTACATCGCTATTGTAAATCAACACTGATTGGCCGAAAGTCTTATTTTCTGATTTGTGATATATTTGCATTAAAAGTATGATCCGATTCGGTGGTTGACAGAGTGCTTTCTTGGCAACCGTTTTAATGTGAGGTGGCCCGATGCATGCTGCAGGGTGGTGAATTCAAAGAATGATAAAGGCTTGTCAGTGGGTTAATTAAATACGCCCTGATGGTTGTTGATTGGAGATGACTAAGAGGTAAGCAATCACAAAGTGTGTGTTTGAGCGGTATGCTAAGGTATTGTAACCATGAACAATGAGTGACTCAGAATAGGTGAAGATGTGAACCTGAGAGGCGGTAAGGCTACTTATGGCCGAAAGGCTGGCTGAACGAGTGGGCTAGTGAGATGAAATGAATCTGCACTGTATGTCATGTGAGGACATTGTAAAAGTGTGAGGATTCTATATAATGGTGTTGCCTGTATTCTCCAGATGGACAAGATGTAAACTTCTGAATAGCATAGCTCTAAGATTGTATTGTAACTATTTTGTTATTGATTAATACAATTGAGCCGAGTGTTTTGGAGGGTAAGGTTTTTTACCTGAAAGGGTTTTCCCCATGTAAATTTGTGTGTCCATATGTTTGTCTTCCATGTTGTTTGATTATGTAATTTGAATCTATGTATGGTGTTGTATCTACTATTCGTATGCATGTACTTTTCTCAGAAGGATTAATGGGGGAAACAATTGTTCCTATTTTCGCTTTATGGCATTGTAGTTTGTGTCTTTGAGGTGATTTGAAGAAATTAAAATCACTAAGGCACTGTTGTTTAAGATGTTTCGTTCTAAGATGACCCATTTCTATCCCCAACAAGTGGTATTAGATTTGGTTAAGGGAGGTCAAGGTTTGTTTGTGATACCAACAAGCGGTATTAGAGCCTTATTCTGGATGCTAGTTCTGGGCATTTCTCTTGTGAAGATTTCTTAGCCTAGAAAGCTTGAGGAAATCTGGAGCAATCAGCTGATGATTGATCCTTTGATGAGTGAAATTCCTTGCTCTTTTGAGACAACATGCAACATGAAAGACGATGGAGAATATTGGAGTTGATCATATTGTGACGATGTTGTCTGAGGCTCCTTGTTGGCAATGAATGATCCCGATGCAAAGGGTGTGAGTTATCCTTATGGTTGTGTTGCAGCAGTGTGGGTTATACTGGGTGTCTATGTGACAGGATTCCTTGCAGTATGGAGTTACTTGGGTTGTTGTTCAACCATGGAGTATTTAGCTTGTGTTGGGTGTTCTGACTTGGCATTGAAGGCAGTTTCTTTCTTACCCTGATTGCATGAAGGCTATGAAGTTGATCTTGGGTGGTCTAGAAACTTCTAAATAGCTTGGCTCTCTCACATGCTTGTGCATGGTTGTGGTTTCGGAATTGGTTTGGAGTAGCCCTGGAGTTCTTGTTTACCTATACCTTGTACTAGCATGTTTCAGATTCATGTTTTTGGTTCTAAAGGGTTTTCTATAGATTTCCCTAAAAAGTCTATGATGCATATTCATGTTATTTTTCATTGTTCTAGTTAACCATGATTGTTATGTGCAGACTCTTGGGTCGTCCAGATGAGTAGTGGATATGGATGATGCTTGGGTGTTTTATAAAGACGGTGGTTTTTGCAAGTTTTGCATGGTCAAGGAAAACTTGTGGTTATGTGGAGCTGTTGTCATGCTATTTTCTAGACCCTAGCTTTTAAGGTGTGAATGGCCGAGATAGCTACAGTTTGACATGGTTTTGAGGTGGTATGATGTATTCTCTGCATGGGAGTGTTGGTATGTGATTTGTGACTCAGCATTCTTGTGGTGTTGCTTGCTAGTTTCTTACACTATGGTACTTGAGTTGTGGATGTGATTGGCAAATCAGATCTATTTTTGATCTGGTGTTTGAGTCAAGTTTGTCTACATTGTTGTTCTCTTTGAGATATGAGTTTTGTAGTTTACTTTGCGATCATGGGTTTGAAATATTGTTGTGATTAATCTTCGAGTTGTGCGGTTGGTGGATTAGCTACCCATTGGCTGCAATGAGATAACTTGGAAGTGGACTGTCTATATCCATGAGGTTGCTTTAGTGGTGGTGCAGATTTGTTAGCTGGCCTTGTCTGTGATCACTTGTGCATTGGTGTGGCTGCTTTGAGATGTGAGGTAGGATGGCATCGAGTACCTAAATAGTTGGCTATGGGGACTTGTAGCATGTGTATCATGATGTCATGGAGAGCTTGGTACAAATTATAGTGTAAGCTTTTGACAGTTATGGTGTGGTCTGCGTTGTTTGGAGATGTTGGTGCGGTTTGGCTTTGTTGTCAGATGGACATGCTGTCGATTGTACCTGGAGGTTTTTCAAATCAGTAGATGTTCGATCATGATGCTTGGAAATATCGGATGTCATGATTCAGTGGGAGCTTTAGAAGTGTCTGTGAATTCATCACTTTGTGGTGATTGATCTTCTTTGGTGTTGCAGATGTTTCTAGGAGGGATTCTTAGATCCTCTTGCTGCAGAAGAGTTCTTTCGCATTTGCAAGGACACTATTTGAAACCATAGAGGACATTTGGAGTCTTTGGCTGAGGTGTTGGTGGTGCTTGATAGGTGATGTTGGTTTAGAGTTTGTTGTGTTTCATGTCATGGTACACTCTTGATTGCATTAGAGTTTTTGTATGTTGCATTGCTTTTGAGACAATAGTTTATTCACTTGAAGCATGGTATCTCCTAAGGGGGGTGTGTAGATCATGATGTCATGATAAGTTCCTGTTCTAGATGTTTGGAGCTTTGAAAATGGTCTGGTAATTCTCCATGTTTTTTGAGTGCATTGGTCATATGCTTGAAAAATTCTTAGTGCAGTAGTGCAGTTTGGAGTTTAGCATGAGATGATCAGTTGCAGGTGTTCATGGATACATGGAGAATAAGGTGAGGATGTGATTCTCTTGAGATGAGAAAGACGTTGTTTTTAGCTGAAAGTCCGAGTAGCTTGCACCTTAGTTGAATACGAGTTCAACAGAGACCAGTGAGGAGATTGCTTTTGGATGAGTCATGGTGGCTTGTATATCTTGGAGGAGCTTTTTCTTTTTCCTCCCTTTGGTGTTGAGAAATTGTGTCTCAACTTCCAACTTGAAGCCCCTGTTTTAATGACTTGGAAAATTTTTGGTGTTTCTATAGTTTATCGCCATATCGCGCCCGACTTATTTCTGCCCATGACAGTTACCTCACTACCGCTCGGGGTCTGTTCCTTGGCCCCGATGACTGTGGTTGGATTTTTTTTGGCCTATCTTGTCAGTCACCACCACATCGCGTGCGGTTAAGTCCTTGACTGCGATGCCCGCGGTGAGACCGCCTATGGTGGCTTGGGCGATTACCGTCATACTGCAGGCGGTAGTTCCACTCACTGTGGTGGCCACGGTGAGATTGCTTGAGGTTGGGTCTAGTGATTATCACCATACCACGGGTGGTGGTTCCACTCACCACGGTGGCCATGATGAGACTGCTTGCGGTCGGGTCCGACAGTTACTGCCATACCGCGGGTGATGGATCCACTCACCACGGTGGCCACGGTGAGACCGCCTGCAATCTGCCAGGATGGCTACCACCATACCATAGTTAGGCCTTGACTGGCTGCGGTAGCATGGGTATGGTCGGTATGAGCTCGGACGATCCCATCGCCATACCACGAGCTAGTCGAACGAGCTCGACGGTAGAGCGATAAGGACTTAGAGAGCTCGGATGAGCTCAGGGCCATTTTGACTGAGTTTGACTGGGAGTGAAAGAGCGGTAGTCGAATTGGTTATAGAAATGTGGCTTAGTGTCAGAGCGATAATTGGCTAAAGGCCAAAGTCGTAACAAAAATTATTACAGGTCGAATCAGGGTGGCGAACAGGACCTGATTTGGGTAAAGAAGTTAATGCCTAAGTGGCTTGATGCAAGGTTATCAACATGGGCAGACTAATTACGTGATTGGATCATAGATTGATGTACCTGGTGATCGGTAGTTGATTGATAACAATTGAATGCAATGCATGACTGAGCAAGTCGAGTATAGTATTGCAAGACTAAGAGTTTTTTCAAACTATATGTGAGAGATAACATTGTAACAGTCAGTAAGAATGGGATGTGTTGCTGAGAATTGATCAGAGAAGACTGAACATTGTATGTAATTGTTTTATTATTGGAATACAATTGTCTTGACTTTGTGTGGTGGGTTTTTTACTTGTAAAGGTTTTCCCACGTATATCTTGTGTCAACTGTGAATGCTTAATTCTGTTATCTATTTTACTAGTTGTATTCTTCTCCTCTGTTGTATTAGTGTTAAGGGAATGTATTCTGCATTGTTGGGTCATTAGATCCATCTCGTTTTTACCTTCATTTGGTCTACTCGGCAGTGAAGTTTATTTGAGAGGTATTTTCCCATTATATCTTTCAGATATGTGATATGCTTTATCTTTTATAGATATGGATTGAATTGCTGCTTTAAGATTCTGGAGGATTCATAGTGGAAGGTGGATAGCATAATTTATCTCCTTGAGCCTTTGTGTTATATCATCATTTTGATGAGAACTGGTAGGAGATAGTTATATGGGTTAGTTTGATTTTCTTTGAAAGGCTTACATCCAAGATTTGTTAAGTTGAACAGTTGGGTGTTGTTATGGATTTTCCTTTGGGATGTGAAGGAGATCATACTTGACACATCTGGCATTTTGAAGTGTGTGTAGGAGGGCATGCTACATGTTATGATTTGCAGTTTCTCTTTAGTCTCGTTTTTCTTCTTGTATGTTCAATATCATATAACTTTAGATGTGAGAAGTCTATGTGGAGCCGTGATGGTCACTAGTTTGTGGTCATGTGTTGTCACTTGGGTGATGACATGGAGGTTCTTGTGCCTCTTTCTTCTGTCAGAGGTGGAGAACTTGGAAGAAATTTGGAAGACTGTTGCGAGAGATGTTGCTTGTAGCAGTTGGTTGCAGGTTGTGCATATCATTGTGGATATTCCTTGGTGATACATGGTTACATTTTCTATGTGTTGTGATTGGTAGACTTGTTATATCGTTGATCTTTAAGATTTGGCATTACCCATGCAGTGGGAGTACTTGTATGTGTTTGGTCTTCTTTGACCGGTTGGCACATGATGCTTGTATATGCATTTGATGAGTTGGATGTGCTGCTGGCATGAGTTTACTAATGTGGATACCTTGAAGGTATGGGTGATTGGATGGAATAGCACGAGCCGTGGGTGTTGTTTTCAGTCATGTGGGTTTGATAAGTTGGATGGTTGCAGTTAGTTTTTTGGTTGATGTTCTAGCTGGTGTTATGTCTTGTTTCTGGAGAAAGACTTCATGATTGTGTTCATGATTGAGAGATTTGAAGCTGTTGCTATGGTGCCTTTTTTGTCTATAGGATCTAATGCAAGTGTTCTTGAGACTGGTGCATATATGCCTTGGCTTGTTCCTTTTTTCTTGTGGTGGATGGTTGGAGTTGTTGCCTAAGTTGGTGGACATCTTGGATGTTATTGCAGGTGTCTTGGTTAGAGCACGAAAGCACTGTGTTAGATTCTTGAGTTCAAGTTTGGAGGATGCCAGTAAGTCTTCGTCAAGTGGGAGATTGTTGGAAAATATGCCTCAACTTTCTGGTTTGAAATCTCTTGAAGACTTGGCATTTTTCCTTTTGTTTGAGCCTTTACTGTTGTACCGTTGGGAGCTTTAGTAGGTGGCACAGTTGTGTTGTTTACCGCCATACCATGGAGGAATTTTCACTGTCTAGCTGTTGGGTCGTGTTACCGCTCTACCGCAGTGTCCTTTATCTTCCCTGGTGGTGGTGCGGTGAATTGTGGTGGTCTGGTGATGCGGTTACCTCCTTACCATGGAGGCCTTTGGGTCATGGCACAAATACGTGGTTGGCTTGGGTGTTTACCCCCATACTGCGGGAGGATTTTCTCTGCCTTACGGTTGGGCAGTGGCACCGCCATGCCACGAGGGCCTTCTAGCCTTGGCACAGTGGTGCGGTGTGAGTACCACCATACTGCGAGGGTCTCGTGACTGTCAAGAGGTTACGTGGTGGACATGGAAGACAACAATAGATGCTTACCGCTATACTGCAAAGGCTTGATCTTTAAGCCATGGTGGCATAGTTGACGATGACAGTTTGGTGAGTCGGTTGTCACCGCTTTACCGCGGGTGTGTTCTTGCCAGGGTGTGGTAGTGCAGAGTATATCGCCTTACCGTGAGCATCAATGAATGGCGAGTGGTAACGCAGTAGAAGGAGCTCAAGGCTCGGTTGGTAGGTCTAACTCAACGGTCAAATCAGTGGATGAATAGTGTGATGACACGTGGCATGATGATATTCATTGATTTTACATCGTTGTTTTAAATCAACGTTGATTGGCTGAAAGTTATTTTCTGATTTTTGATATATTTGCATTAAAACTATGATCCGATTCGATGGTTGATGGAGTGCTTTCTTGGCAACTTTTTTAATGCGGGGTGGCCTGATGCATGCTGTAAGGCGGAAAATTCAGAGAATGATAAAGGCTTTTCGGTGGGGTAATTAAATACACCATGATGGTTGTTGATTGGAGATGACTGAGAGGTAAGTAGTCACAAAATGTGTGTTCGAGCGGTATGCTAAGGTATTGTAACCGTGAACATTGAGTGACTTAGACTAGGTAAAGATGTGAACCTGAGAGGTGGTAAGGCTACTGCTGGTCAAAAGGCTGGTGAGATGAAATGAATCTGCACTGTGTGTCGTGTGAGGACATTATAATAGTGCGAGGATTATGTATAATGGTGTTGCCTGTATTCTCCAGATGGACAAGATGTAAACTTTTGAAGAGCATAACTCTGAGATTGTATTGTAACTATTTTGTTGTTGATTAATACAATTGAGCTGAGTGTTTTGGAGGGTGGGTTTTTTACCCGAAAGGGTTTTCCCCATATAAATCTGTGTGTCCATATGTTTGTCTTTCATGTTGTTTGATTCTTTAATTTGAATCTATGTATGGTGTTGAATCTATTATTCATATGCATGTACTTTTCTCAGAAGGATTAATGGGGGAAACAACTGTGCCTATTTCCACTTTATGGCATAGTAGTTTGTGTCTTTGAGGTGATTTGAAGAAATTAAAATCACTAAGGCACTGTTGTTTTAGATGTTTCATTCTAAGATGACCCGTTTCTATCCCCAACAAGGAAATGTCTGGCCTCCTACAGACCATATCATACATTAAGTTTCCGACAACACTCGCATAAGGTACTCTAGTCATGTCCTCCATCTTAGTAGGAGATTTTGGACAATCATTCACATAAAGCTTCATCCCCTACATTACAAGAACAACTAACTATCTGCAATCTACCATGTTGAATCTCTCCAGCACTGAGTTCACATACTTGCTCTGGATTAACCAAAGCTTTTTGTTAGCTCTGTCTCTCCTGATCTCCATCCCTAGAATATAGGGTAAAAGCAAGAAGATGTGTCCACGAAACGTGGAAGTTTTTTCCTTAGGCAAAAAAATGAAATTGGCTTGCCAAAAACAGGATCCCGCTTTTTAGTAAACGGGATCCCATGCCAAAATTCAAAATGGGATCTTGTTTTTTTAAAAATAGGATCTCGTTTATTAATGGGTTCCAAACTGGCAAACGAAAAATGAGATCCCGATCTTTACAAAACGAGATCCCAATTTGTAAAGATCAAGATCTAGATTTGTAAAGATTGAGATCTTGATTTGTAAAGATCAAGATCCTGTTTTATAAAGATCGGGATCCCATTTTAAAGTGGTATTTATTTTTAAAAATAAATGAAACTCAGTTATTCATAGAGCACGAGATCCTGATTTCATAGAGATGACAATCACGATAGCGACCTCCAGGTGCACCTTCACCCCCAATCTTTTTTCTTTTTTCATGTATTTTTGAATTTTTTGATACAATAATAGATTTTAGCATTTTGTTTTCAATTTATTTAGTAATTTATGTATTTTATTCATCTGTAATAGAAGAAATGATGATTTGTAGAAGTAGAAGAAAAAAATGAAATGAAACCCTCAAGATATTGAATATAAATGAAAAAACAACCTTAAATCATATCTTAAGAACAAAATTTAGCTTTTGAAACCTGAATTATTCAATCAAACCAAAAAAAATTGCATTTGAAAACCCTAAATTGAAAGGAAACAAAAAAAATGTATTTGAAAACCCTAAATTGAAATAGAATAAAAAAATTACATTTGAAAACCCTAATTTAAAACGAAACAAAAAAATTTGCATTGAAAACCATAATTGCTTCTTGAAACCCTAAATTGAATTCAAACAATTTTTTTTTCTAAAACCCTAAATTGAAATAAAACAAATCATTTGCATTGCTTAAATGTTTTGAATTTCATTTCCATTGTATGGAGACAATTATGTAGGCATGCCTATGGAAGAAATTATTCGATAGATTTAGGTTGATACATAGTAAATTAGGGTCCTTGATATTGACAATGAAATAGGATTTGATAAACATCAAGAGACACAATAAATTAAACGTTATGAACATAGATAAAATTAGAATAGAAAACAATATGTTAAACTTTATTTGTGGGACTAGTGGATCATTATAATTGATAAATTTTCAATGTTTGTTTGCAAATTTAGTTAGCAAATTCCTAAATCCTTGTATAATACATTTCCAGTTGTCACTTAATTAAATAATATTTTCATTCATTTTTATTTAATGTTTTTATCTCTCTTAGTTATGCCTTGTTTCCATTTCTTGTTTGCATGTGTTGTCTCTTGTCTTTTGACAATCTTAACTCTCATTCTAGTCAATTAGTTGTTAATTAGGCTTCTAGTTTAGTCTAAAATCTCAATTTGCACTAGTTACCTAGACACTAAAAGAATCTAAATATTTTTATTTTCTTTCTTTTAGGTTCTTTCAATTCCAAACAGTCCAAAATAAAATAGGATTTTGGATCTTTGGGAAAATTCAACATTAACTAATTTTATTATACATTTTATATCATAAAATTCATTTAAGTGGGAAATTTTCAACTCTATCATAGTATATTAAACTTCATATATATATATATATTAATGAAAAACACGTTAAATAAAAGAATCTTATATTTAATTAAAAAACTATAAAGTTAAAGTATACATCTAACTCATTCTTAATAATACATATAATTATATGTTTCTATTATGGAAATAGTCAGTCTATTCATAAAATCAAAAATATTCATAAACTAATGTTCTTGCATACGTGATGAATCAAAAATATTAACCCCCTTACTTATCATCCTATTACCCTAAACCCTAAATCGGTGTCTTAAGGGGATCAAAGAAGTTCTCAAAATTTGGTGAAGTTTCCCAAGGCAACCAAATTTAACAATAATAAGATCGTGCAAGATTATAATATGAATGAGATTTCATGAGAGGTTGGTCAGTCAAAACTAGAGCTATCTCAACCAACAGTTCCATAAGAAAATTTTGTTCACTAACTTTCCAGTCCATTATTCCAAGGGCCACCCAAACTTCACCCTAAACCCTAAACCCTAAACCCTAAACCCTAAACTCTAAACTCTAAACTGTAAACCCTCAAACATTCATTTTGTCTTATGACCTTAAAATGAAATTTGTTTGCCTTGGGAAACTCCACCAAATTTTATTCCTTTAAGCCATGTCATTCTGTCCTAGAACCTTACTACATAGATCCCCTTAATCCATCCTATTACCCTAAACCCTAAACTCAGCTCTAAACCCTAATCCCTAAAGCCATCATTTTGTCTGAGGACCTTAATGAAATTTGGTTGCTTTGGGAAACTTCACGAAATTTTATTCACTTAATACATGTCATTTTGTCCTAGGACCTTACTACATAGATCCCCTTAAGCCATCTTATCACCCTAAACCGTAAACAAGTGTCTTAAGGGTCCTCATATGACATTTCTTAAGGGGATCAAAGAAGTTCTCAAAATTTGGTGAAGTTTCCCAAGGCAACCAAATTTAACAATAATAAGATCTTGCAAGATTATAATATGAATGAGATTTCATGAGAGGTTGGTCAATTGAAACAAGAGCTATCTCAATAAACTATTCCACAAGAAAATGTTTTTCACTAACTTTCAATTCCATTATTCTAAGGGCCACCCAACCTTCACCCTAAACCCTAAACCCTAAACCCTAAACCCTAAACCCTAAACTCTAAACCCTAAACCCTAAAGCATTCATTTTGTCCTAGGACCTTAAAATGAAATTTGGTTGCCTTGGGCAACTCCACCAAATTTTATTCCCTTAAGCAATGTCATTTTTTCCTAGGACCTTACTACATAGATCCCCTTAAGCCATCCTATTACCCTAATCCCTAAAGCCATCATTTTGTCCTAGGACCTTAATGAAATTTGGTTGCCTTGGGAAACTTCACCAAATTTTATTCACTTAAGCCATGTCATTTTGTCCTAGGACCTTAGTACATAGATCCCCTTAAGCCATCCTATTACCCAAAACCTTAAACCCTAAACTCTACACCGTAAACCCTAAAGCATTCATTTTGTCTTAGGACCTTAATCAAAATTTGGTTGCCTTGGGAAACTTCACCAAATTGTATTCCATTAAGCCATGTCATTTTGTATACATAGATCCCAAGTTAAGCCATTCTATATTAATACATAGATACCCTTAAGCCATCCTATATTTATAGTTAATTGTTTTTTCATTCAAGTAACATGCCTTTGACATAAATGAGGCTCACACATTTTATAATTTCTATTCAATTAGGCAATTTATATTGAATGGTTTAAGGGTATTTCCTAAACATTTATGTGTGAATGGTTATCCTAGACCTATTCAAACATCATCAAACAACATAGTATTGGTCATAAAACAAGTCTATAATAATCATTCCCCATGAAATCCATTCAAACATCAAGAACAAGAAGTAAAACAAATATAATCAATAAAAAGCTATCAAATCTTGCTCTTAAACATTCAAACCACTATCCCATGGGGGAATTGGTGCTATTTTGATGTGGAAAATAGCCCTTTACCAGTTCCTTAATGCAATTTGATGAAGATTGAATGCTCCTTGATGCAATTTTACAATAACCTTGATAAGATTGATAAAAAACTATGAAACTTGGATGAAAATGGATGAAGTTGTGAATGAAATTGAGTAGAGTAAGTTTTCATGGATTGTGGATGCATAAATAAATAGAGAAGCTCTCTATTTATAAGAGAGAATGATGGAGTAATGAGAAAATGGGATGAATATGGGACTAAACATGAGTCAATGGCAAGGTGCCACTTGTCAACATGATAGTGGAGGAGGAATGAGCACATTTTGGTGAATGTGCAAATAAATGTAGTTAGGTGGATACTTGAAATTTGAAAGTTTTCTTGCACAAGAGGATGTGAAGGAGTTAACGTCACTTGGCTCAAGAAACAGGACTTGTAAGAGATATAAATGCCAAATTGGAGGACAAGTCCCTTTGGACGCAAATTTCAAAATGAAGGAATATTCCAAAAAGATGCCCTTTTGAATGAAAATTGAGGATTTAATAAATCAATTAAATTGATTTACTTGTGCTAGTTGCAGAATCTAGAGGATTTGATGGATTAGTATTAGAGTTAATTAGGATTTCATTAACTTAGATGGAAATTAGTTGATTTGACACTTGATTTAGATTTTTAGATTTATTTAAATCAAATGAGAGGAATAATAGACATTTTAATTAAATAAAGTTTGATTTATTTAATTAAAAGGGGTGATGTTAGATTTAATCAAATAAGGGGGACTTATTTAATCAATAAAGGGAATGTGATTTAATTAATAAACTCGTTTATTTAATTAAAAGAGGAACATTAGGATTAAATAAAATTGATTTATTTAATTAAAAGAGGAACATTAGGATTAAATAAAATTGATTTATTTAATCAAAGAGGAAATATTAGGATTAATTAAATAAACTGATTTATTTAATTAAAAGAGAATAATGATTTAATCAAATAACATGATTTATTTAATTAAAAGAGGAATTATGATGAATTAATTAAATAAGGATTATTTAATTAATTGGTTAGTAAAGGAGTGATCAAGGAAGAACTGGTGTTAGTAAATCAGGATCAGGTGCATGATATCAATTAGGATAATTTTGGTGTCTACATTTTTCCCCTCTTTGAAGCAATGTGTCTGCCGCATTGGTTCAAAGAATAACCTTGCTGGAATCAAAATTAAAAAAAAATCTAACTTTTTCGGATGCCCCACTACTGCCCTAGCAGAAGAATTATGCTAGTATACTGCCCCCTCAAGATATTGAACGAAAATTTAGATTTTTTGGGGGAGATCTCAAAAAAAGATGAAAAATTGCCCGAAGGGTTCAAAAAGGTTCCAAGATCCCAAAAACATGCCAAAACATGAGAAAAAGACCTGAACCAAGCTTCAGTTGGACAAAAACGGAATCGGGGGCACGAAACCCTAGCTGGACGGCCAAAACGGGGCAAAAAACCCTTATTTTCATGCTTAAATAGCCCTTAAGGGGTCACTTTCCATTCATTTTCGCATTCACACCTTGAGTTTTCTAGTGTTTTGAGCTCTAACGATGGCGCAAAGAGTGCTTCCTTGACACATTTTCGAGCGAGTTTGAGTCCACCAGAGGCCCCCAAGCGTAGGACCAGTGGTATGTGACCCTAACCCAACTTTTGCTTTCAATTTTTAGGTGCATTTATTACACTCAAAAGGGTCAAAACCTTCGGTGTTGCTATATAGCAACACTAAAGGTGCTTATTTGGTGATGTGAAAGGTCAAACAATGCCACCTTTACTTATTTGTACATTGCGTCATAGTTAGGAATTAGGGTTTCAAAAGCCAAATGGTAACGCCCCTACAAATGGCGACGTCGCGGTCGAATTTGGTTTTTTAGGGTTTCAATCAAACAGGGTTGTGTGAGAAAATTGCAATGTCGTGACCTATTTTGCATTCTTGGGGTTCTAGCATCGATATTTGGAGTTTGCAAATAGCGAATCATATGATGTTTCAGTGTCAAAAAATTCCAAACAGGATCCTATCCTTTTTTTAAACTTGACGTTGTGGCTTTTTGGGTGCAGGAGGATAGAGAGCCCATCCAATCATGTGAGCATAGACCCTTGGTGCTCAGTAGATTGACTGAACTACAGGAGTTGATCCAGGAGCACCTTGGTGCAATCGGCTTGTGGTACATTTCCTATGCGCTGACTCTGAGGACCCACCTAGTTATGATGACTGCATTGGCCGAGAGGTGGCACAACGAGACATCCTCCTTCCATCTTCCTACTGGCGAGGCTACTGTCACACTAGAGGATGTGTGTTAGATCTTCTGGTTTTTGATCCATGGTGACCAATTCATTTATGATCCAGATGCTAGCACTAATGCATGCTTTGAGATCATGCAAACTAATGAGATTGTTTTTACTGAGGGGAAGATCGACCTCGAGTATTATAGGGGTTGGGTGCCCACTTTCTGGCTGATTATGGTCGCCATTATGTTACGTTTAGTAGCTCTAGATCAGCGAGGCTGATACTTTAGTCCAGGATAGGGTCTGGCTTGGTACTAGATGCTCTTCAAGAGGACTATTTTTGCATGGGGACCAGTGATGTTGGCTTCACTTTACCATGATTTACATGAGTTCACATATTGTGATAGCCAGGCGATTAGGGTCAGGGTCACACTTCTACACATTTGGGCTTGGGAGCACATTGTCGTGCTTCACCCCATTGTTACAGTTGTTGATGTGGAGCCTGATGATCCAGCAGTCTAGAGGTATCGAGACGGTATCACTTTAAGGCACACAGGGTCAGTTGGTCTCCCTCACTAGAGGAGAGTTCTAGACGAGATGAGAGTTTTTACCTAGAGGCCATGGTTGTAGATCCCAGCCTGGTATGATAATGCTCAATAGTTATTCTTTGCTTGGTAGGATAGGTCGATGTAGGGCTGAGAGCACACCATGATTGAGTGCTACCTGCTAGATAGGGTAGCTAGATAGTTTGGGGACATTTAGGATCATCTCGATGATCAGTATACGACCATTTTTGCTCAGTCCACCTGAGAGACTACATGGGGTCGAACGATCCCTATAGTCGAGGTCGTGGATAGTTTCAGATAGCTGGTGGCCTGACCATGGACTTATGCATAGGGACCGGTGGATCTGGGCACTACACATGCTTACGATGACTGGTTCAAGCCCCCTCTTGGATTGACAGTTCTAGGGGCAGCACCAGTGCGACGGAGACTTCAGGGTAGGACAACAAGTCGAGGGCGAGGGGGACATGATCTAGAGGTACTTGGAGGGGGAGGTAGAGGAGGAGGAGGACTACCTCCACATCAACTAGAGCAGAGGGGTCAGTAGACACTACCCCGAGACTAGCAGCCAAGAGATCACCAGTTACAACAACCACAATAGCCACACCAGCCACTACAAACACAACCACTATAGCCAGATGCTAGAGATGCCAAGATACAATAGTTATAGGCCTTGACAATTGAGAGGGACCAAGACAAGGCAGAGCAAGATCAAGAGAGGCAACAAAGGCAGGCCTTAGGGATTCAATTGGTTTAGGAGGTGGGTTGTACGAAGCAGTTGGAGAGCATGGCTACTACATCCTAGGGTAGGATAGTCTCGGTGCGGATGTACTGCAAGGCCATACAGGAGGTAGAGTATTATTGGTTGCATTATCGATAGGTTGTACTAGCAGCAGCCTGGGTTCTAGAGTACTCCTAGTAGAGGACCAGGCTGAGAGACATACAGGCGATGGGAGCAGCCAATAGGGCTAGCTACCTTGATACCTTTCGATCGACACTTATTTTTTGAGATCCACGGGCTCCGTTATTTATAGCCCTATGGGCATTGTATATTCTAATTGATACGCATACACACTATCTAATTTGTACCAGGACAATCACATTTTGATATCTATATATATGATATGATTGATTCATTATGAGATGTGTCTATTTTATTTATGCATTTATGGATGTACGTATCTGATGTTCTATATGTGATGCAAATTTTATGAGATGTGATGTATGATTATGCTATGCAGATGTTTATGTTATGCAAATGATTATGCATTTCTTTTTTTTCTATCTTTCTATGACGATGTAATATGGTTGACATGATGATGAGAGGTATGATTTATGAGATGCTTAGAATAACAAATCTATATGATGTTCTAAGTGTGAAATGGATCGATTATGTGTTTATGACATGCAATGATATTGTGATATGCAATGTTTATGAAATGTAATAATATGAATGTGATGACCTAGGTGATGTGCAATCATTTATGATATGATTATGATATGGGAATTTTTTATGTGATGATAGTGAATGCAGTGTCGTAAATGTGATGATGTGATTATGATATCCAAATGATAATGTGAAATGATTATGGTATGATTGATGTGAAAAAAATGATTATGATGCAACAATGATTATGCAAATGCTTTATGATATGTAAACAATTTCCTATGTGATATGAAATGATGGAATGGTTTGTAATGATGTAAATGAAATGACTTATGATATGTGATGATTATGATTTATGCAATGACTATGTTTAATGACATGGATGCAATGATATGCAAATGATTCATGACATGTATGTCGTAATCTGTGATAAGTGATAATAATAATATGAATGCAGTGATTCCTAAGATTACTCAGAATAAGAAAACTCTATTATTCTTCATTACCTAAGATGATTATGGAACATGTATGTAATGATTATGAAATGCGATGAAATGGATGCAGTGATGTAAATGTAGTGATAAGATATGCCTATATGATGATTCATGTTTTTATAATGCACTGATGATGAGATATGAAATATCCATGATATGCAATGATTTGTAATTATATGATGATATGATTTATGTTATGCGATGATTATGATGTGGATGCCATGATTATGATATGATTTATGCAATGATATGTTATGATGTGTAAATGATATGTGATGATATTTTGATTATGTGACATGCATATGATATGAATATCTATTGATGTGTAATGATTAATGTTGTGCAATGATTATGATGTGCAATGTTACGATGTGCAAATGATGTGAAATGACCATGCAATGATATGCAATTGATTATAATATGCATGTTGATGATTGGTGGGTGCAGGATAAATGCATTAATGATGGTTTTTGGTTAACTGTCATGGTACCATGTTAGCGTGGAGAGAAGAAAGAAGAAATAAGATGAGAAGAGGATCCAACAAGTTCATGCTCTAAAAATAATGATTTGATGATGATGATGTTTTTCTTATCAGGAACTGGGATTTTGAAAGGGTTTACTTACCTTATGTTTGATATCACACCTAGGTACGATGCATCAAGGTATAAAGAACCAAGATGGCATTGCACCTAGTGTGGTGGAATTTGATTTGACAATCAGATAGGAGTACTCTTGTTCACACCTGGCATATGAAACCTTATTCAACATGCAATTTAGATATTTCAAATATCTCAAACCAAAACATAGGAAGGCAAGCCTTCTTATGTGGTCAACGAGACACCCAAAACAAATTCCCTACAAACCAAAAAAATCACGCATGACCGAGGTTATATTACAAGAACATCCAACAAGCATAGCAGATAAAAAGATAATGATCATTGCCCCATTCCTTTCTCTCTAAATATTTTTGTTTAGACATCATTGAGAGGTCATTGGAATGAGTGCAATAAGATAAATCAAAAGACAAAGATCAAATAAACAAACAAGCTAATGCTCTTCATACCGCTAGCCAAGACTAAACTACGGTGATGGCTAATGTTGATGTCCATTGTAGGAAGGATTCATCCTAGGACATGATGTTATCAGATGATTTGGGATTGACTGGATGATGGGCTATTGATAGCCTGAGTTGAATAACTTGTTTACTTACTGACCTAGACTTGAGACCCTTGACGATTGAGAACACACTAATTTTAACGTACTAGACTTGTTTTCGATTGGTTTGCCAAAGGGTGAAAGTGACGATTAATTTATTATGAGCAGATGATTATTTCGGGTGAAAGCAAGATGAGACAAATGAGTTTTTTAGGTTTTTTGAATGTTTTTGGGTTTTTTGAAATGTTTTGAGGTTGTTTTGGGGATTTTTGAGATGTTTTACAAATGTTTTGATTTTTTAAATTTTCTAATTTTTTTGGTTTTTTCTGAGACTTTGACCAAGAACAGGCTAAAGACCTATCCTAGGAGTCTTGGGGGCTGATCAAATATTATTCTTGCCTACGTTATATACGTAGAGACCACGTAGTTTGACTGAAAAATTGACCAATTTATAAGATGAAGATATAAACAAATGATGAATTGTCAGCTTATTATGACGAACTCCTAAAGGACTGACCTAGGGTGTCTCGGGGGATGAGCAAAAAGATCAACCTTGCCTATGTTCAAGATTAGAGACAACATAGTTCGAGAAGATGACTCTATTTTTTATTTTTTGCATTTTAGACCTATTTTTTGGATTTTTTATATGATTAGGATGTTTTGGATTTTCTGGTCTTATGAATGTTTTCGGATTTTTGAAGGATTTTTTGAATATTTTTGGATTTTTTGGTTTCAGGAAGATTCCAAGGATAAACATGAATCCAATCCAATGCAAGAACATGCCCCTAGTGTGATGCAATAGGCTAATCTTATATAGGCAAGACAAACTGACCTTAGGAATGTGCCAAGTAGCTCTAGGGGAGAACGTGATACAAATATAGGACCAAACTATGGTGCAGACATAGTTGGGTGAATGGAAGGATCGACGGAGTGACATGGATGAAATGATGGTAGGTGATGTAGAATAAGTCATAGAAATCCTGGTGGATGGAGAGTGCTTTATTTACACAAGTTGCAAGTTTACCAAGTTTTCACCAAGGTAATTTTCCAAAGTGCCACTGAAGTGGTTTTCACTAAAGAACAATTTTTTTATGTTTACTATTTTTAATCTTTTTTTATTTTTTGGTTTTACCCCTAAAAGATCAGGCATAAAACTTTTTAATATGGGAGCTATTGGTAGGCTCCTACGGAGGCTCCCCTTCAGGTGTTGATAGCTGATATGCCCCTGACTTGTAGCTTGTGGTGATGATGAACGGTCCTAGCCAATTGGGTTCAAACTTTCCCTTGCTATCTAGATTTGGCACGTTTTTCTGATTCTCCTTCAGTACCAGCTCTCTGACTTGGAAGGTCTGAATCCTAATCTTCTTGTTGTAGCTCCACTTGAGACAGTTTTGGTAGACTTACAAATGGTTTAAGCCATCCATGCATCGCTCATCCAATAATTCTAGCTCGTTCAATCATGACACCCGATATTCTTAATTTGTAATGAGATTCTGCAATGATATTCTTAGGGATGGTAACTCAATCTTAATGGGGAGGATGGATTCTGATCTGTAGACCAGGGAGAAAGGGGTTGCACTTGTTGGTGTGCGAATGCTTGTTCGGTAGGCCCATAAGGTGGGATTCAACTGCAAGTGTCAGTCATGACCAACTTCATTGACTGTCTTTTTGAGGATTTTGAGGATGCTTTTATTCATAGCCTCAACTTGGCCATTACCCTAAGGTAGTATGGATTAGAAAAGCAATGTTGGATGTTGAATTTTTGGGATAGGTCTCAGACATCCTGGTTTTTGAAAGGTGTCTCGTTATCCGAGATAATAGTTTATGGGACACCGTAGCGGCAAATGAGGTAATTCAGGATGAGCTTGGAAATCTACTTTCCTATGATATAGGTCATTGGGATGGCCTCTACCCACTTTTTGAAGTACTCTGTGGTGGTGATAATGAACTTTTGTCCATTAGATGAGGTGGGGGATATTTTTCCAATAAGATTGAGCCCCCACTGCGAGAAGGGCCAAGGTGTTACAATCAGGTGGACCTCTTGAGCTGGTGCATGGATGAGATCCCCATGTTGTTGACATTGCAAGCACTTCTTGACATACTCGTGGGATTCCTTTTTCATCATCGGCCAATAGTACCCCATTCTTAGCAGCTTCTTGGCCAAGGTCATACCGCTCGAATGTGAATCGCAGATGCCATTATGTACCTCCGTTAAAGCAGTCAAAGCTTCCTCAACATTTAAGCATCGTAACAAGGTTCCCTTAATAATCCTATAGTATAGGGTATCACCTAGGATAAAAAAATGAGTAGACTTCTTGACAAAGGTTTTCTTAAGGTTGGGAGTGATATCGGTAGGAAGGACTCCTATTCTTTGATAGGTGTATATTTTATGATACCACAGGTTACCGGGACCAACGATTTCACACACAAATTCAGACTTTGGTACCTCAAAAGTTGGTACGAGAAGTTGTTCTACAAGGAATTCTTGCTTTGGGACATTGTATGGGACATCTAGTAGTGATCTGATTGTTGCCATAGTGTCCACTGCTTTGTTATTTTCTCTTGGTATCTACTCGAAGGTGATATCAATGAAGGGCTCTTTGAGGCTTTCCACTAGTTTCTTGTATGGAGTCAACTTATCATCCTTTGTTTGGTATTCATCATTGACTTCGTTTCTGATAAGTTGTGAGTCTCCATAGACCTTGAGTGCCATGATCTGCCATTGTACAACAATTTTCAGCCCTATGACAAGAGCCTCATATTCTGCAATGTTGTTTGTGCAAGTAAAGGATAGCTTATATGATTTGGGTATTCAATCTCCTTGTGGTCTAATGAAGAAGACTCCAGCTCTTGACCCATGTTGTGTGTAAGATATGGATCAAAGTATATTTTCCAATGAACTGTTATGCTTACGTTAAAGATGGACTCATTAGGGAATTCTGATACAAGTGGATTATCTCAGTATATTGGTGCTTCTACCAACTGGTCTGCAATCACTTTTCCTTTAATGGCCTTTCGTTCCACATACTCAATGTCATGTTCTGTCAGGTTCATGACCCATTTAGCTATTCACCCTGTGAGCATTGCTTTAGAAAGCAGATACTTGAGAGGGTCTATTTTGGCAATGAGTTTTATCTGGTGTTCCAACATATAGTGTCTAAATTTTTGTGCTGCGAAAATGATTGCTAAGCAAGCCTTCTCAATGGATGTGTAATTTAGCTCATTTCCCACCATAGTTCTAGTGATGCAATAGATAGCTCTCTCCTTCCCATTTTCATCATGTTGTGCGAAGAGAGTGCCAAGGGCTACTATTGTTGCTAATATATACAGGATCAAGGGTTTTCCTAGAATTGGTGGCATAAGAACTAATGGTGTGAGTAAGTACTCCTTGATCTTGTTGAATGCCTGATCACATTTCTAGTCCCATTTGTATGCTACCCCCTTGTGGAGTAGATGAGAATATTGGATTGTCTTATCTACTAATTGTGCTATAAACCGATGAATGGATTGGAGTCTTCCCTGCAAGCCCCTTAATTGTTTTAATGTTCTTGGTGCTTCCATCTCAAGGATTGCTTTGACTTTGATGGGGTTTATCTCGATTCCTCTCATGGATAAAATGTACCCTAGTAACTTGCATGATTGTACCCTGAAGACACACTTCTTTGGATTGATCCTGACCTTGTACTCTTCTAGACTGTCGAAAATGGACCCTAAAGCTAATATGTGATCTCGTCGCTTTCTTGACTTGGCCAGTATGTCATCTACATAATCTTCCATAATATTTTGAATCATATCATGGAAGATTAGAGTCATATCTCTTTGATAGGTAGCTCCTACATTCTTTAGCCCAAAGAACATCATATTCTAGCAATATGTCCCCCATGCACAAGTGAAAGTCATTTTGTGTTGGTCATCCTTAGCCATCATGATTTGATTGTATCATGAGAATTCATCCATTAGTGATAGCATTTCATGTCCCACCGTCATATCCACAATCATATCTATGTTTAGAGAGGGAAATCATGCTTGGGACATGCTTTGTTTAGATCTCGAAAGTCAGTGCAGATGCAGATGCCCCCATTGGGCTTTGAAATAGGTACAAGATTTAATGAAACCCACTCTGGATAATCAATTGGTCATATGAAGCCAGCATCAAGGAGCTTCTATAATTCCAATTTGACCAATAATGCTATTTGAGGGTGCATCTTCCTCAACTTTTGTCTCATTGGTTTTTCTTATGGATATGCTGCCAGATGATGCACCACAACTTCCAGATCAAGACTTGGCATGTTACCATAGGTCCATGCAAAATTCACCTTTCTTTCTCTTAGGAATGCAGCTAGAAGTTCTTGTTCTTTTGTCAAAAGTGATTCTGCATAAAAGGTTATATTCGGTGTTTCTTTTGTCCCTAAGTTGATCAGATTTCACTTCTCTGCTAAGACTGCTAACTTCTCCTAATGAATAGCACTAAGAGGAAGATTGAATCCCCATCCTTTGACACCTCAAAGAGGTTTTCACTATTGGATTCGTCCTTTGTTTTTACTATTTTTGGGTCTAAAAGTGCCACAGTGTGGTTTTTACTTAAAGACCTAGAAATTATTCTCAAATTTTCACTTTTTCGACTGAGGGATTCAATCATTTCCCTGTAATAGGCATGTTTGTCCAGTTCAATGTTGAACCTAAATTTGTGATCCCCACAAGGTGTATTATCCTGCAGTCCCATGAATTCTGAGAGCACCTCATCATTTTTTAATGTGTCTAAGATTGGCAGTCCTAGTTGGTTGTAGTCTATTAGCTGGGGGTATACTAGCTTTATTTCATGGTTTTGGTTTTTCTACTCAAAATACATAGTGGAAATCATGAATAAGGAAGATTCCTCAAACAAAATAAGTAGGTCAGCAATGGTGTCCTCATCACTGTCACTACATACATCAGTTACATGGAAGGTATAGTTGTCTAAGGGTAGACCTTTGGATACTAGTAACTGAAGAGGAGTTTCGATTGCTTTGACGGGGGGACTTCTACCACGTATGATTATACTCAGAGGGGTACATCTAAGGCCAAGATTTTTTATGCACTTCTCAGCAATGATGGGTTCTAATCGATTGTTGTTGTTTTTTCCAAGACTTTCATTCTTGTTATAGCCCATGCCCAGCATTAATTATAGACCTTTGTTGGAATCATCCATTAGAAGGGCTAGTACAGGTCTTTCATCTTGATATAGGAGACTGGATATATATTTTTTATCGACCACCTCTTGGCGTAGGTCTCCCCAACTTTTGAATCGAGAGGGGCCTACTCTGAATGTTTGAGATGTTGTGCTAGCTAGTTGTAGTTGCCCTCAAGTCCTAGGAGATTGAGGTAACTCTCCTATTACAAAGGCACTTTTCTTCATTTTTTAGTCTCCACACCTGCTATCTTGGATAATAACTTTGATATCAGAGATGTTAGGAATGGTGGGTGTCTTTGTCTCAGAAGTGGAGGCAAGGGTAGATGGATCTACGTATGGAGTTGTAGGGCCTTCATCATTCTTTGGGACTTGAGGGATTTTATAGAAATTTACTTCTAGATTTTTGCAATAGGAAAATGGATCGGGATCACCATGAATTGTGACCTCTTGGTTCTCATAGGGGAATTTCACACATTGATGAAATGTGGATGCAACAGCTTTCATCCCATGGATCCATGGGTGCCCCAAAAGAATGTTATAAGGCAGGTTGAGATCAAGAACTTGGCAAGTAGTTTCCATGATGGCCAGTCCTATTTGGATGGCAAGTTGAATGGTGCCTTTAGACACCCTTTCTTGATCATCATAAGCTTGAATGGTGATACCATTGCTTTTTCCAATCATGTCTTCAAAAAATCCTATATTTTTTATTAGCTTGAGGGAGAAAATATTCAACCCTACACCTCCATCCACTAAGAATATTTTGACTTTATTTTTATGGACAAAGACTTCTAGATGAAGTGCACAATTGTGAGATGGTTGGGCTGGGAAGTCTTGTTCAAAAAATGTTAGGAGATGTGGTGTGGTGATGTTTCGAACCATAGCTTGAAACTGGTCTGCATCAAAGTTTGTGGGCACAAAAGACTCAGTAAGGGCCTTTTCTAAAATCTCCCTATGACCAGGTGAAATTTTCAGTAAATCCATGATGGAGATATGAGTGGGGGTCTTCTTTAGTTATTCCAAAACATTATAGCCATTGATGATTGACTTTGAATTTACAGTGAGTGCTCTAGCTTGCATGGATGGTCCGACGATGTTGATTCTACCACTTCGTGTGGTGACTCCACAGTTAGATTTGGACCTTAGGATATGGACAACACCTACCCATTCATATAAGGATGTGATAATATGGTCATAAATGTGGTTGACACTTCCATACTTCTTGCCTTTGTCTTTGTTGTTTGACTTGTCATGATCCAGCATCAGATTCGTGTATGTCTTAAGGTCTTGATTTCCATCTAGTTGTTCAACTTTGATAGTCTTGTTTTTAATGAGGTCTTAGATTAGGGTTTTGAGCCTCATGCAATTGGTTGTTGTGTGCCCCTTTATCTTATGAAAGTCACACAGGTGCTTCTTGTTATACCATGGTGACTTAACTTGAGGTTCCTGGTAATTCTCGATGATAGGGAGTGTGATGATATTGGTGTTAATGAGCCGCTTTATGACAGACTCAACCAATTCTCCAAGCGGTGTGTAATTTCACTTTGGGGGATACTGGTTTCTTGTGGATGGTCCACTTTGGTCATTAACATTATTGATTGTCTGGGTGTTGTTTTGTTGATGAGATGTGTTTGATTGGGGGGTGTTTTGGGTATTATTCTAAGGTTGTTGATACATTTTTTGATGCATGTTTGTCTTTGGAGCATTGATCAAAACCTTAGCATCAACAACACCGTCGTTGGTAAAATTCTTGTTTTTTACCCGTGTCCATGGTTTATCATTATAGCTTGTCAATGGGCGATTATCTTGATAAGCAGGTGTCCCCCCTTGTGCGATGAGGGCTCTTTCGATGCTGAGAGATTTAGGAATGAGTTGATCATAGGATGTGATGTACTAGACTTTGTGATGGAAGGCCAGAGTTCCTTCAAGGTTTGCAATGATAGTTCCGACTTGTTGTTCTTCTGGCATGGCCCACTTGCTTCTATTGGCTTTGGATTGCCATCATTGTAAGAAAGATGCAAATGATTCTCCCTTGTTTTGCTTGAGGTTGGATAGTTCCTCCAAGCTCACATTCATGCCCATGTTGAATGCATAATTTTGCATGAAGGCGTCCATAATTTCTTGGAATTTCTTGATCCCTGGAGGAATTCGGGAGAACCATTCCATGGCTAGGCCAGCCAAACTTCGCGAGAAGAGCCTCATTAAATAGGAGTCATCATAGGCTATTTCCAAGCAGTACACATGGAATTCCTTGATGTGATCTTTAGGGTTTCCAAGTCCATGGTACTTGTCAAATTTGGGGATCTCAAAGCCTTGCGGAAATGGCTTCATCACAATGCTCCTGTCGAACGAATAAGGGCATATATTCCCTTCTAATTTAGGGGTCTTCCCTGTTTGGATGCCCAACACTTGTTGTGAGAGATTTTTGATTTGGGCAGAAAAATCAACTTAGGGGTTAGGTGGTGTGATGAATGTGTTTTGGGTTGGTGTAGCGACTTGAATGATAGGTGAGGTGATTTATGGACTGGGTGGTGCATTAGCGGGAGTTTTTTGCACAGCCAATGCTTGCTAGTATGATTGTAGTTGTTTCTATGCCAACAAAGTTTGTTGTTGGTCTTCTTGTTGTTGTTGCACCAACAACACTTCTTGTTGGGCTTGCTGTTATTGTTGTGCCAACAATGCTTGTTGTTGGTCTTGTTGTTGTTGTTGTGCCAAGAATGCTTGTTGTTGGGTTTTTTTTTGGGCTTCTTGTTGTTGTGCCTGATATTGTTGTAAGGCTTGTTGATACACCTATTGTTGTAACAAGGCTTGCACTTGAGCTTGATGCACTTGATGTTGGGCTTGTGCTTGTACTTGTGCATCTTGGGCACCTTGGACGGCTTGTGCATCTTGGGCTGCTTAAGCACTTTGGGTGGATTGTTGTTGTTGCAATAAAGCTTGTGCTTATGTGTGGGCTTGTTGCTGTTGTAGTAATTCTTGTGCTTGTGCTTGGCAACCTATTGAGCCTATTGTGTGGCTTGTTGCATTTGTGCTTGTTGTACGGCTTGTGTAGCCTGTTGGGTTTCGAATTGTTGTTCCCTTTGATAAGCTTGTCGAGCTACTTGCAAAGTGATAATATATTGATTGGCCACATTTGGATTTGGTGGTAGAGGTGGGGGATTCAGAATGGTATGAGATGGTGTGATGATGATGGGTTGCGTGGTGGCGGGTATGATGAACGAGCTAGGTCCTTGGGAGACCACGTTTTGAGATGTTGTGGGGGTTGTAATGGTGGATTGAGATGTTTGGATCGGTGCCACCTATTGTTGCAATATCATTGGTAGGCCTAGAGGATTTGGTACACTTGATGTGTTGATTTGATTCAGTTGATTCTGGATAAGTAAAGGGGGTTTCCCTAAACCAAGGATTGGTGTGGATGATGATATCGGTGGAGGAAGTGGTGGGGGGATAGGTGGTATGATTCCTTGCAATAGTGATGATGAGGGATCAAATATTCCTCCTTGTCCGAATAAACCTACTTTCTCTTGTGATACCATGGGGAGAGAGACTTGTGCCCCAAGAGAATATGTCGGTGTTGCGAAGAAGGTTGATGAATTTTTGGTGTCATAAAAGATGAGTGGAATGTAGGGGTGTTTCAGATCTTGGGAGGTGGATTGACCCAATATGGTGTTTGCATCCAATTCTTGATTATTCACAAGGGGATGTGTTTGAAGAGCCTGAAGTAATGAACTTCCCTTGTTGACAATTGGTTGAGTTGGAGCAAGAGATGATGTGGGTTAGGGAATGGGTTGAACGATGATTTGAAAAGATGGTGCGAATGAGACTGGTGGCATAATCCCAAGAGCTTTCTCCACAATAGTGTTTACGTCAAAATCTGAAGGGAGTTTAGCCCCTTCTTTTGCCAATTCTAGCATGTATTGTGAAGGATTGAGTCTCATCATGGCATTAATAGTTTTATGATTCTGGGGATTTTGGACAATCTCTATGATTTCCTCTTGAGTCATTCCCAAGACATTATTGGTAATGTCTTCCACTTGAACTTCCTCTGGATGATCTTGTGGTAATAGATGAAGATTGGATGGGGGATTTCTAGATCCCATGGGATTGATTTTGGGTGCAGTTTGATTCAAGTCACTTGAAGTAGATGTTTTTGTATTGGATTTCATCTTCTTCTTATATTGCAATCCAGTTTGTACCATAAAAGAAGGATCAACTTTTAGATACAAAGAATAAAAACCAAGTTTGTTCAAGGATCAAAGGATGGTGACGAGATAGATGAAGGGTAGATGGTGTGAATGATTAAACTCTTAAGAATCTTGAAGGGACAATATATTTTAGGACTTTTGGATTTTGGATTTTTGATTTGATTTGTTTTGGATTTGGATTTGGATAATGAACTCATAAACCCCAAGATGTTGGATGTTATCAAGGGATAGACTTGTTCACAAGGATTGATAATTTAACTAAGCACATGAATAAGGATTCATCTACACATACTTAGTCAAACAAGATGATTTTTGATTTGATTTAAAGGATTTTCCAAAAGTCTAACATGATTTTTTTTTGCAAGATTCAAAGAGTTGTTTGGTGGGATGAGATTTGATTGATATTTGAAGGATGGGTGAGCATGTTGAATTTGATCCTAGATTAGACCTAGATAGAAATCCTTTCTACAAGACCTCGATATTGAAGAACACGCCTGTGCTTCCTATGTGAGAAATTTAAACCTTTGAAAGAGACTTGGATTTTTATTGTAATAAAATTCGTACAAATTAGGATTGTTCTTTAAAATTTTCTTGTAAAAATTATAGGCCAACCTTTCTCTAACTTCGTGAAGCCTTGAAAGGCATTCCTCTTGATCTTTTGGACTAAGGAACTTGTGACGACTTGGTTTGGGAATTTTGACCTTTCGGGAGATCATGGGATCAAGCACATATGAGGTTCAATTGTCTATTATCTTGCTTAGATTGATTCCTTTTTATCACAAACACTTTATTGATTAGGTTTCAAACTAAATGTCTAATTTCCTAATTTATTTTTATCCCACAAGGTCCATTATGTGGAAATCAAGGAAATTAAAGCAATAGTTTCTTAATGTTGACTTTAGTAAGAACAAATTGTGAGGTAAATCCAAATACTTAGAAGCCTCTAAGGATGAAATCCCTAAGGCAAGCAAGAGCACTCGGATTTTCTCAAAGGTATTTTCTCCTCCTAAAGGGTTTGAAATTTGGAGGATTTGGTGAATGTTTGTTTTCAAGTGTTTTGATTTCAAAATGATGCACAACCCTAGGATTAAAAGAGAAAATATTTGTTGAATTCTCACTTGGATAAATCCAGCAGTGCTTATTCAAAGTGGATGACTAGAATCTTGACCACACTGGCTCCCCCTTTCACGGCACACACTTCTCGGGTCAACCAAGCTTCAGTTCTCATGACTCTCCCATGACAAACTTTTCATCTCTGCTTTGAACCACAAGTGCGTGGGATGACTTTAGAATGACCGTTCTTGCATCAACAAATAGATAGGGATTTGGATCACTATAACAAGGGTTCTAGTATAGGCATTCAATTTTTGGGGGATCATCCATACGACAAGAGAACATTGCTACCCTTCCTGTCAGAACAATCCTCATGATACTTGAACTTTCCTCAAGTACCCACACTTATATACCAGGTGGAAGTCGCTTGGCTTTAGCATGTTCCCGGTTGGGTTGTTCCCTTGGG
This sequence comes from Sequoiadendron giganteum, assembly GCA_007115665.2. Taxonomy (NCBI): domain Eukaryota; kingdom Viridiplantae; phylum Streptophyta; class Pinopsida; order Cupressales; family Cupressaceae; genus Sequoiadendron; species Sequoiadendron giganteum. The sequence continues at coordinate 636,530,600 of CM021104.1, read as the reverse complement.
GTGAGTACTTTTTCCCACCAAGGAAGGCCCTTTAAAGATAAAAAATAGTGATCAAGTACATTCGTAGTTCAATAAATATTTTTTTGCGTGAACAAAGAGAGAGCACACGCGATATACCTAACTCACACTAGCAAGATTTGTCCAATTTTAAAATGCCCAAATTGAAGTGTGGAGGCAATCTTTTACACAAATTAATTAATATCACCAAAAGACTTTTGATTCTCAAGATCGCTATGAAGCGCGAGAGAAGTGCATACATCTTTTAAAGGATATTACTTTGTGAAAAAGGTTACAAAGCACTAAATACACTTGTTCATTTTAGATTCCAAAAGAAAAATTGAATTATTTTTAGAGCACCAAGACGAAGTGTGAGATTTGCTTGTTCAATTTTAGAATCCAATTTGAAAACTAGTAAGTTCCTAAGATTCTGTTTAAGCCTTTTGATTTATTCTTTTTAGAGCCCAAATGAAATATTTTGAGTCCTAAAACTGAAAGATAGCAAAATCCTTAGGATGGAATTATAAAAGCTTCCAAAGTGTTTAAAAACACTTATTACAACAGAAATAAAATGCAATTAAAAATCTTCTCCTAGCTTCCTCCTTCTTCCCTTGATCACTTCAACCTATAGAAGATGGTTGGACTATAGAAAACAGAGCCACAAACAAGGCAGAAAGTCAAAGTGATCAAATATGAAAGCACATGTTAAAGAAAAACCAAAAAAATGACTTTTTCCCCAACTCCAGTGTCGAAATTTGCAAGTGTGTCACTATTTGAAGAAGTCAACGTCACTGTATAACAATGTTGAGACTGATAGCATCACTCTGTGGAGAAATAGAGAGCGTGATTGCGTCATTGTTTCACCAAGCATCGTTGTTTGAAGTTTGACAGACCGACCTAGGTGGAAAATGAAAGAAGCATCATGTTTTGGAAAATATGTAGCGTTGCTATATAGCGACACTAGATTGAGAGTGTCGCATTTTATAGTTTGCAATGTCGCTCCTTCCTGTAGACACAAAAAATTGACAAAAAATAGCGGAATTTTGAGAAAAACATGTTAGTTTCCTTGAGATTTGCCCTCCTTCTAGCTCCAAAATGTGAATGGTTATCCTAGACCTATTCAAACATCATCAAACAACATAGTATTAGTCATAAAATAAGTCTATAATAATCATTCCCCATGAAATCTATTCAAACATCAAGAACAAGAAGTAAAACAAATATAATCAATAAAAAGCTATCAAATCTTGCTCTTAAACATTCAAACCACTATTCCATGGGGGAATTGGTGCCATTTTGATGTGGAAAATAGCCCTTTCCCAATTCCTTAATGCAATTTGATGGAGATTGAATGCTCCTTGATGCAATTTGACAATAACCTTTATAAGATTGATAAAAAACTATGAAACAACTTGGATGAAAATGGATGAAGTTGTGAATGAAATTGAGGAGAGTAAGTTTGCATGGACTGTGGATGCATAAATCAATAGAGAAGCTCTCTATTTATAAGAGATAATTATGGAGGAATGAACAAATGGGATGAATATGGGACTAAACACGAGTCAATGGCAAGGTGTCACTTGTGAACATGCTAGTGGAGGAGGAATGAGCACATTTTGGTGAATGTGCAAATAAATGTAGTTAGGTGGATATTTGAAATTTGAAAGTTTTCTTGCACAAGAGGATGTGAAGAAGGAGTTAATGCCACTTGGCTCAAGAAAAGGGACTTGTAAGAGATATAAATGCCAAGTTGGAGGACAATTCCCTTTGGAGGGAGATTTCAAAATGAAGGAATATTCCAAAAAGATGCCCTTTAGGATTTAATAAATCAATTAAATTGATTTACTTGTGCAAGTTGAAAAATCTAGAGGATTTGATGGATTAGTATTAGAGTTAATTATGATTTAATTAACTTAGATGGAAATTAGTTGATTTGACACTTGATTTAGATTTTTAGATTTATTTAAATCAAATGAGAGGAATAATAGACATTTTAATTAAATAAAGTTTGATTTATTTAATTAAAAGGGGGTGATGTTAGATATAATCAAATAAGGATTTATTTAATCAAGGGAATGTGATTTAATTAAATAAACTGATTTATTTAATCAAAAGAGGAACATTAGGATTAAATAATATTGATTTATTTAATCAAAGAGGAAATATTAGGATTAATTAAATAAAATGATTTATTTAATTAAAAGAAAATAATGATTTAATAAAATAACAAGATTTATTTAATTAAAAGGGGAATTATGATGAATTAATTAAATGAGAATTATTTAATTAACTGGTTAGTAAAAGTGTGATCAAGGAAGTACTGGCGTTAGAAAATCAAGATCAGGTGCGTGATATCAATCGAGATAATTTCGGTGTCTACGGTAGGGTAAACCCACAAAAGTGGTTTACAATTTGAGTGAGGAAGGAAAACTTCCAAAAACATGACCCATTCAAAAAAAATTGTTTTGGGGGGTTCAAGCGAACTCTAGGTTCAAATGAACCCAAAAGAGGTTCACTCGAACCAAGGTTCAAGTGAATCCCTTTGCATGTGGGAACCCGCAATTCCCATTGCGGGAAGGGGGTTCGCTTGAACCCCCCTTTTCTCACCTTCCCACCCTCCGACACAAAAAAAACTCCAAATTTTTTCCCTTCGAAGCTCGGATTGAGGATGAAAATGGAGGAGACATCATAGACCCAACTGGAAGCTGGTATTCCTCGGAATGAACTATCCAATGAATATAATTTTAATATGTTTTGGTTTTATTATGTATGTGATTTTTTAGTTTTATTAAACATAGGTTTTTCACCGAAAATCAAGCTCTTTGTTCTGCACATGTGGAAAAATAGCAGATAAAATTTTGAAAAATATGTTCAGGCTGGGTATTGATGTCCTTGATCTATTAAAATAAAAAAGCTTGAATTTCAATTCATACAAAAAAATTTATGTTGTATACGGTCCGCCTATGTCTGAATTGTAATTGGTTTGACTTTGAAACTTGATTAAGGAAAAAATATTCAATAAAACACTATAAAACCAAATGAAAGTGATAGATATTGTAGTTACAAATCTAAATTCGAAAAAATTATAATTTTTTCCTTCATACAAAACAATTTATGCTGTATACGGTGAGCGTCACTCCTTAAAAATGTTGTCTTTTTAAAACACTAGTTTTCGAAGGAGATGATAAAATAAGTGCAATCTGATTTCAAAAAAAATGAAAAAAATATATTTAGAATCTATAGACAAAACTTCACAAATCACTAGTTTTCATCATCTTCAAATTCCTCACGGTTTAGCTGCTATAGGAACCCGAAAGTGAAGATTTAGTTAAAAAAAATTAGTTCGATATACAGTTTTCCCAAAAATTGTAAACCAGTATTGTGGGATCACCCAATATCTTACATTTTGAAATCACAAATCTGATGCAGGTTCACTTATATCTTAGAGATCATGGATCAATTCAATAATATATGTAATCCACCTCCATGCCCTCCATCTCCACCACCTTCACCTCCACCTCCACCCACTCCACCCACTCCACCTCATAACCCCCCACCTCCACCATCTGAAACCAATGGTGCTCGCTTGCAAGCACAAATCAATTTCGATGTTAGAACCATTCAGGATCAAATCAACATTATTCAAAATGAAGATGTATCGCACCACCTTGTAGGCTTTTTGCATTTAGGATGCAAAATTGTTGATGTTTTTAAGGCTATGGAAGGGGTCGTAGATGAGCATCGATGATGGCTAGAGGAGAGGAGAAATTCTGATTCTAAAAAGGAAAACACAAAGAAATAAAGAGATGCAGTAGAGAGCCGCAACACTTTATAAATTAAGACAATGATCTTATAGTTATGAATTTATGAATTTGGTTTGATGGATATTTTGTGTGATGAATTTGTGAATTTGGTTGGATGGATATTTTGTGTGATGAATTTGTGAATTTGGTTGGATGGATATTTTGTGTGATGAATTTATGAATTTGGTTGGATGGATACTTTAAGAGATGAATTTATGAATTTGGTTGGATGGATATTTTTTAGTGTTGAATTTATGAATACAATAACTTATAATGATGAATTTATAATATTATATATTTTATGACTATCTACTATCATGATTTCTCCTGTTGGAAAAATGTAATTTATATATGCGTTAAACATAAATGAGCTTTTTGGGGAATGTTTCAAGTTTATTTTTTAGTATGTACGTGTATTAAAATTAAATAGTTCTAGATCTTAAATTTTGAAATTTGTATGTACACATAGTTTAGTTGAATGATGTATATACATGCATTATGCATCATATTTTTTAATATTTAAATGTATGTACATCTTAAATTTTGAAATTTGTATGCACATGCTCAAGTTCAATCAATGTATGTATGTGTATGTATATGTATATGTATGCACATCCTATTTAAACAAATTTACATGTACGTTTAAAATTTAACTATTTCTTTTAATTTTATAAGTTTGTATGTTAATTTTGTATAGCTTAATGTAGGTGAACACTTATATAGATATCATGGATCAATTTTACATTAATGATATCATCAATCCACCACCTCAACAACCTCCACCTCCATGATTTCCACCTCCACCCCCTCCACCTCCCCCTCCACCTCATATCCCACCTCCACCACCCACTGGATCAAATGAGACTCGCTTGTGAGAAAGTATCAATGAACATGTGGCATCCATTCAAAACCAAATCAATATTATGCAAAATGAAGCATTGATTCCACCAAATGTGAGACGTTTGCATCTGCGATGCAAAATGTTGTCGATGTCATTAGGACTATTGATTCTCACTTAGATAGCCATCAATGAAATAGAGAGGAGATGAGACAATTTTATGCAAATGGTAGATCTCATATAAACAAATTTTAGACCTAAAAATAACAAAATCCCATCTAGCCCCTTATTTTATCGACCCTAATACTCAAAAACCCATTCGTACGACTAAATCTAGAATATCCATGAGGTGGTGTATACATCTAGATATGAGTTCACATTTTTGGGATCGATGGTATATGGTATTTGAAAGTCCACCACATGCTAATCTAGAGGTCCCATTATATCTTTTGAGGAAACCATATGTATAGTTTGTTATGGGGCAAAAGCCCAATTATTTTGATTTCAAATCATTTCAGAGTGTTGGTGGTGGAATGCCACAATAGAGGTTAGGGGCAAGGTTTGATCCCCAACGCCCCATGCATGTGTAACCCCTTGTTGCTCCTCATGGTCCCACCATTATCACACCTATGCATCAACATGCAGTGGTATCGACATTAGGATCCCTTAGTACGCTTGCAGGAGACCTTGATCAACATGCTTTTGTGATAGTGGCTAGGGAGCATAAAGACCATGATGATGGATGAGAATTCTATGGAGTTGGTCCTAGTACCACTCCATGAGAGTTGACACCACATGTATGTACTAGTTTCCATCAGCTCTATTATGGACCTGATCAGGCTACACCCAGTTCGAGTGGACGTGGAGATTCTGGTGGATCATCTAGTCACCTCAATTCATTCATAGAATTTCTTATTGCACAACATCACCGTGAGGACAATGTGACACATGTATAAATATGCATCTACATGTTGAATTTATAAGAATTTTACTGAGAATATATATATAAAAAAATTGCAATAAATTTTAACAATCAAATAGTTTGGTGTATAGATGACACTAAGGATGGGGCAATCATCTACACTGCAGCGAGTACATATATCGACACCAGCCCTAGTCGGCAACCCTTATGGGGATTTTTATTTCAATTTTTTAAATTATATATGAAATAATTTTTAACTTGACTTTTAAATTTATAATTCAATCATGAACATATGTTTTAAATATTTATGTTGGTTCAGTGGAGTCAATCGACTTCCATGTCAATTCCACTCGAGGGGTTGTCGAGCGCTCCTCCACTGTCGAGCGTCGCAGATCAGGGGAAGGTACATTTATATTGTAAATTATTGAACTTACATTACTATAGCATAAAATCACTATATATCAAATGTGCATGTACACTTGTAAATATTATAAGCATTAAATATCTATATGTATGTCTAGGTTGATACGACAATGAGAATGGGCATCAGATAAACATTAGATGTTGCGGCTACTCGTGAGGCCTATGAATTTAAGGTTGTTTAAAAAAGTTTCTACACAAAATGTGAAAACTTGAATATATATATATATTTTAACCTAATTCAAGTATACATGCTTTAAATTTGATCTTGTAGGACTTTGTTAGTGTGACTTTTTGCCATGACTCTGTCATAGTTACACCTCTAGGAGGACATGCAAAGCAGGCTCCAGATATCATGGTAATTTAAATTTTTGATTATATTTAAAGTCAATTACAAATTATACATAGTGAATAACTTTAATTAAATTTAAAATTGAATATATATATGAGCTCATACATGTTAAATTATTTTTCTTTTATAGCATGAGACACATCTTGTAGTTGAGCATGTACAAATAGGTCTTGGAGTAGAGGGTGCACACCCTCCTATGGTATAATTTAAATATGATAAATTATAAATTAAATTGAATTAAACTATTTTTAATTGTAGAATTACATTTAATTTCAACTTTCTTTCTCTTGTATATGTAGATTGATTCAGAGAATTTAGAGGTTGGTCCAGGTGCACTAGAGCATCTAGAGCCATATATGATGGTAATTTAATTTTATGATGAATTATAAATTAAATTTTCATTAAATTATTTGTAATCATCTTACATCTGATTTCTCTTTCTCTTGTACAAAGTGTTTCAGGCCATTTGTGTAGTCTGCATGGTGTGAAGATGTCTCTTGATTATAGAGACAATACATGAGCTAAACATGCTTTTATGGGTTATATTCAATTATTTCATGGACTACATATTTGTTTTCTCATGGACTTTATTTCATGGGTTGTACTCTGTTGGACTTTATTTCGTGGGTCAAGTACTTTGTTGAACTTTATTTCATGGGTTGTACTCTACTGGACTTTATTTCATGCACTTAATATATTGTAAATAATGGACTTTATTATTGTTTAATTTTAATTTACACATGTACATTTATGCATTTTATGTGAAATTTTAATATGTAATTGATAGGACATATTTGTACTTTTCAAAATATTCATAGCCAAGATATTAATATAGGACATTAATGTGAAATTAAATATAAATATGAAATTAAAGTTGAAATTAATAGGACATTTTAATATTTGTACTTTACAAATTTAGTGATCCATACATGATATACATTCAATAATTAGTGATAATTAGTCAATGAACTTATTTAATTCACATCCTAATAGGATGTCTTAAGGGGTCCTAATACGCAGGTTAGATCTAATAAAATAAGAAAATAAATCATAATCTACAAACAAAAGCAATCTGTTTATATACCACAAAGGATGAAATTTTAAGAAATAAATAATACCAGACAAGATTAGAGAACAAAATTATTAATAAATTCTATAAACTAAACATAAATATCAATCAAAATGCAACGAGTTTTGCCGAAAAAATTGCTCTATATACCATATTTCCTAGTTCTTTTACAACATAAAATTAAAGAACTTAATTATCCAAAAATAGGATAAAGTTTTGAAATTAAATCATGTACTTCCATATTTACAAATCATGCAAAGTGCTAGAGAAAAATTAAGAACATAAAAGTCCTCTTGACCTCATGTTTCACAAAAAACTCTAATTTATAAGTTGTCAAAATAAATGATAGCATCCGACAAAAATACTACAACCTTCTTCCTCTATGTCCACCCTTTCTTTTGGTATTGTCTCTTGGAATGGGAGTCACATCCTCTGTCAAAAGAGACAACAATTTAATCTACAAGTTTCCATGTATTTGGCAACATCCTAAACTAAATGATTTCAAAATACAAATCAAATAATATCAAACATCTTCACCTATGGACGTCTTAAGGGGATGAAATTCTTCAAAGTACATGTCTCATATTTAATTACAATTGATATAATTAACTTAGAATTTAGGATGACTCATCATAACAATCACATTCTATACAATTTAAATAGTTTCAATGTTTATTTAATTCATGTCATAATAGGATGTGTTAAGGGGTCCTAATACGACGTCTTAAGGGGATCAAAGAAGAGTATAATTAAGTATAAATATTAAGTGATATAAACAATTATTATACTTTAGGGTGACTCATCATAAAAAATGATATGATTAAGTATAATATTTAGGATATTTCCTAATACGACGTCTTAAGGGGATGTATTAAGGGGTCCTAATATGACATCTTAAGGGGATCAAAGAAGTAATATACATGTTAAGTGATTATACAATCAAATATAAAGTTTCAAAGTGGGAAAACATGCACAGTTAACAAAAAAAATGTATAGAATATTAATTTTGATCATAAAATTATATAGAGTATAATCAAGTGTATGTACATGTATTTGTAATTTGTACAAAATGTTTAATTGTGTAAGTATGTATGTACATATATGTCAACTCAAAACAATGTTTACAAATTTTGGCTATGCCATCTCAAGAACATTTGAAACTTTTGCTCATAATGTAGTAGGTCTTCACGCCACCTGCTATCAAAATGGTAGAAGAAATATCAATGAAATCATCAAAACATACATATTTTAATTTATATAAAACTACCTATATGTACACAACTCAAGTACCTATATTTAAAAGTATTCCACACATGTGTGTAGGTTGAATTTGCATCCTCTCCTTTTTGAGATGATGGCTTAAGATCTATAAAAGGACAATTTAAATCAAATTCAACTAATAACACACTTGAGCAATATCAAAACATGTATTTAATCTATTTAAAAGGATAATATAAAACAAAACTATATTTACCTATATTTACTTATTCCATTGTACCATATGCATCCTCTCTTTTTTGCAATGCATCTATGATTGTCTCATGATCTTCCATAGAAATTTTCCATAGCACTTTATTTGTAGGTCTTCCATGATATCGATCTAGTTTTATATTTGTTGCCAGCACCAAATGTGAATAGTGTATAATATTTTTATGTGTTTCATAATCTTCAAATGCAGGCATAATATTCTTCCTTATCAGGTATTTTCATAGCCAAGTTCCAACAACCAACATTGATCCTATTGGAAAACATGATAGCCATCATCAAATAAGTTCTCAAAATTTTCTTAAGGGGATCAAAGACTTTTTCTAAAAAATTGCTTAAGGGGATCAAAAACTTGCTATCAAAATTTTCTTAAGGGGATGTCTTAAGAGGATCACCGTACCTGTTGGATAATGATAGCCATCATCATCTTCTCGAGGTTCTATTAAATTATGTTTAGTATCCACACAATGATCCAACCAATATTATGTTTCATCTTCATTCCCCTCAGGTGCAACAACATCATACACATGTCCTGCAAATAAAATTTGATTTAATAACTTGTACGTATCCATTTAAATAATTTAGTATTACAAAATAAATTAATGAAGTGAAATAAAATGAATTCAATTGAATTAAATAACCTTCTTGTACAAGGTCTAAAACACGGTCATAGTCTTCAAATACAAACACTTGATCATCGTCTTCAATTGTTGTTTCATATTGATCTTGTGCTTGTGTAGGTGTCAACGATCTTTTCTTCTACTCTTCAACCCATTCCGTATTTTCACATGCTTCCCAATATCCTGAGATACAAAAATGATAAAAAAATGGAACATCCCTTGTCCAGATAGCCCATTTACTTGTTGTCGAACTCTTAAATAAATTCCATTTAGTAGATCCACTAATTATCTCACAGTCAAGTCTAGGTAGAATGTTCTCTTCTTCAACTAACCAAAAGAATCGGTGAACTGTAGAGTACTCACTCAAACCAGGTGTAGATAATATTGTACTGCACCAATCCACAATCCCACATGCATCTTTAAATTTTATTGCATCCTCAAATTTCAATTGTTCTCTAGAAATAATTATTTTAACACATGCACCAGCTCCATCATGTTCTCCTTTACCATGCCCAGCTTCAAAAAAACTCCACATATGTTGTACATTAAGTTCCTTATGAACCCCACTTAACCAATAGAATATTTGAGCATTCTTGAACTGCCCTGTACAATTATCTGACCATATGAGGTGTTCTATCATCTGGATTCCTCTTTCTCTTAAATTTCTATAAAATATATTGAAACAATATTGAACAAACTCTGACGAGTGTAATTGGTTGTCACTCAAATATAAATGATACTCCCTCAAAAAAAATTTATCATCCTATGTGCTATCATCTATATGTCTATAAACAATATGGAAAAATATAGCTACTTGCATTGAATTATAATACTATGATTGAATTTCCTCTTGCGAATCTAGAGTATAGTTTTCCACAAAATCAACCACTAATAGTATAGTAACAATTGGAAATATGTTTCTACATGCACAAAATTGGCCATCAAGCATGTTGAGAGTGCATGACATATTTTGGTATAATATTATTCTAAAATTCACTTATGAATGCATGTACATTAACTTTTTCTGTAACTAAATCACAACGCTTTCCTATTTTTCCATCTTTTAAAGAGTAGTCAACATTCTTTAATCTTTTAATATCTACTAATCATTGTCCAAAATCATTATCAACACTTTCATACATAAAAATTCTTAGGAATGAAAGATTTCCACAACTAGTGCATTATCTAGAAATACAAGAACTTAAATAAAACAATTTACCATTAGATCTTTCACAAAACAAAGTTGATATAAACTCCCCTATTTTTTCAGGTGGCATATTAATACCACATTCCTGCATAATCATGTTAGTATGAAAAGTACAATGTATATATAAAAAAAAATCATAAAAATAACAAAATTGAACATGCATTTTACAACAACAAGATATTTTTTGCTTATTAAATTTTACATACCAAGGTTTACATTTTTCAAAAGACCTAAATGACTTATTTTAATATTACTAGGTAACAATAAATCACCACAAATTTTTCTATAAAATCTAGTTTGTGTTGTATCTAATAGGTGTTTTGGATGAGGATCATGAACTTTGGACCCCACTCTTAGTTTTAAAACATCTCTAGCATTAGACGATACCCTAGTATTATCATGCCAATATTTTTCAATCAAAGATTTAATTTAAACATTCAATTTCATGTCAAACCTTGAGAGTCGGCCACTAAAACTCCAACATTGGTCAATTGGATCATTTTCTATACTTTATCTTCATTTTTCTGCTCTTAGCAATGTTTTAGGATGTATTTGTAGAACTTTACTAATATTGTTTACCATTATTTTATTCGAATTTTCTTTATTAAATATAGCAGTTGTTATAGCTCTTCTTGCTGCATTTTTATCTTTAGATCAACTATTTTTTCGAATAGATTGAATGGAACTAGCAATAGTAGGCATAGCATGTTTTAATGATTGATCTTTGCTTTTTGATTTAACAAAAAAGCCTAACTTTTTCATTATTTCCTCATTTTTTGCATTCCCATCAATTGCATCATTAGTTGACATTGAAATGCGATTTTTTTATGATAAAAGAATTTTTTGTATAATCTATTCGCATGTGTTCTTATTTTCCTCCAAGAAATCTTACTGAGAAGATTATCCAAAACATCATTTTCAATTTTTTTAAAAATATTTTCATTAAATTCAACATCACATTCTAGATTTTTATTTTTATTTTAATTTTCATCAATAAAACAGTTTTCATTTTCATTTTCAACAAAAGGATCATTCTATTACACCCCAAATGTAGAGTTACTATTTACTATTACTACATAGAGTAAATATGAATGTAATGCACGAATTCTGGAAATAAATAAAGTATGATTATACATTGTTATCAATATGAATGTTATCTATTTTGATGTTGTCTCATTTGATATTACCTATGTTGATGTTAATCATGGTGAAATGCTACATATAAGTGAATGAAAGGTTATTGAACTATCATTATTCTAACTTTGGAGATGTTTATGCATAATGCATATTGTTATGAACAATTTATTGTTGTGTGCATGTGTTAGTGGATGCAGGTATGTGTTCTATTCCTCTAGGCAAAGGGGAAGTATCACTCGGGAGAAGATCTTGGCTGGGTAACTGGTAAAAGTAAACTATCTGAACATATACACACCACATTAGAAATATTAAATTGATTTAGTTTGAGGGTAATGGGTAAGTCATCCTTAGCCGATATGTCTGCATTTGAGAGTCTTGTTTACTTTTGCGTGCATTGGGTGATGTTTATCTCTTTGAACTTTTGAGATCTTTCTTGTACTATTACGATTATATTGAAAAGTGGGATGTACGTGGAAGTATGTTTATATATATGCACATGCATGTCAACAGGATATAACGACATGTATATGCACATATATAGATATACCACACATACACACTTATCAATATGATGGTAATTTCATGAATGGTTATAGGTGAACAAATGTGAACATATATATATGTGTATAGTATATACATGTATCCATATGTATATGTATATCGATACATATGTACGTTGGTGACTGGACATGCTCATATAGATGCATCGATATAGATATACCTACACATATGTGTACATAGAGGTATATACATTTATACATATATATATGTACACATTTAGTATAATGTGTTTATTAAATATATTCTTGCTTTTACTCTTATATATCTATCGAATGTATGCATGCATTAAAGACTTGCGATATATATAAATATATATAATATATATATGAAAACATATATATATTAATGGATATATATAAATACATGTTAAGTATTTAAGTATATATATATGTATTATAATATATATTATATATATTTATATATAATAATATATATTAAACATATTATATATGTTATTTGAGATCAACCATCTCTTATTCTTTAAAGTCGATTCATAAGGCTATTTAATAGTTGATATAGACTATGGAATGAAGGTCGATGTTGACCATGTCTTTTGAAGCCAATTTAAAAGCTTTTGATTGCTAGTAGAAATTGATTATGATGGTAAATAGCATGTGCTATATGGTGTAGCATTGCATTTCATATTGTTGGTCATAGAATGCTTGACTTGGTCGACGTGTTTAATGAGACCATGCTTGACTTTGTCTCACATATTAATTATTAATGTCAATTCATTTACTTGAGGGGTTGATAGAAATCTATTGTCATATAATGGAAGTTGATTGAGTTTGATGGCACCAAATGTGAGGGAAATAGAATAGCAGATGGCACCACCTTTGAGTTTGAATTGCTGTAGATGTCTTCTCCTTGAAAAAAATTGAATTCTCCATGCGTATTTTAATTAAGTCTTTGAACTGATATCATGGAAACTAGTCAATTTGTAGGAGGATTTGTTGAGTCTAAGCTTACTTGTTCACCACCTTTTAGTTGAGCTGCATTGCAAGAAGCTTGTTGTCATTTTGCATGCTTAAACTATAGGCTTTGAGGTTGTTTGGTTGTTCTATAAATAACTGAACCTTTTCATTGTGATGGACGCATTCCTTCAAGAGATTACACATCTTTTGCAATTTCTATTTCTGTATATTTTGAGCCATACTTTGATTTGTATTGTGAGAGAGATAGGAGTGAGATCATATAGTTGAGAGGTGATTATATTGAGAGAAGTAAGCTACCAGCAAGTGAGATAGAGATAGTTTGATATTCTTGAGAAGCTTATTATCAATTCATTTGTTGTTGGAGAGGGTTGGATTGTTGTCATTAGTTTGGATAAAGCGATAATGGGCATGGGGATCTCTTCTTCTTTGTTATTTAACTTTGAATGGTGTGTTTTTCATGCATGCTTGAGATGTCTTTCTAGTATATGCAATAGAGAGTTTACATTACTATGAAAAGAAAGTGAAGTTATTATGTTGTTTTCATGATGTTTTTTTATGTTCTCCATAGAAGGAGATGGGTGTTTATCATAGGTATTATATACTAGGTATGATTGAACATGAAAGAACATATGGTGCATATAGATAAGTTATTGATTTAACTAGGAAAGATTATTTTTTACTCCTGGGAGAGATAATCTAGTATGGGAGGGAGTTTAAGTACTTGTAAGTAGGGTTATCTAAGTTTATAGGTTATATTTGGAATGATGGACTATCCATAGAAGGAAAATACCTAAACTTGTGTACTTACTAGTTGAGTAGGTTTTTTCCAAGTAGCTTAATATGGTTGTAGGTTATTTGGAATGATGGACTATCCATTGAAGGAAATACCTATGCATAGCTTAAGATAGCATTAAGTCAAATTAGCCTTGAGTAGTGTATGTGATAGATGACTCTCAGTAGGAATACTGAATGTACCACTTTGGTTGAAGTAGTGTGAATGTCTGAGACTCCACTCTAGATTGTGTGACTATTGAGACTAAACACTGTCATTTCACCGTGATCTAGTATTACATGCTATATAGAGATTATGGGATTACAAGTTCTAGTTATGTAGGACACATCACTATGCTTAGTTGGTTGTCATTATCAGTTACTCTACCAATCTCTTCGTTGAAGGGAAGGGCCATATATCGAATGATAGATGTGTGAGGGATCGCATTATGAGTCTATGGTTGGCGGAAAAGTGTCCGAGTGATGCTTCTCCTCCATAGCAGGAGATAGAAGAACCAAGATTTGAAAGGAAGGATCCTAGACCGTCTTATAGTTATTTTTTCTAAAGCTCTTTGAGCTATGTATGCAATTGTATGCTTTCTTGCATTGATGTATTTGTGAAATGAAAAGGAATTCATGTTGTATATGTTATGCATCTTGATTGGAATTATCAATAAAGAAAATAATTTTTTTTATTGTAATGGCATGTTACTTGTTTATTTTCTCTTAAAGTGTAAAATTAGAAATTTTTACTTCATAGAAGGGTTAGTCCATTACACAGGGTATCAGAGCCAGGTTTAGCTTTGGATCATATGAGCTCATCATTTTTTCCATCCAACATTATCTAATGTTGTGAAATTATTGTTCCAAGATGATGCATCTCAGATTAACGGCTCAAAAGTCAATAATAAAAAACGAGCACGTTACTTGAAGGCCAAGAAGGGAAAGGAAGCCATCGTTAGAACCATAGAGGGAACCAACTATGATAATGGTATTTGGTTGAGTGACACTGAAACCTTTAGTCACACACTTTCTCAGATCAATGATGTGAAGAGGAAGATGAATATGGAGGCTATGTATAATTACCTACCAACCATCTCACCAGAAAAGTCTGAGTCATTACCACTTTCTATGGATATTCCCTCATAAGAAAGTGTTAGCCTGACATTCATCTTTAGGGATCCTAGAGTTCTACCACTGGCTGAAGTAAGAGAAATTTCTTCAAGTAAAGAGTCTGAGGGATATGTACCATGGACACCGCTAGATGAGAAATGGTATCATGAAAAAATGTCTACAAAAATATATACTATATTGTTGATGGACACCATATTGACATTGCCTCTCAAAATTATGTATGGTATGATAAATCTGAAGGTTATTATCCTTTTTCGGATAGGTATGAACAAATGAGAGATGAAAATATTGATAGGGAACAACAAATTTCTCAGTCTGTAGGTTATACACCTTTAAGCTATGTGTCAAGAAGTGAATATGAAGGATACTCTCCACTCGACTATCTGAATAGTTGCTCCATGTAATCAAAAGGGTATTGAAATTCACAAGAAATGAAAAAAAATATGTGTTTATCAAAAGAAGTGTGTGCTTAATATTATGTGGAATTCTTGTGTACATATGAATGTTTACCTTTATGTTTTCCATAAGATAATTGATAACATAATTTAGTCTAACATGGATAAAAAATTTAGGTAGAATCCAACCACATAAGCATGGTGAGGACATGAACTAATCCCAATGGAAGTCAAGGGGTTGGACAAGGAACCACTAGAGTAGAGGCTAGGCTTGACCAAATCTTGGAAAGGTTGGCTAACCTTGAACAAGAAAGAGTTATGGATAGGGTAGAAAAGGAAGTACCCATTAATGATCATGAGGGAGAAAATTCTTCCCATGGGCATAATAAAAACCATAATCATGAAAAGGAAAAATCACCTACACCATCTATGGAAAGGAATAAGAATCTTGTAGCTTCTGAAATTTCTAGGGACATGAAAAGGGTTATTCCACCTAAGTTTGATGGAAGTGTTGGAGGTGATGAGGCTGAGGTGTGGCTTGTTCAAATGGAAAAGTATTTTTAAATATGAAACTATGATGAAGTTACATAAGATGTATGGGGTGCGTATCAGTTAGCAAGGGAAGCCTCTAACTAGTGGATGAACAAGAAGTTGGAACTTAATATCAACTCATGGAAGCTGACATGGGGAGAATTTGTGGAGATTTTCTACAAAAGATGGTTACCACAACTTTATTATGGCCAAACAAATTTGAGTTTCCAAGGATTGAAAAAAGGTGACATGACGGTTAACGAATACTGGGAGAAGTTTACCCGACTTCTACACTATGTTCCCATATATCATAAGAATGAGTGCTTCCATATTAGGAAATTTATAATGGGACTCAATGGTTAGATTGGAAGTGAAGTGGATATGCATGGTCCAAAAACAATGGATCTTGTATATGAAAAAGCAATTAAGCAAGATAAAAATCTTAGGGCCAATTCCACTCGTTAGGAAGGAAAAGAGAAAAAGAAGGATGTGGAAGTTCCTAACAAGATAGTTCCAAACAAGGAGGAATCGACACAAAAAATTTCAAGGAAAAAGGGGAAATGATTTATCAATAATGGAAAGGAGATTATGAGAGAGAAGAAAAGGAATGATACTAGCATGGGTAATACCAATAAGCCTAGTGAAAATACCAATAATTCTAGAGAAACCATAGGAAAAAGAGGACCGCTTATAGGATGTTTTATATGCAGAGGGAATCATTATGCTGATGAGTGTCCTAATAAAACTTCTATATTGTGACCATATGGTAATCCATTACCCACTCAACAAGCAATGTTTCAGCATAAGATGCATGCAGTAGTGGATGATCGGCAGGCAGAGTACCAAGTAACTCATATCAAAACAACGGGTATTTTGTTTGGCTTACCTATTTTTGTTCTTATTGATACTAGTGAAACTAAGAATTCCATTTCACCTAGAATAGCTAAATGATTATCTATAAAGGTGGGACACATGACAATGTCTTGGAATGTAGAGTATGCAAACCAGATAAGAGAAAAGGTGGATCAATGTCTATTCGAGGCTAGAATAGAACTACCTAGTTTGTCTACATAACTTAACCTTTATGTTGCACCTCTAGGATCATATGATTTTATCCTAGGAATGAATTGGTTGTGGAAACATAGGGCTATAGTAGAATACTATGCTAAGACTATAAAATGCCTAGATGATTTTGGAAATCAAGTTAAATTCCAAGGGATACCTAAGAAGGTTAGGGTTTGACAAATTACAACAATGTAATGTATAAGAGCTAAGAAGAAAAGGGTGTAAACTCTTTGTCGTAAATATTGAAGAACTTAAGAAGGATAGAGATGATTTAGAGTTCCAAAGCTTAAAGGAACTAGAAGATGGTGAAATAGATGAAACTAGAAAATCAGATATGGAGAAGGATCCAATATTAAAGAAATTTTTGGATGTGTTTCAAAGGAGTTACTAGGGTTGCCTCTGAAAAGAATATTTGACTTCTCTATAGATATAGTTCCAAAGTCAGAACCTATTTCTGAGGTACCCTATAGGATGACAACCATTGACCTTATGAAACTTAAGACACAATTGGATGAATTGTTGTTGAAAGGACTAATAAGACCAAGTGTATCACCTTGGGGAGCACCAATCATTTTTGTTAAGAAGAAGGATAGTACATTTCATTTGTGCATCAATTATCGTATTCTTAACAAAGCTATGGTTAAGAAAAAGTATTCGTTGCCACGCATTGACAATATTTTTGATCAAATGAGGGGTGTCACCGTATTCTCTAAAATATATATGAGATCTGGATATCACCAACTAAAGGTTAAATATGAAGATATCTTTAAAACTGAATTTAGAACCAGATATGGTAACTATGAGTTCATTGTTTTACCTTTTGGTTTAACAAATGTACCTGCAACATTCATGAACTTGATGAATACTGTGTTTAGGGATTGCCTTGAAAAATTCATACTAGTTTTTCTAGATGACATTTTGATTTATTCTAGAAATGAGGATGAACATTGCAAGCATTTAGAAATGGTCCTACAACGTTTGAGAGAGCATAGGTTGTATGGTAAAATTTCCAAGTGTACATTCTTCCAAAAGAGGGTACATTATTTAGGTCATGTGATTTCAGCAGATCGAATTATTGTAGATCTAGCTAAGATCAAGGTAGTAACTGAGTGGAATATACCCAAAAATTTGTTAGAAGCAAGAAGTTTCTTGGGTTTGGTAGGATATTATAGGAAATTTGTTGCAAAATTTTCTAAGATCACATTTCCAATTACTTCTTTGCAAAATAAAGGAAATAGATTTGAATGGACTGAGAAGTGTCAAGAGGCTTTTGACCTACTCAAGGAGAGATTAACCATCACACCGATCTTAAAAGTACTAGATCCTGAAGGTAACTTTATGGTGATCATGGATGCATGTAAAGAAGGGTTAGGAGGTGTGCTGATGCAAGATGGGAAAGTAATTTAGAAAGTTGAAACCATATGAGATGAATTATGCATCGCATGATTTAGAGTTGGGAGCTATAGTTCATGCATTGCAAATGTGGAGGCACTATTTGCTAGGCAAACCCTTAGAGTTGAAAACTGACCATTATGGGTTAAAGTACCTTTTTACTCAACCTAATTTGAATGCTAGAGAAAGAAGATGATTAGAGTTAATAGTTGAATATGATTTGAAGCAAGTGAAGCAAGATCTCACGGATAATCCATAAGATTCTAGGTATGAAGGTGTAAGAGAGGGGGACCAACCACACCAAGGCTTTAGGTCACAGAGAGTCGAGAGCAGAGGGATGCCCTAACTTACCTCACTCCAAAGGGGTGTTTCACATAGAGGCTGAGAATGATGAGGACTATAAAGTACTTCTATCACTCTTTAGACCCAAAATGTAGGTTTAGGCTAGGCAAGCTTGTTTTTGGAGTCAATACTGCACCTCAGACAATTCTTTGTCTGAGGATGGCAATGTAGTTTTGGGATGACAACATGGCACATTGGCATCTCTCTAGTGCACTAGTGTCCGTATGGCCAGAAAACATGAAGTACAATATAAAATACCTAAAAAAAACTAACAGCCTAGCTGGTTGTTCTTAAACGAACAAAACAGAATGATAAGATAATAAAAGTATAAAAAAAGATGATAAAATAGATAGATAAAAGCTAGGGTGACAAAGATGATCTCACCAATATGCCAATTCGCTAACTAGCTCCAAATGCACGTTCACCTACAAACAAAAAGAGGGGAAAATGGTTGGGGTTGTATAGGGGTCTGCCTTAGTTAGACCCCCTTTTTAGTGTTTCCACCTCTACGGACAACCAGATAACAACGAAGTAGAAATATGTGATAAAGAAGTAAAGAAAGGAGAAGTTTCAATAAACACTACAAAATAGTATAATGCTACTCAACCAAATTACAAAGGAGAGGAGAAAAACATTACCATCTCCACCCAAAAGCTCACTAGCCAATGGAGGATAATGCAGACTTGGCAAGGTCACCACAACCCTCAATTGTGATGAAGGGAGTTCTCGCAAGAATCCAAGCCCACGCTACTATGGCTTTCCTCACACTTGATATATGGAGTTGATGGAGTACTTGTTGTGCCTATCGCACACATGCCCCATTCAGAATGGGGACCATCTCTTTCCTCTTTCGCTTGCTACATCCTTTTTCTTTGCCTTGTTTTGTGTGCCCATTTTTGCATCCTTAAATGTCAACACATTCTCAAAAGTCACATTTTCAGTTTGAACAAATTTTTCCCCTTGGAAAAATGCTAAATCTTAAGCCATTTCAGTTTTTTCCTCTCTGTCGGCCTTTCTAGCGTCCGTGGCTCCTCCCGGGTTCGAACCCTTGGGTTTCCCTTCTCAGGTTTTCGTTCTGGTTCTGCCATTCCAAACGACAACTGCATGAAGTCTTTCTAGTCCTCCGGACCTGACCTACCGGGATTCCCTTCTCGGGATTCTCTTTGCACTTTGCCATTCCAAACAGCTGCTAGCTTCCGTCTTTCTGAACCTCAGACCCTGGTCCTCCCGCCGTCGTCCTAGAATTTGAACTCAACATCCTCAACTACTGCCATACCAGGCATTTAATTGGATATTAATGGTGCTGGGGGCTATATAAACAAGTTTTCAATTGTCATTTTCACATGTCAGAAGCGATTGAAAAGCCCAACACTGCCCCAACAATTTTCGCTACTGTGCCCGAACCTCTGCTTCGTCGTTCCTCGTGAATTCAGTAGAAGTCTTCTTCGCGGTTTCGAGGTATGTTCACTGTCTGTGTGACTTGTCTCTTTTTCCTCAAATTCATGGTTTAAATGAAGTAAAAAAACGTAAAATGAACTCGAAACTTGGTAGAATAGTACCTTAGCCTAAAAACCCACAAATTCAAAATTGAAAAATCTATCATTTGAAGGATGAAATCGAAGCCCAGAGCTTCACCTCTTTGTCGCTGTTCTTCGAAACAGTCGACAGCACCTCTGAGGCTCGGACCTCTCTGCAGTCGTCCGTGCGCAAACTTACAATTGGAAAATGACAGAGGCCACCTCGCTTCTAGGTCCTAGCCTTTGGAATTCCCTTCCTGGGTTTCCGTTGTGCCTTTGCCGTTCCGAACGGCCTTCCTCGAGCAACATCCCGACCCTCGAACCCTAGACGTGTGAAGTCCATCTTAAAACTTGGAGGAATATCAAATGTCCAAGTTGTCATCGAAACCCAACCTCCGGAATTTCATGTCACTTTTGTCGTTTCGAACCAATGTTGTGGGACGTCTTTTTGACTCCCGGACCCTGGTCACCCTTTTACCAAGCACAGGTTCAAACTAAAACATGATGTCCAAATGTTGTCTAGATGCTGGACTCTGGAATTCCATCTCTGAGATTCTGTTCCGGTTTCACTTCCAAACGGTCAAACCCTACCATCTTTTCGGCCTCCGGGCCTCGACCCTTGGTCCGCCGCTGAGCTTTTCTTAGCTGATGAATTCATCTCTGAGGATTATCCTTCGGACCTCCATCTCTGGATTGTTGCCTACATTTCATCATTTTGCACGGCTGTCCCATGACAGCTTCTTGAACCCGACAACCTGAACTCTGGAGCTTGGCACCCAGAGTGTCGTCTTCCCTATACCGTTCCAAACGGCCTTCCTGCAGCTGATACCTGAACGCCTGAATGAGGGTACAAATTACATCCAAATCCAAAACGAACTTTGACCCACTTCCTAAAATTTGGTCTTCTTTCATGTCATCCCTTCATTGAACAAATCCAAGACTGGAAAAGTCATTGGGAGTGCCTTGCCTTGTTTTCCCTTCCAAACGACATTCTGCCAAGGGAATTCTAGCCCTTCAGGCTCGAGTAATCCGATGTAGAAGCCTCTAGTGCCGCCAAGGAAAAATGGAAAAGAACTACCAAAGCACCTCGAGGCAAGGAGGACAAGGATCAAATGAGGTACAAATTCCAGGGGGTGCCATTACACTCTAGAATCACCACTCTTTGGAGGGACATCACAGATACCAATATTGGGCATGTTGATATTGACGAGTTTACACAGATAGTCAGGGTAGACCCAAAAACAAAAAAAGAAAAGTTAATCAGAAGTAGTAGAATTGCCAAGGCTACAGGCTTCTCGCCAGCTTTGGTGGCCCTCGAGCTAGTAATGGCATGCCGAGAAGCATATCAACCTAAAACCAGAACCATAGTGGACAGAGATGGAAACATCCTTGCAGATATGTCCCCTCTTGGGATAACTACAACTTTCCACATCCCCACCTTTGAAAGCATGGAGACCCCGACTATAGAAGAAGGCAAGGCATTATGGGATCAAGATCCTATGAAATGTAAGAAACTGATTAATCAGTACTGGTTGAAGGATAAGCGGGCCAGTCCTGGAAAAGTCCCTTAGGAGATCTTTAACAGTGATTTCTTCGAGGATCACCACAACCTCGTTACCCTACTGAGCATAGTAATGGGCCTTCCTACTGTGGCCTTCTTCAAAGAATGGATGTTGTACTTTGTGGAACAAATCCTTCGCGGGAGTGACGTTGCATTTTATTGAGGGGAAATAATCAACAATTGCTTTCATGATCAATTTATCAGTCTGAAGAAGACATCAAATTTCTATATGACATCCTACCTGGTCTATTCACTTGCTGATCAGTGGCATTACCAAGGATTCACTACAATTCACAATGAGGCACCAGGGAGGGAGCTTAAACCCTATGACAAATATCCTCAGCTACAATACAAGAATTTCAAGAGGGACTACTGCAGGGTAAATGATGCCTTCATTGCCTACATCATCCGGCTGCTTGGAGGATATTTCGAGAGAAGAGTCTCCCACAGTGCCAAATCCCTCCTCAAGCATTATTCCTTCCTATATATACAATTCCCTAAGTTCACTTACATTCGTGCCCAAGGATTCACGGAAAGACTGAACAAGTTGCCTTGGTACCCCAATGACCAGATCATACTATTGGAGCTGAATTGGCAGTTGTGGCACATTCACAATGTTTTGAGCAACAAACATCTAGTAGGGACACCTTATCCTATCGGCCTTGGCTAGGGGATGTACAAAATTCATACCTCCCAATGTGCAGGTAATTCAGAGAAAGAGCTGGCCGAGTATCACTTTAGGCAACATATAGCTTGGCTGCGAATGGACCCATATGGTCATATCAGAAAGGCACTGGGATTTGAGTATGCCCACCTCCACAATGTTGAGGATTTCTCGGCCAACAGCAAAGATGATCTTGAAGTACGGTTACGACACTATATGTCCATGACTACCCTCTACGTTCGAAGAGTGAAGTTGTGTCCGGTTCTGGATCAGCTTGAAGAAGATGAGAGCACGGTGATTGATCCAGGATATAGTGCATTTTCCAATATGCCATTGCCCTTGATTGATTGGGATGAGCAAGAGATTGACGACCTCGACATACTCACCAAGCCTGTGGAGGCTCGAACGAAGGCATAGATCAACCAAAAAATGGACCGACTGAAGCAACAAGGAGTCGCCTTAACATTCAAGGGACTCAAAAGTGAGCCAAGTGGCTCTGATGGTGGGGTGGCTACTGCTACAACTGGGGAAACCTCCAAATACCCACCATCTATCAAAACTAAGAGAAAAGAAGTTAGTGAGCAGTTGCCTAACCCAAAGGTTTATGCTCGAAAGGCTTCGGAGGGAGAGCCTTCCAAAAAGAAAAGAAAAACAGCTGGGGTTGTGGAGATGCTTGCAATACTTGAAGATCTGCTCCTCAAGGACAGAGAGGAAGAGGCTGACCCGCCAAGGTCTCTATTTGCTACAATTGTTGCTGCTATCACCACTATCCCACTTGCTTTTCTTGCAATATATGCTTCCTCTCTGCTTGCGGTGGACATCTCTGTCCACCTTGCCTCCACTTCTCCGATTGTGTAGGTCATATCAGTGGATTCGTCCTCCGCCACGACCTCACCAGTCTCGACATCTTCTATGTCTCCTTCCCTTTCGTCCGCTTCTACTGCTGCAATGCCTTTCCTCAGTCTCCCAGAGTCCTTCATAAAGTACATGTAGAATGTTCCTTCAGAGCTTTTAGGGATGCTTACAAATCCAATAGTGCAAGCCACAATAGCCTAGGCTATGGCTAACGCTCCATCTCTCCCTCCCCCTACCAAACCACCTAGAATGGATGCAATAATGTAGATCTTAGATGAGCTCGAGCGAAAATAGCTAGAGGCTACTAAGAGGCCCGAAGATGAAGAGTTTGAATATCATGAGCACCCAATGTTTGAGCACCGAGAGATCGATGAGGTGGCCTATGAATCCTCTAGTGAAAGCAATGAGGAGCTAGACACAGAATTCATCTAGGAAATGGCTGGCCTAGAGCTTGAAGAATAATGGAACAAGTAGCTCAAGGAGATCGAGGACCAAGAGGCTGTAGGTCAGCCTATGATTGAAGGGTCTGTTGCTTTGGAGATTGAGACCGGAAGGTCTCCAACTGAAAGACATGATCGAACCCTGAAGCATGATGAGGAATCATCCCTCCATGAAGATGAACAAGAGGATAAGCCTAGGGATCATGAGTATGATCAAGATGAAGAAGAAAAAGATGCTAAAAGGGAAGATCCCTTCGACAAGCAATTGCTCACCAAGTCTCCTACCAAACGTATAATGTTTGTACAAGACTCTGATGAGGAGAAGGAGGATGCAGGGGTTGAGTAGGAGGCCCTTGTTGTCAAATCCATTGAACTTAGGGTGGATGGCTGCAAGGATCAACATGAATCATGCAAGGAGGGGCCCCAAATGCCTGATTGGCTAGGGAATCAGCTTAGGAAAAAGACTCCCGCCCTAAAATATCCTAAGGTGAGGCTAGAGGAAATACTGGCTAGAGCACAGATAAGCACTAAGAAGGAGAAAGGCCAAGAATCAGATTTAAGGTAACCATGGATGCCTTAGGATCTAGATCATTTTAAATAGCCACGCCGGTGGTTGGAGAACAAGGAGTAACTTATAATGTTTCCACCATTAACATGGGAGTAGCCACACGGGAACAGAAGGTTGACCACCTCCGAGAATCGGTCGCCACAGTGGTGCACCTTATCTAGCATGATAAGGTTTCAAAGGAAGAACTTAAAGCATAGGTGGCCGATCTGACGGCCTACATTCAACAATGGTCATCCCTAGATGAGCTACCTACCACATCATCAGCTCCACTGCAGTTGTTCTCGCAAGAGCAAATCAATAAGCTAGAAAGAACCAGGAACCTAGATAAGACCATGGAAAATTGGTTCAGGTAGGTCTTAAACATGGGGAACACGGGCATCAACTTGGTTGTCTAAACAACAAATAAGTTCTTGGAGGTGTAGAGGACTCTTGAGGGCATGAGGTGAATATGTGAGGAGTTCCTGAGAAAGTACAGAGCCGCCTACCCAAGGATCGAGGCTATCATCACACTACCGAGTGAGGTTTGGGAGAGGGACCTTGCCCTCAAGGATGATGACCACTGGTTAGTGGATGTGTGGAAATAAAATTTTGATCATCGAAAGGGAAAGTTGGAGTAGATCCTGGATGAGTGGTTCCGGATATCAAATGGGCCAAGGAGGCCAGAGGAGATTATGCTCGGTACCTCAAGCTGATGACAGGGTACGACCTGCCTGCTATTGAAATTAATCCAGAAAGCATAAAGCCTCATTTATTAAAGAACATGGAAAATGGGATGTCATCTTAGGTTACAACAGATTTCATGAGCTTTGCTGCTCGAACCTTCACCTAGTTTGAGCTTTTCAGAAGTAATGCTGCCAAGTATGACAACAATTGGAAGAAGCTCATTAACAACTCCCAAGAATGGAGTTACCAAGTGCTACGATCTGACATGGTGGAGGTGGACAAGCTTCACCTAATGATCTTGAGCTTCGTGGAGTATGCAACTTTGATGAAGCAGGAGGGAAACCCTGTCATTGATGAAGAAATTTTAAAAGAGTAGTTGTAGCAAAGAGCAATCAGCAAAAGGACAAAATTGCTACAGTGCTGCCACTAGAAAACAAAACAGGGAAAAAACAAAGGATGTATTTTAAAATGTGATATATTTGGGGGTAGGTGAAACCCTAGTGTAAAGTGATTCTTGGCCACACAATGAAATTGAATGTTGGCCACTCATTTTGCTTTCTGAAAACTATAAATAGATCTCTCCTCCTCTCATTTTAAGAGAGTTGAGTTGTTGTAAAGCCATGCTGCAAAAATTGCAATAGAAAATACAGTTAATTATTGGTGTATTTTGGATTTCTCCACATGTTTCATGATTCTTCTCCTATTAGTTAAATTTCCAGTTTAAGTTATTTTGCTATTCTAGTTTCCTTTAGTTGAGTTTGGTGGATTTAGTATGTTGTCTTTGGTTATGAAGTTTTCTGCTGTGTGTATGCTTTCCTTGTCCATACTTTTAGTCATTTGCTACTGGTAGGTGACTGTGCAAAGTTAGTCTGGACTATAATCTCATAGCTGCTCTTTAAACTTTGTCTTTGTTCACATTCACATGGCGAATGAATGCTGAAATATCTGTAGTCCCTAGAAGATAGCATAGATTTCATGACATTGTAAGAATTCTGATTAAGTGAAATCCTATTTTAAGGAAACTATCCATAGTAGGAACCTCCATGATCACTATTCATTGATAGTTGCAGGTCCAGGAACCTTCCCTCTTCCTTGCCTCTTTTTCCTCTTTTTTTAGAAATAACCCATGCTAAGGTTCATTGCACATTGTAAAGTCAAATCCAACAAAACCATGGAGTTCTAGACTGTTGTTTGAACCTGCAGCGAAGTGCAGTAGTTTCCTATTTGAAGAAATCCATTCATAGAACCAATTCCCCTACATCTTTAACTCCCATAAGGCTGCCTTGTGATTCCAACAAATCACATAAATCAGCTGATATATTCCAAGCATCGTCATGACCTGACATCCGAGAGACCTTGGGATAGTGTTCTGTAATTTGATTGTGGAAGATTATCTTTCAAGAGAGGTAATGCACCTATGCACTACCTATGTTGTGAAGTGCATAAAAACACCATCAACAAAACTAGCGCTAGAAGGAGGGATTTTTGGAGATAAAGCTAGATCGAATTGGGTCATTCTCCCCTGAGAGATTTCATCGAGTCTTGAGATCTATACCTTTATAAAGGAGAATTTCAAGAATTACACCCCCCTATCCGAGCTAAAAGAGCTAAATGAAGGGAACCATCTGTCACCGATTCGCTAGACAAGCTCAGTAATCTTTCACCTCCATCTTATCCATCATCATTGGCAGTACAACCTTCCACTCACCTGATCCAAATAGCCTCCAGGCTACCACTCCATCTAGGCTGAACATTGTCTTTCATCCTAACATAGTCTCTAGCCCTGCTGTTGTCCTATCGGTTGTTGTTGCCCCTTTGCAGTTACAAGTCAATCTGGTGCAGCCACCTCCACCGCCCCCTCCAATGGCGTGGCTAGGAAATAACCCGTATCCTTTGGCCTTTAACCTCTACCATGATATGCCAAAGAATCCTGAGAATTTCTACACGAAGATCAACCCTCGAGATCCACAAAGGACAGCCGAGGAGCATGTCAAGATCTTTGAAATTGCTTTGAAGACTATGCAGGTTATTTATGAAGATGTGTCTTGCAGGCTCTTTCCCTACTCCTTAAGGGAGGAAGCCTTCTACTGGTACATCAACTTGCCCATCCGAACTATCAACACATGGGACCTTCTAAAGAATTCTTTTATGTAGAAGTTCAAGACCCCAGTTAGCCCCGCCTTCATGTCGATTCAAAGGGAGATTAATGAACTGATCAGTTCATTCAATGATCACTTCCATAGAGCGTACAATCAGCTATAGGCCCCGTAATTTTTTAATGATGTTATCATCTTACTTGTTTACTATGCATCATTTGATAACCTCACTTCAGCTTTGGTAAAAAGAATGCGACCACCACCTGCCAGGTTGGTCGATGCATACACTAAGGTTGTTATTTCCAACACGGATTTGGGGTAGAATATTTCTGGTCCACTGCCTTCTCTTAGGAAAATTTTGCATCCGACACAGATTTAGGGGCTTGCTCAAGCCTTGCAGCATTAGAAACCCCTGCTAAATATAGTACCACAACTACCTATGGTTTCGCATCCTGGGAAGCTGATGAATCAAGCGTATCCGGTACCTCACTACTTGCTACCCCAGTAGAAACATTCACATCCTCAACCATCCTAGGTGTCGGCGTACCTCCAGGCGGCTGAATTCCCACCTGCTCATCATAATCAATCGGTTGCACAACTTGTGTTCCTCTAGAATTCGGCATCACAACTGAACAACGTTGAAAAGGACAAGATTGATGAGCTCACATAGATGATTAAAAAGATATCCACATAAATGATGCACTTGAGGAACCAAAACAACCAGCTGCAAGCGTCACCAAAAAACATCCAGGCTAACCTTAATCATGATAACCGAGATCATCATGAAAGTCAAGATAATCAGGATGCTAGCACGTCGTCCGGACATAATTATGACATAAATCAGAATTCGGGTTAGAACTTTGACAGAAGGCCCTTCCAAACACAAAATTGGACATGGAACACATGACCCAACAATGGTGGCATTCCCATGCCCCTTGATCAGCCTAGTAGCAATGAGAACCTTGCAAGCGGAGTTTACTTGGCGGAGGCTACTTTGTCTGGCTGGTGTCGCATACACAAAACAAGTCACCACTCCGAGCTGGATTGTCCGGAATTCCAAACTACTGTTGAGATTTTCCAAATTGAAGTCCAGAATGTGGTGGACAATTTTGGGTGCAGAGACATTGTTCCGTCCGACCCCTACAACTCCTTGGTGCTGGTGGTGAACCAAGCTCCTTTCCCAAAGGCTGAATGCAATGCACCAGAGTAGGAGGGTGCCAACCTAAACAACAATGACAAAGTGAAAAAGGTAAGTTTCGAAAGACCTTTAGCTCATCTTTTCGATTCAATAGATAATGGTCCTAAAGATGACGAAGAAGATCCTAGGGACGACGAAGTCCAAATGTTTTACCAACGGACTACCCCATACAACCTCAGGAATAGACAAGTTGGTGGTCATGTTGGTGGTCCTTTTACAACCTCCACTTTGCTGAATAATCTTAGCACCCTTCCCAATCCAAATGCAAGTAATAACCCAGGTTTTCCCCATACACCCACACAGTATCTCAGTAGGAATAAACAACAGAACGATAGCCAAAGCCAAGCCACTAGCTCCTCCCAAAACATTTCCTATGATCAATAAGTTGAGTAGATGGGTGAGTATATTGCTGAGGAATTCAAAAAGGTAAAGCTAAGCATATCTGCATTCAAACTTCTAAAGGTGCCTACCATCAAGAATGCCTTTTTTAGAATGATAAATGGGACTCCACCATAGGGGTCAACTCAAGAAACTCCAGCAAAGAGGGTTTCCTTTGACGATCAACAAAATGAGCCGGTCATTAGACAAATCTCCAGTAGTAAGGCTAACCCACCAGTAGGTCAACAAGCAAACAAGCAACCTAAAAGAGAAACTAATTAGTTACCAACCCAAAGCAAGGGCAATGAGAAGGACAAAGGCCAAGTCGCCCAAGTGGATTTTTCCAGGGGATTGTTTCAGGGGAAATTCAAAACTCCTCCCTTTCTTACCACCATCCATGTGTTCAGGAAGAACCTCCACAACTCCCTACTTGATTCAGGAGCTTCAGCCAATGTAATGCCCCTAAGCATGTGCAAGGCGCTCAGAATAACCTCAACTCCTTCCCAGCGGAAGGTGACACAACTTGACAAAACTAAAATTAGCAGAGTGGGGGAAATTAATAGAATACCTATGCAGATTGTTGCTAATCCCTGGATCCAACAAACCATAGATATTCAGGTGGCTGATATCCCACATACGTATGGTATAATCCTAGGAAGGGATTTCACAAGGGCGTTGAATGAATACACTGCGACCGATTACTCACACATGTGGCTACCATGGAAAGGAATGTCGAATCAGATTTGGATCGATTGGGAGCCACAGATGAGATTCATTTTCACTAAATACAACACGAACGAGGTGTTGTATGCTGAAACAAATTTGGAGAATTATTCCCCAGTATCATATCTGAATGAGCAGGAATGCCTTGAAGAAGAGGGAACAAGCGAGGTATTCCTCGTATTATGCAACCTGCCTGCTAACCTAGCCAATACCTCTCATAGCACTGAAATGGTGATAGAACCCGATGATGAAGAGCTAGGAGAGGATGACAGTATTGGATTGCTAGACGGTTTCCAAGATTTCATGGAAAAATGTGTTCAAGACCAGCTTAGTCTGGGAACTTGAATGAACTTTCAAGAACTCTTGCTCCCTAATTAGCGCAGGGTACATAATGTTGCTCACTCAGATTTCGACTACTGTTTTGTGTCAAACAACAATTGAACATGTTAAAAGATAGGCTACTCCGAAAGAGAAAGCGAGATCAACACCACACGAATAAACATATTTTGTCCCTGCACCTCCCAAAATGGTTACTAAAATGAAGGCCCCACCGAAGGTGAAAATTGGATCTATTGGTTCTACGTTCAAGGATTCTCTTGGATTCTGGACGTTGCACTTTGATGGGTCTAAATCCAAGCACGAAGTTGGGGTAGGTTTTGAATTGATCAGTCCCAAAGGTAAGTCATACTTTACTGCTCATAGACTTCAGTTTTATTGTACCAATAACGTAGCAGAGTATGAGGCTTTAGTCTTGGGCCTCTTAATGCATTGAGAAAGGGTGTTAAAATGCTCCAAGTGTACGGAGATTCAGATTTGGTCGTAAAGCAAGTCAAGAAAATCTATTCCTATTATGATCGAAGACTCACCAACTACAGGAACCGCATATGGGATCTACTGGAAGGGTTGGATGCATTCAATATTCAATTGATCCCACGTGCTGAGAATCATATTGCCAATGCCTTGGCATAGGAAGCAAGCACGCTACAACTGCTATCCCTATCGGGCCTCAGAAGATTCATGGTGGAGCTCACGTCCAGCCCATCAGTGTTGGATAACGTAGCCAATTTCCAGGTATTCACTGATGACAAACACATCCTAGATTTTATCACCAGTTTGGATGTGTTTGCTACATAGATAATTGATGAGGTTAACCCTCAAGAGGTTGACCTGGATATAGAGGGGATTGTCAACCTGAAGACCAATACCATCCCTAGGGGAATGGTCCAATTAGAATGAATCTTTGACTTGGATCAGATTAGAGATCAGGATCAGCAGGGTAAGAAGGATACCATCACTGGCCAGTGTGACACTTACAATGTAGGAACGATTGGGAATTCTAAGAACGTGTTCATTGGTAAGGTGTGCACTCCTAAAGAAAGAGAGGGGATAATTGAGGCTCTATGAAAGTATCACGAAGTCATCGCCTAGAGCTATGAGGATCTCAAAATGTATGACACATCAATTATCACCCACATCATCCCACTCAAACTAGATGCGAAGCCATTTCGGCAGTGGCAACACCCTGTCAACACTTTGCTAGAACCAATAATATACAAAAAAGTACAATTTTTTTTGTCAACCAGGATCATTTTTCTGGTTAGACACTCCACATGGGTGGCGAATTTGGTTCCTGTTAGAAATAAAAAAGGGGAAATCAGATTGTGCGTCGACTTCCACAAACTGAACCGAGCCTCAGAAAAGGATAACTATCCTGTACCCTCATTCGATGAGGTGTTACAGATAGTAAACGGCTCCCAGATGATTTCCTTCTTGGATGGATATTCAGGGTACAATTAGGTTATGGTACAGTACGAAGATCGACACAAGCGACATTCACCACCAAATGGGGAAATTTCGCTTAAAGACGAATGTCCTTCGGACTAATCAATGTTGGTGCCACTTTCCAGAGTGCCATGGATATTGAATTCAAGGACCTAATCAACAAGTGCATAATCATCTACATGGATGATTTGACAGCATTCTCAAAGTAGTGGGGTAATCACATCACTGACCTATGCAAGGTCTTTGAAAGGTGTCGCAAATTCGGGGTTTCCCTTAATCCAAAGAAGTGCATCTTTGGTGTCACTGAAGGGAAGCTCCTTGGACATGTCCTATCAGAATGGGGGATTTCTATCGACCCTGAATGTATCCAGTCAATCATGAAGTTCCAGTTGCTAGGCAACAAAATGGAATTAAATTTTTTTTTTGGAAAGATCAACTTTGTTAGCAAGTTCATCACAGGCTTCGCGGAAATCGTCAAACCACTCAATGCTATGCTAAAATAGGACGCTAAGGTCGAGTGGACCCCAGAAGCGAAGTAGAATTTTGGGGAAATTAAGAAGGCAATTGCTGACGCCCCTATGTTGGTCAGCCCCAACTATCTAAAGTCGTTCTACATCCACTCATTTGCTTCGGATCATTCATGTGCCAGTATCTTGACTCAAAAGAATGACGAGGGGAGCGAATATCCAATCGCCTTCATGAGCACCCCTCTGAAGGATGTTGAACTACGCTATCACAATGTCGAAAAACAAGCCTATGCCCTTGAAAAGGGGGTAAAGAAGTTCAGGCATTATATCTTGCGCAACAAAGTGTTCGCTATAGTTCCTGACCCCCAGTGAAGACACTGCTCATGTAGAACAAGTGACAAAGTGGATTGCATTACTATAGGAGTATGATATGGAAATCCAGCTGATGAAGCTGGTGAGATGGCAAGCACTTTTCAAAACAATGGCAGAGGTGGTTATTGATGCTGGACCCGAACTCATAGTGCAATAGTACCAACTGGAGGATGTCTCTCTAAGGGAATGGTACGATGACATAGTGTAATACCTGTTGAATCATAAATGTCTGCCTCATCTGCAGGGAGTCCTTAGATTGAAAAGCAGCAGCTACATGTTACAAGACACCATATTGTACAAGAGGAATCATGAAGGTATCTATTTGAGATGCCTTGGTAAGGAAGAGATTGATTGTGTTCTCAGAGAATTCCATGAAAAGTTCAGGATTGGTCACGGTTTCGGTTTATCAACTGCGCATCAAATATTATGAGCTGGGTACTATTGGCCCACCATTTTCAAGGATGCTCATGGTCATGTCCATACTTGCCACGTGTGCTAGACCGCTGCCACCCGAGAAAGGAATGTTGTTGTCCCATTGCAACCTGTGTTGGAGGTAAGGCCTTTCGTGTAATGGGGTCTCGACTTCATTGGTCCGGTAAGCCCTCCATCATCTGCTGGACACAGGTACATTTTGACCACTTTTGATTATTGTAATAGGTGGACAAAGGCAATAGTTTGTAGGAAATGCACGACTGAAGTAGTAACTAATTTTTTGGAAAGTTTTATTTTAAATCGCTTTGGTTGTCCTTATACTCTAGTATGCAATAACAGCCCTGCATTTGCTTCATTAGAATTCACAAGTTGGGCTTTTGACTATGGTATCACCGTTAAATTTTCATCCAATTACTATCCTCATGACAATGGCCTTGCTGAGTCAACCAACAAGAACTTGATCACTGTGATCAAGAAGCTAATATATAGGAATCCCAAAGACTGGCATACCCAACTTCATTTCACCCTTTGGGCGGATCACACCCGTCACAAGGCTGCCCTTAGAGATTCGCTGTATCATCTCATTTATGGCTTGGAGCCCATCTTCCCCGTACACTTGAAAATCCCTACCCTCCAGTTATTGAATGATTTTTATGAAGGAGGAGACCGTAGAGAAGCTCACCTCACTGAGCTGCTACACCTAGAAGAAGTACGAGACCGTGCAATAGAAAATTTTGCCAAACATCAGGGCGTAGTCAAAATATTGTTCGATCGTCGAACTAAAATTAGGGTCTTCCATATTTCCAATCTAGTCCTTTACCAGGACAAGGCCCATGAAAAGAAAGGGGGACACAACAAATTCAACAAGCTTTGGCTTGGCCCCTTTCAGATTGCTGAAATCCTTAGAGATAATACTTTTTACTCAAATACTTTGACTTGTGAAGATGTTTTGTTGCCTATTAACGGGCAGCACCTTCAGCATTACTTCCAGGCCTGAGCTCTTCCAAAGTTGTTTGTGTAAATACCTATACATAGGTTAGAATAGGTTTCCTCCTTTGTCCTTCAGTTTTGCTAGTTTTTTCGGCTGTTTTTGTTTGGCCCTTGGAAGAGTCTTCCCGTTCTGCTATGGTGGCAATGCTCGGCTCGATAAAAAATTTGCCTTGCTACCCGCTCTTGCGTTGTTCTCTAGATAAGCCTTCATTCCCTATTGCTAACCTCTGAAGGCCCCTAAGCATTGGTTTTCAACTTTCAAACTCTGAACTAACCTAGGATGGCTATCTGCTTGAATTCCCTGCGTTTATCATGGAACACACAGAAACACGTTTTAAAATTTCCAAAGAATGGTATGGTGATTACTGAGAAGGCTGGATAAGTGAAAAATCTAAAGTCTGCTCCAGTGAGCACTGTGATTTCCAAGCCCATAGTAAGCTTCATTGCTTACACGGTTGAATAGAAAGGAAAAAAGAGGAAAATGTTGAAAAGAAATATCAAATGAAAAAAATAGACAAAGTGAAAATAACAACCGTATGGGTGTGCAAATATCTCCACCGGGCCTATGGATGCTTGGCTAGTAGTAGAGCTATGTTCGTGGGGTCACAACAACAACTTTGTTGGGGCTATGGACGCATGACTGGCAGTGGAGCAATGTCTAGGTTACTTTTGGGGTCAGGCGAACTACGTAGTTTATCCCTCCCGATCAGTGGTTGCTTATGCTATCTCCAAGGAAAGTAAATGAACAAACCACACACACCTCCATGATGATGTCATGGCATGATTCAATCTCGCCTTCCTTAACCTGCTCTTAGTTTAGCTTTGAAAATCAACTTTGGCGTACGAAACTAGAGATCATGGGTTCAGAATGAATATTTATCTTTAGAACGCTGAGAGCATTCTCCCAATGGAGTCACCATTTTTTGTGCCTATCATACACATGCCCCATTTGGAACGAGGACCCTCTCTTTCCTCTTTTGCTTGCTGGGTCCTTTTGCTTCACCTTGTTTTGCGTGCCCATTTTTGCATCCTTAAAGGTCAACACATTCTCAAAAGTCACATTTTAAGTTTGACCAAAATTTTCCCCTTGTAAAAATGCTAAATCTTAGGCCATTTTGGTATTTTCCTATTTGTCAACCTTTCTAGCGTTCGTGGCTCCTCCTGAGCCCGGACCCTCAGGTTTCCGTTTCGGTTCTGCTATTCCAAATGGCAGCTGTGCGAAGTCTTTTCGATCCTTCAGGCTCGACCTGCTACGATTCGCTTCTCGGGTTTCTCTCTGGACTTTATCATTCCAAACGGCCGCTAGCTTCCATCTTTCTGGACCTCGGACCCTAGAGCTCCCGTCACCGTTTGCATTTCATTTGGCAGATTTTCGAACGACCATCTGTCTGCGTCTTTCTAGACCTCAGACCCCGGTCCTCCCACCGTCGTCCCAGAATTTGAACTCAGCTACCTCAACTACCGTCCTACCAGGCATTTAATTGGATATTAATGGCATTGGGGGTTATATAAATGAGTTTTCAACTATCATTTTCATATGTCAGAAGTGATCAAAAACCCTAACACCACCCCAACAACTTTCGCCACCATGCTTGAACCTCTGCTTCTCCGTTCCTCGCGAATTCAGCAGAAGTCTTCTTCGGGGTTTCAAGGTATGTTCACCTTTTTCATGCCTTGTCTCTTTTTCCTCAAAGTCATGGTTTAAATCAAGTAAAAAAACCTAAAATGAACTCAAAACTTGGTAGAATAGTACCTTAGCCTAAAAACCCACAAATTCAAAATTGCAAAATCTATCATTTGAAGGATGAAATCGAAGCCCGGAGCTTCACCTCTCCATTATTGTTCTTCGGAATAGTCGACAGTGCCTCTTGGGCTCGGAGCTCTCTGTGGTCTTCTGTGCGTAAACTTAAACTTGGAAAATGATAGTGTTCACTTCGCTCCCAGGTCCCGGCCTCCAGAATTCCCTTCCGGGGTTTCCATTGTGCCTCCGCTATTTCGAACGACCCTCCTCATGCAGCCTCTTGACCCTCAGACCGCGAACATGTGAAGTCCATCTTAAAACTTGCAGGAAGATGAAACGTCCAAGTTGTCGTCGGACCCCGACCTCCAGAATTCCGTGTCGCTTTCGCCATTTCGAATGGCTGTCCCGAGACGTCTTTCCGACTCTCGGACCCCATTCACCCTTTTTCCAAGCACAAGTTCAAACTAAAACATGACATCCAAACGTTGTCCTGATGCCAAACTTCGGAATTCCGTCTCCAGGATTCCATTCTGGTTTTGCCGTTCCAAACAACCGAACCCTACCATCTTTCCGAACTCTGGGCCTCGGCCCTTGGTCTGTCGCTGAGTTTTTCTTAGCTGATGAATTCATCTCCGGGGATTATCCTTCAAACCTCCGTACCCGGATTGCCACCTGCATTTCGCCATTTTGCGCGGTTGTCCCATGACAGCTTCCTGACCCCGGCAACCCGAACTTCGGAGCCCGGCACCCAGAGTGTCGTCTTCCCTGCACCGTTCCAAACGACCTTCCTGCAGTTGATACCCGAACGCCTAAATGAGGGCTCAAATGACGTCCAAATCCAAAATGAACTTCGACCCACTTCCTAAAATTTGGTCTTCTTTCACGCCAACCCTTCATTGAATAAATCCGAGACCGAAAAAGTCATTGGGAGTGCCTTGCCTTGTTTTCCCTTCCAAATGACATTCTGCCAAGGGAATTCCAGCCCTTCGGGCTCGGGTCATCCGTTTGCCTCCCAGAATTATTAGGATCCAGTGTTGAACTTTTCTAAAATGATGATTGTGGATCTAACCTTGATGTGTAGGGATTTGTCTAAGGTCGCTTTTCCATGATAATGTTGCTAACTCCCGTCTCTTTGTGTAGGATTTATGGAATCCGGTGTAGAAGCCTCTGGTGCCACCAAGGAAAAAGGGAAAGGAACTGCCAAAGCACCTCGAGGCAAGGAGGACAAGGATCAAATGAGGTACAAATTCCAGGGG
Organism: Sequoiadendron giganteum; assembly: GCA_007115665.2. NCBI lineage: Eukaryota > Viridiplantae > Streptophyta > Pinopsida > Cupressales > Cupressaceae > Sequoiadendron > Sequoiadendron giganteum. Next base: position 636,493,921 of record CM021104.1, on the reverse strand, counting down.
GTGCCATTACACTCTAGAATCACCACTCTTTGGAGGAACATCACAGATACCAATATAGGGCATGTCGATATTTACGAGTTTACACGGAGAGTCAGGATGGACCCAAAAACAAAAAATGCAAAGTTAATAAGAAGCTGCGGACTTGCCAAGGCTGCAGGCTTCCTGCTAGCTTTGGTGGTCCTCGAGCTGGTAATGGCATACTGGGAAGCATATCAACCTAAAACCAGAACCATAGTAGATAGAGATGGAAACATCCTTGCAAATATGTCCCCTCTTGGGATAACAACTTTCCACATCCCCGCCTTTGAAAGCATGGAGACCTGACTATAGAAGAATGCAAGGCATTATGGGATCAAGATCCTATGAAATGCAAGAAACTGATCCATCAATACTGGTTGAAGGATAAGCGGGCCAGTGTTGGCAAAGTCCCTCAGGAGCTCTTTGGCAGTGATTTCTTCAAGGATTACCATGACCTCGTTACCCTACTGAGCAGAGTAATGGGCCTTCCTACTGCGGCCTTCTTCAAAGAATGGATGTTGTACTTTGTGGAACAAATCCTCCATGGGAGTGACGCTACCTTTTATTGGGGGGAAATAATTAGCAATTGCTTTCATGAGCAATTTATCAATGTGAACATCAAAAGTATATATGACATCTACCTGGTCTATTTGCTTGCTGATCGGCGGCATTACCATGGATTGACTGCAATGTCCAAAGAGGCGCCAAGGAGGGAACTTAAACCCTATCACAAATATCCTCAGCTGCAATACAAGAATTTCAAGAGGGACTATTGTAGGGTAAATGATGCCTTCATTGCCTATGTCATCCGACTGCTTGGAGGAGATTTTAAGAGAAGAGTCTCCCACAGTGCTAGAGCCCTCCTCAAGCATTACACCTTCCTATATATAAAATTCCCTAAGTTCACTTACATTCACGGAAAGGCCGAACAAGCTGCCCTGGTACCCCAATGACCGAATCATACTATTAAAGCTAACTTGGCAATTGTGTCACATTCACAATTTTCTAAGCAACAAACATCTGGTAGGGTCACCTTATCCTTTTGGCCTTGGCCAAGGGATATACAAAATTCATACCTCCCAATGTGTAGGTAATTCAGAGAAAGAGTTGGCCGAGTATCACTTCAGGTAGCATACAACTCGACCATGAATGGACCCATATGGTCATATCTGAAAGACACTGGGATCTGAGTATGCCCACTTCCACAATGTTGAGGATTTCTGGGCCAACTGCAAAGATGATCTTGAAGTACGGTTACGCCACTATATGCGCATGACTGCCCTCTATGTGAGAAGAGTGAACTTGTGTCTAGTTTTAGATCAGCTTGAAGAAGATGAGAGCACGGTGATCGATCCGGGATATAGTGTCATCGCTAATATGTTATTTCCCTTGATATATTGGGATGAGCAAGAGGTTGATGACCTCGACATACTCACCAAGCCCATGGAGGCTCGATCAAAGGCGTGGATCAACCAACAAGTGGCCCGATTGAAGCAACAAGGAGTCGCCTTAACATTCAACGGACTCAAAAGTGAGCCAAGTGGCACTGATGGTGGGGTGGCTACTACTACAACTGGGGAAATCTCCAAAACCCCACCATCTGTCAAAACTAAGAAGAGAAAAGAAGTTAGTGAGTAATTGCCTAACCCAAAGGTTTATGCTCGAAAGGCTTCGGAGGGCGAGGCTTCCAAAAAGCAAAGAAAAACAGCCAGGGTTGTGGAGATGCCTGTAATACCTAAAGATCCACTCCTCAAAGGCATAGAGGAAGAGGCTGACCCACCAAGGCCTCCATGTGCTGCAATTGTTGCTGCTATCACCACTGTCCCACCTACTTCACTTGCAGTATCTGCTTCCTCTCTGGCTGCGGTGGACATATCTATCCACCTTGCCTCCACTTCTCTAATCGTGCAAGTCATATCGGTGGATTCGTCCTCCACCATGACCTCCCCAGTCTCGACATCTTCTATGTCTCCTTCCCTGTCATCCGCTTCTACTACTGCAATGCCTTTCCTCAGTCTCCCAGAGTCCTTCATAAAGTACATGCTTATAAATCCAATAGTGCAAGCCACAATAGCCTAGGATATGGCTAACGCTCCAGCTCTCCCTCACCCTATTGAACCACCTAAAATGGAGGCAACAATGTAGATCTCGAATGAGCTCGAGCAACAGCACCTAGAGGCTGCCAAGAGGCCCGAAGATGAAGAGTTTGAATATCATGAGCACCCAATTTTTGAGCACTGGGAGATCGATGAGGTGGCCTATGAATCCTCCAATGAAAGCAGCGAGGAGCTAGACACAGAATTTATCTAGGAAATGGCTGACCCAGAGCTTGAAGAAGAATAGAACAAGCAGCACAAGGAGATCGAGGACCAAGAGGCTGCAGGTCAGCCTATGATTGAAGGGTCTGCTGCTTCAGAGACTGAGACCGACAGGTCTCCAACTGAAAGACATGATCGAACCCTGAAGCATGACGAGGAATCATCCCTCCATGAAGATGAACAAGAGGATAAGCCCAGGGAGCATGAGTATGATCAAGATGAAGAAGAAAAAGATGTTGAAAGGGAAGATCCCTTCGACAAGCAATTGCTCACCAAGTCTCCTACCAAACGTATAATGTTTGTACAAGACTTTGACAAGGAGAAGGAGGATGCAGGGGTTGAGTAGGAGGCCCTTGTTGTCAAAGCCATTGAACTTAGGGTGGAGGGCTGCAAGGATCAACATGAATCACCCAAGGAGGGGCCCCAATTGCCTGATTGGCTAGGGAATCATCTTAGACAAAATACTCCTGCCCTAAAATATCCTAAGGCAAGGCTAGAGGCAATACTGGCTAGAGCATAGATAAGCACTAAGAAGGAGATAAGGCCAAGAAACAGATCGAAGGTAACCATGGATTCCTTCGGATCTAGATCAGTACAAATAGCCATGCTGGTGGTTGGAGAACAAGGAGTAACTTATAATGTTTCCACCATCGACTTGGGAGTAGCCACATGGGAACAGAAGGTTGACCACCTTCGAGAATCGGTCACCACAGTGGTGCACCTTATCCAGTAGGATAAGGTTTCAAAGGAATAACTTAAAGCACAGGTGGTTGATCTGACAAACTACATTCAACAATGGTCATCCCTGAATGAGCTACCTACCACTTCATTGGCTCTGCCGCAGTTGTTGTCCCAAGAGAAAATCAATAAGCTGGAAAGAACTAGGAACCTAGATAAGACCATGGAAAATTGGTTCCGGTAGGTCTTACACATGGGGAACATGGGCATCAAATTGGTTTTCCAAACAACAAATAAGTTCTTGGAGGTGTAGAGGACTCTTGAGGGCATGAGGTGAATATGCAAGGAGTTCTTGAGAAAGTACAGAGCTGCCTACCCAAAGATCAAGGCTATCCTTGTGCTATCGAGTGAGGTTTGGGAGAAGGACCTTGCCCTCAAGGATGATGACCACTAGTTAGTGGATGTGTGGAAATGAGATTTTGATCATCGAAAGGGAAGGTTGGAGCAGATCCCGGAATGAGTGGTTCTAGATATCGAATGGGCCAAGGAGGCCAGAGGAGATTGTGCTTGGTACCTCAAGCTGATGATGGGGTACAAGTTGCCTGCTGTTGAAATTAATCCAGAAAGCATAAAGCCTCATTTCTTAAAGAACATGGAAAATGGGATGTCAACTGAGGTTACCACAGATTTCATGAGCTTTTCTACTCGATTCTTTGCCCAGTCTGAGCTTTTCAGAAGTAATGTTGCCAAGTATGACGACGACTGGAAGAAGCTCGTTAACAACTCCCAAGAATGGAGTTACCAAGTGCTACGATCTGACATCATGGAGGTGGACAAGCTTCAACCAATGATCTTGAGCTTTGTGGAGTATGCAACTTTGAAGAAGTAGGAGGGAAACCCTGTCATTGATGAAGAATTTCTAAAAGAGTAGTTACAACAAAGAGCAATCAACAAAAGGACAAAACTCCTACAGTGCTGCCACTAGAAGACAAAACACGGAAAAGACAAAGGATGTATTTTAAAATGTGATATATTTGGGGGTAGGTGAAACCCTAGTGTAAAGTGAATCTTGGCCACACAATGGAATTGAATCTTGGCCACTCATTTTGTTTTTTGAAAACTATAAATAGAGCTCTCCTCCTCTCATTTTAAGAGAGTTGAGTTGTTGTAAAGGCATGCTGCAGAAATTGCAATAGAAAATACAGTGACTTATTGGTCTATTTTGGATTTATCCACATGTTTCATGATTCTTCTCCCATTAGTTAAAATTCTATTTTAAGTTATTTTGTTGTTCTAGTTTCCTTTAGTTGACTTCGGTGGATTTAGTATGTTGTCTTTGGTTGTGAAGTTTTATGTTGTGTGTATGCTTTCCTTGTCCATACTTTTAGTGATTTGCTATTGGTAGGTGACTGTGCAAAGTTAGTCTGGACTATAATCTCATAGCTGCTCTTTAAACTTTGTCTTTGTTCACATTTACATGGCGGATGAATTATGAAATATCTGCAATCTCTAGAAGATAGCATAGATTTCATGACATTGTGAGAATTCTAATTAAGTGAAATCCTATTTTAAGGAAAGTGTCCATAGCAGGAACCTCCATGATCACTGTTCATCGGTAGTTTCTAGTCCAGGAACCTTCCCTCTTCCCTGCCTCTTTTTCCCTTTTTTTTTAGAAATAACCTGTGCTAATGTTCATTGCACATTGTAAAGCCAAATCCAACGAAACCATGGAGTTCTAGACTGTTGTTTGAACCTACAATGAAGTGCAATAGTTTCCTACTTGAAGAACTCCATTCATAGACCCTATTCCCCTACATCTTTAACTCTCATAAGGCCGCCTTGTGATTACAACAAATCACATAAATCAGATGATATATTCCAAGCATCGTCATGACTTGACATTCGAGGGACCTTGGGATAGTGTTCTGCAATTTGATTGTGGAAGATTGTCTTTCAAGAGAGGTAATGCACCTATGCATTACTTGTGTTGTGAAGTGCATAAAAACACCATCAACAGTACGGATGCTACAGTGGAGTGTTGAATTTTTTCTTGAGAGTGAATGAAATGCCAGAAAGTGAGATTGAATTGCTAAGAGCCTGAAATGAAGTGAGAATGAGGAAGAATAAGTCATTTTCAGGTCAGTTGGTCAAAGAGGGACATTACAACTCATCCCCAATTGAGAGTGTAATGCCTCTGCCAACTTCCAACATAGGAATCCGTTAGGGACATCTGCACATCGCACGTACGTCCCCGAGAAATATTCTCCCACCGACGCAACATACAGATGCCAAGTGGAAGGAAGGAAGTTGGGTGATGTGGAATTTTACCTTTAGATTTGATTTTCTAAGGGGAGGATGTGCGAAAGGGAAATTTGCATAAGGCGTGCAAATTCGCTCCTATAAATTTTGTCCCCACTTTAGCAAGCACAAGTATTGATGAGTGCTTCAGTAAAGTATATCAAAGAGTTAGTAGGGTTAGAAATTTATACTTGAATCGTCAAGGAAGTAGACTGCGATCTGGCGAGCTTGAAAGTGCAGGGTGAGCAGAAGACTCGAAAGGCACATTACCCGAGGAGTTTCAAACAAAATACTCCATAGCCCTGCAGAACTATGAAGTTGCATAAAGTACATTGAAGGCCCTCAAACCAATGATGGATGAATCTTGCAAGATGAAAGCATCTTACAGGCCCAGAGACCTACAAGGAGGTAGCCCCCAAGATCTTTTACATGAAGGAAGCCCTGTGAAGTATGTGCCTTACAGGACCACAGACTTGTAAGAAGGTATCCCCCAAGATCTCTCACATCAAGGAAACCTAGAGAGAAAAGTACCTTACAGGTCTGCAAACCTGCAAGGAGGCATCCCCCAAGATCTCTTACATGGAGGAAACCCAAAGAAAGGGAACTCCACAAAGTCAGAAAGTGGCTTCACAGGTGAACATGTGAAGCGACATGTTAATCCATAGATAAAACATGTCAGGAAACATAAAGTAGCCATGTAGGCAATCAAGCAGACATTCATGTAGATAATCGACAAATTGGAAAGATTTCAAAGGGATCCCTAGGGAACCTGATGTGAAGAGGGGTCCACTCAAGGGACGCACCATTTGGAAGTGCAAAAGAGACATTTTTTTTCTCAAAATGATTCATCATCAAGGGATCCTTTTGAAAGATGTTCACTTCATCAAGGAATTCAAAAGGAAGAAAATTCCCCCTCATGAGAGAAAGGTCAAAGTTGCTCCCACCTTGGAGGAAATTTCTCAAGTTCTTTCTCTGTGAACCCATGATGAGGGAAACATGTTATGTTAGGGGTCCTAGTTGTGAGTGTGGTTTTCAAAAAATAAATGTTTGTGAGGATCTTCAAGAAAAGATTCATTGGTGACAAATGTGTTTTTTGAAATCGAAGCATCATAGAAATGACGTTGTCACACATGAGAGGGAAAACTCAAGCAAAGAAGAGATAAAGATAAAAAAAGAGCGAGAGAGAAGTAGTCACAAACAAAGGACACAGGGGGATTTGGTTTTGTGGGATCAGATCTACTCATGCTCATATAAATAATAGGTAGCCACAGTACAAGGTGAAATATCATCAATCCCCAACCAGATCAAGAAGAATGCATTAAAAAAATTAAAAAAATAAAAAAATGGGTCAACATGGAAGGGAAGCCTAAACACCCCCAACACTTTGCATCATCCCCAATTTGCCAAAAACAAAAAAAAAACATGGAAGAATGATGAAACAGATAGAAGAAGGTTTACGACACAAAAATCACTCCTGTATCCAAGTACCAACAATGGTGACAAGGGTCATCTAGGAACATGTAGAACAAGTACAGGGGAACACATCACAATACACACACATCTAATCTAAAGATAAAGAAGAGGCCTCCCCTGAACATGCATCGACCAAGAGGTCATCCACTTCCCACTCTATATCATCATAAGGGGAAGGAGGATGAGCCTATAGTGGTGCAATATTAATGGGAGGTGCTTCCGACCCTCCCACAACAAGGGCTAAGGAAGAAGCCCCCACAAGGTCTTCTCCATTAGGCTCTTGTGGAGCTATGGTCAGTGACTTTGTGAAGATCGTTGACAAGGCCAGATTTTCATCTAGAGAGTTAAACATTCACTTCACAGGAGTGCCATGTTGTACCTCAACAGACGGAGAGGACTACGTCTTAGATTCATCGATTGGCTCACCGAGTGACTCGGGAGCAGTGAAAAACTCAAGAGAAGTCGGAGCTAGTTCTGTCACTAGGACAAAACAAGCTAGCGTAGGACCACCTTTCAAGGAAGGTGAGCTCCTCTTACGTCCTCCATTGCTGGAAGGACCCACTTCTACCTTCAGCTTCGTCGGGGGATGGGAACTCCCCATAGAAGAGGTGAGAGGTGCAAAGGGAGAGGAGGAGAAAACTATGAAAGACACCACCAAAGTATTTAGCATGTCCATGGGTTTCAGGAAAGGCGGGATGTCCGAAAGAGACATCAACAAGGGAAACTCAACTGAAGGAGCAATGAACACCTGCACCTTCTTAGGGTCAGGTGCATTCGTACTCACCACAAAAGCCGGAAGGGCGAATGAAATAGATTGAACAGAAGTAGGGGGGGGGGGAGAGAGGAGGACATAGTAGGAGGCCTTGACATAGGGGCGGTCAACTCTTCATCCTTTCTCTGCAAAGTAGCTTGCTTAGCCGCCAAAGCCTTTTGCTAGCGCTTGCACTCATGCATAAGGCAGGTTTTGCGACTCTTTGAGCTAGAGGCCTAGAGCTACAAAGGGATAAAAGACTCCTTCTCAGCCATAGGGGTGTCCACTATAGTGTTTTCGGTGGAGGGATAGGTCCCTGAATGGGAGCAAGAGGATCAGGTTGAGAAACAACGAGGGGAGTCAGCTCTAGTGCCTCGACAGTGGGCCTCTTCCCACTTACTACTTTGGAAGCAAAAGCGGTAGGAGGCCTCGAAGGCCAAGACATAGAGGATTCCCTATGGGGAACCTTCCTTTTACCATATGAAACAGGCCTAAGCTTCATCAGTAGAATAGGAAGCTCAAATGCGAGATGCTTAGGCTTTCGTCAAGTGGGCACCATAGGATTTTCTAGCAAGCATGGAACAAAATCTGATGGTGTCATAGCAGGGTGAGAGGAAGCATCATGATGAATAGTGGAAGAGGAAGAAGAGGGACCCTGAGAGGACTTTTCTTCTTCTCTCCTATGAGCCTTGGCAGAATCATTGTCAGCTTTTAGGCATGCCCTATGCGAATCAATATAAGGTGATGGAGGGTACCTCACTTTAGGCATTAAGCACCCTTTCTTGTACTTTTGATATTTTTGGTACAAGAGGTACTTCCTAGGCGGAAGTGGACCAACAGGTGCAGGCCAAAAGTGATCTAAGGAGTAGCTATCACCCGTGACCAGTGGTTTATACCTAGTGTCGTGAATCACATGCACTAAACCCTCATGAATGAACTTCAAACATTTGTGCATAATCGAGGGAACTTCATTCATAGCTACTAGCCAAGGGATACCCAGCTTCACTCTGAAGAGTTTAGACCCTGAGACTATGTCAAACAATAGGCTTACTGACTTAGTTCTGATAAGGACCGAAAAAATGATACTACCCAGGTGGAGGTACGGAAAGTCCATTATGCATATAGATGGTGCTCACAAATACATTGTACCCATCTTTGTGTAGTAAGTTAATTAACATAATCTCTGCAGTTATGATATTCACCTGAGATGTCAAGTCAATAAGAACACCTGCTACAATGTTACCATTGATCTCTGCAGGGATATAAAGAGGGCATGGTTCTCTATTGAAGCCCATCGACAGGTCCTGCGATGTGAACCTGTTATACTTGGGTCACCACTTGCAGGCTGCTCAAGGGGGATAGGTTGATGTAGAAAAGAGGCCATCACACACACTAAACGATATTCGCACAAATCCCCCTAAAGGTTGTAAAATAGAATAGTGACCCACTTAAGGTTTCATTGCACAACACTTACGAAACCTTCCAACTATGCCTACTAGCGGTCGCAAGTTGGGTTGCAAGGCAAAAATCCCCACAACTCTCACACCTACAATGCTCCTAGAACAAAAGGAAATAAGATTTTAGTACTACTAAATGGAACCAAAATGGTTCATGTTGGATTCACCAACAATGTAAGAGAGGGGGACCAACCACGTCAAGGCTCTGGGTCACAAAAAGTTGAGAGCAGAGGGCTGACCTAACTTACGTCACTCTAAAGGGGTGTTTCAGATAGAGGACAAGAATGATGAGGACTATAAAATACTTCTATCACTCTTCAGACTCGAAATCCAAGTTTAGGCTAAGCGAGCTAGTTTTCAAAGTCGATATTGCACCTCATATAGCTCTCTGTCTGAGGACGACAACACAGTTTTGGGACGATAGTGTAGCACGTTGGCATCCGTACGACCAAAAAATAGGAAGTATAATATAAACTACCTAAAAAAAACTAACCCAATTGGTTGTTCTTAAACAAATAAAACAAAATGATAAGATACAAAAAGTACAAATGAAGATGATAAAGTAGATAGATAAAATCTAGGGTGATGAAGATGATCTCACCACTAGCTAGTTCACCAACAAGCTCCAAATGCATGTTCAACTACACACAAAAAGAGGGAGAAATGGTTGGGACTGTATAGGGGTATGCCTTAGCTAGACCCCTGTTTTGGTGTTTACACCTCCACGAACAACCAGATAGCAACAAAGTAGAAATATGTGATAAAGAAGTAAAGAAAGGATAAGTTGCAATAAACACTACAAAATAGTATAATGCTACTCAACCAAATCACAAAGGAGAGGAGCGAAACTTTACCACCTCCACCCAAAAGCTCACTAGCCAATGGAGGAGAATGCAGACTTGGCAAGGTCACCACAGCCTCAACTATGATGAAGGGAGGTCCCGCAAGACTCCAAGCCCACACTATTATGGCTTGCCTCACACTTGCTATGTGGAGTTGATGGAGTGTTGAAGTGTTGAAGTGTTGCTTGAGAGTGAATAAGATGCTAGTAAGAGCCCGAAATGAAGTGAGAATGGATGAATTTGAAGGAGAATGAGGAAGAATAAGGCATTTTCAGGTCGGTTGGTCGAAGAGGGATGTTACAATTCGTCCCCAATCAAGAGTGTTACGCCTCTACCAACTCCAAAAGTAGGAATCCATCAAGGATGGTAGTGCGTTGCATGCGCATCCCTAACAAATATTCTCTCACCGACACAATAGACAGATGCCAAGTGAAAGGAAGGTAGTTGGGTGATGTGGAATTTCTCCTTTGGATTTGATTTTCTAAGGTGAGGATGTGCGAAAGGGGAATTTTTGTAAGGGGTGCAAATTCAATCCTATACAAAAGGTTTTCAATTTGAACCTAATGGAATACTTAGATATAAGGGTATCTAATGTATGTACCCGACGTAAAGGAATTAAGAAATATGGTATGGAAGGAAATAAATGAAGCACCATACTTTGGACATCCTGGAGTGATGAAAATGATGGCTATTGTAAAACCATTATACTTTTGGAAGGGAATGAAGTAAGATGCCACTATTTTTGTGGCTAGGTGTCTCGATTTTCAAAGGGTGAAAGTTGAGCATCATCATCCTGCTGGCTTGTTATATCCACACGATATACCAGAAAAGAAGTGGCAAGTCATAAGTATGGACTTTGTGCAAGGATTTCCTATGTCAAGGAATAAGCACAATGCCATACTGGTGGTAGTAGATAAACATACAAAAGTAGCACATTTTATACTAGGGAACTTAACTTATGGGACACCTATCATAGCAAGAAAATTTGTGCAAGAAGTGTTTAGATTGCATGGAATTCTTGAAAAGATAATTTCAAAAAAGGATGCACGAGTCACTTCTAGGTTTTGGAAAACCTTGTTTTTTGCACTAGGGACTCAGTTTAGTATAAGCTAAGCATATCATTCAGAATCAGATGGGAAAACGAAAAGGGTAAAACAAGTTTTGGAAGATCTACTTAGGATGTATTGCATGGATCAGGAGTACAAGTGGCAGGATAACTTACCCTTAGTTGAATTTTCTTACAATAACTTATCATTCTTTAATAAATATGGCTCCTTTCAAAGATTTGTATGGCTAAACGTGTCAAACTCCTATAAGTTGGGATAAACATGAGTATCGAGTAAGTCTTGGGCCAAAAATATTGGCTGAAATGGATGAACAAGTTAAATTAGTTAAGCAAAGGTTAGTTGAAGCTAATGATCAACATAAAAGCTATGTTGATGCTAAGAGAGTACCTCATAATTTTTCCTTAGGTGACAAAGTATTGTTGAGAGTGAAACCTCGTAAAAGCTCCATTAAATTTGGAAAGTCTTCTAAGTTAGCCCCACATTATGTTGGACCTTATGAGATTCTAGAGGAAGTGAATCGTGCAGCCTATCGAATTGCATTGCCACCAGCTCTTACCATAATGCATAACTTCCTTAAAAAGTATATACCAAGGGATAATCATGTAATTGATTGGACTACTTTACAGGTATGGACCCTAGAGTAGTAACTCTCAAGCCCATCAAGGTGTTAGGAACATGTAATATATGAGCTTGCGTAACAATGAGGTCTTGTAGTGCAAAGTCTAGTGGGACTAGTACACAAAAGACATAGCTACTTGGGGGGACTATGCATAAATTCAACAAAAGTTTCCTCATATTCTTGATGCTTTTGAGAATGTTGAATAATGTAATGTTAGTTGTTATGTTTTAATAATACCTTAGGACATCAAGGACAATGATTCATAAGGGGGGGGGTATGTTACACCCCAAATGTAGAGTTACTATTTACTAAATTACTACATAGGGTAATATGAATGTAATGTGAATTCTGGAAATAAATAAAGTATGATTGTACCTTGTTATCAATATGAATTTTATCTCATTTGATGCTATCTCATTTCATATTACCTCTGTTGATGTTAATCATGGTGAAATATTGCATATAAGTGAATGAAAGGTTATTGAATTATCATTATTCTAACTTTGGAGATGTTTATGTATATTGCATATATATTGCATATTGTTATGAACAATTAACTATCATGTGGATGTGTTAGTGGATGCAAGTATGTGTTCTATTCCTCTAGGTGAAGGGGGAGTTTCACTCGGGAGAAGATCTTGGCCAGGTAACCGGTAAAATTAAACTATCTGAACATATACACACACCACATTAGAAATATTAAGTTGAGTCAGTTTGAGGGTAATAGGTAAGTCATCCTTAGTCGATATGTCTGCATTTGAGAGTCTTGTTTACTTTTGCGTGCATTTGGTGATGTTTATCTATTTGAGCTTTTGATATCTTTCTTGTACTATTACGATTATATTGAAAAGTGGGATGTATGTGGAAGTATGTTTATATATATGCACATGCATGTCAATGGGATCTAACAACATGTGTATATGTACATGTATAGGTATACCACACGTACACAGATATCAATATGATGGTAACCGTGAATGGCTATATGTGAACGAATATGAACATATATATGTGTATAGTATATACACATATCTAGATGTATATGTATATCAATACATGCATATGTTATATAAAATTTTCTTCTCTCTGAATATTATCATTGTTAACATCATTAAGTCCAGTATCTTGTAAAACTTCTACAAACAAATTTTCCATTTCACTAAAATGTGGATTTGAAGACGTACCTAGATTTGTGCCTATTGAAACATTCTCCATAGCATTAAAAGAGGGATTTGAAGACATACTAGGACTTGTTTGTATAATCATATTATTTTCCAAATTGACTTCTTGCAAATTAGCTTTGTCTATAACCATGGTCTCCTTGATGTTTTTATCTTCAATAGTTGTGGAATTGGATGCTTCAACATTGTTCATTGATCGAATCCTCATTCTTCTATCTCTTTTCCTTTTTGCTTCTTTATCTTTCCTTGCTTGAATTTCTTCAAGATTCAATATCTTCCTATCTTTCCTCTTATTATGAGCTTGTGAACTCATTATTATAAATTTCTCAAGCACAAATGAATGTCAATAGTGAAAGTCTTCCAAAAATTCAATCCAAATTGTAAGTTGAAGACCTATAAAGACAAAAGTATTCCTCTTTTGTTCCTCCAAACGAGTAGAAAACTAACACAATTCCACTTAAAAAATTGTTTACATGATGCCTCCTTTCAAAAATTCAATCCAAATTGCAAGTTGAAGACTTATAAAGGAAAAATTCTTCCCCTTTTGTTCCTCCAAACAAGTAGAAAACTAACACAATTCCACTTAAAATACTATTTACATGATGCCTCCTTTGAAAAATTCAATCCAAAATGCAAGTTGAAGACTTGTGAAGACAAAAGTTGATAGAAAATAGCCCAATTTTTTGTAGTCAGCTGCACATGTGAAGTTGCAAATTTCACAATAAAAGTTTGCCAGTAAAATTTAAAAAAAATGGTAAAAAGAGAAATGGGATCCCATTTTATAATCGGGATCTCGTTTCCATGTCAATGGTTCGAACATTTAATATTGGGAAACAAGATCCTGTTTTGTAAATGGGATCTCGTTTCTAAAATATTAAAATTTCCCTTGCTTTGTGGTTAGCTTTTTGGCTTGTATTTTGGTTTGGGAAAAGCATTAGGGATCCGAACCTAGGCCTTCAACCTGGTTCGACCTACAAGTTGAAGGTCCTGATAATGTCACAAAAAAATAGTTACTTTGGACATATAGATGATGACTGTTTTTGTAGAATTTTTTGACGAAATTAAAACCCATTATAGATGAGAGAGTGCAAATTCTAAATATGTATTTTTTTACAATTGGATTATTTTTTTCTATTTTTCAATTAATTTCTGATGAAATTGGTCCATAAACTTGAAATATTAGGGTTTTTACTATTTTAATAACTTTTTATTGAATTTTTTTTTGTAAAACGAATTACATGAAAATGTACTTCAGAAAATTCTTTTCAATTTAAAAAAAATCAAAAAATGATATTTCAGGTCATCTTATGCGTGATGTACACAACGATTTTTCAAAACGATAAATATGGCTAGTAAAAATTTAACAAAAAAAAAATCAATAAAAAATTACAAAAAAATATCGAAAAATGTGCCTCAGTGAGTTACAAATATTTTCCCAAAAAGATTTAGAAAAATACGATAATTTAGGTCAAAATATGGATGACGTACACATGCATGGTATGGTAAAAAAAAGTGACTTTTAAACAGTGGTTTTTAGAAATGGCTATTGAAAATCAATTTGTAGCATCTGGGTATTGAAATAAATTACATATTTGGAAACTAGAGTCCGAGTACCACATTTTATGATGAGTGATTTTTTTTAAGATCCCATCTCTAAATGTTTCAACTTTTAAGGTCATATGTGTTAATTTTGAAAATCAGGGAAAACACTTCCACTTTTTGCCCAAAAAGTGGACTCAACTTCTTGCCAACACCCATATATATATAAAAAATATTAATAGTGTTGCATATTAATAAATAATAATAAAGTTGTCGACTTTTCTAATGGTTTACAAACTAGTTTTTGAAGTAGGTTTCAAAACCTTCCCTTTTTGTCCATAGCCAACAAAGGTAAAACCACAATCTTAGCCACTCGATAAATATTAACCAAATTAATATTTGATTTGACTCCACCACAATTTTCATCTACTCGATAAACGCAATAAATTTTGTGCATTTTATGAACATTTTCGATGGCTAAGCCACTCTTCATATGTTATATTATATAAAATATTATATTTATATTATTTGTTATATTATATATTGTATTATTTATATATTATATTTATATTATTGTACTCATATTATGATATTATATGTATTATGGTGCAAATCGATAATTGTCGCTCTTTCTTTATTTCCTCTTCTATCATTACTATTCACTGCTCTATGTCATGACTCTCTCGCTTTGTGCCTCTATGGAGTTGATCACTATTTTGAAATACACAGTAGATTGATACTACTACACCAACCATTACTAATATTACTACATGAATAGAAAGGTAGGTGCTCACCACTAGGTGGTACTTGTTTTGAATGTGACAATGTGCTTCTAAACTCTAATTAAAAGCTACAATATGATTTTTTTGAGATTTTTAAAATGTTATATTTAGAGAGGGGTAATCAATACTTGAATGTATCGTACTTGTTAAGTTTCCTCCCTCATGTCATGCACATAATGAAGGAGAAACTTTGTAGTAATTTGGCTTCCATTTATTAACCTAATGTGAAAAGTATGTGGAGCACTCAACATTCAATGTTTTTATGGGAATTAATTTATGTGTACTTATATACCACTAACATGTGTTTATAGGGCGTTCTCTAATGCCCATACATTTTAGTGTGGCCAAGCTACAAAAACATGCCAACATACTTCATTAATTTTAGTAAAGAACTTTGTACACAAATAAAGAATGGATATTTATTCAAAGGAATGAATGATTCAATGTTTTAGTAATTCTCCACTTTAAGATCTTAAGGAGGTTACTCATTCTAGTAAATAATTCTAATTTAAGTGTATGCAATGTGAAGTTTCCCCAAAATCAAGATCACTTAGATTTTATATAGCTTTCATGATAGAGTCCCTTTACTCATCCATTGAAAAACCTTCCTTACAAAGCCCCCTAACCATATCCATAAATAACTAGAAGCTGAAGGTATTTTCATATTATATGAAATGAGGTAGCAAGTTAGATGGTCTTGATTTTTGAGAGAAATTCCATGATTAAATGTGCTCACACCTCTTGAAAAGTGGATAAAAACAAGATAATGAATCTAATTTTAGTGGAAATGTTGGACTTAGAAAAATCTCGTTCGGAACAAGTACTGAAATGGGTACATTTCATAAAAAAAAGTGTACATGTTTAGTAATGGGTCAAACAAGTTGCAGAACATTTTTATAAGTACGAGAGCAAGGGTCTATTTCACTCCCAAACTAAATAACTATTTTATTAAGCGCTGTTCGCTAAAGTCCTCTCACACAGACGTCACCTCTACGTATCGATAAAATCCATGCAAGAAAATTTGAATTCCTGGATCGGCGCCGTCCAATCGTCATGGAAATGCCAGAACGTCCCCGGCAATGGTTCCCACCTCTGCCCGGGGTTGTCGGGTCCTGTCGGTTACCGGCACGCCGGTATCGGTGCCCCAGCTCAAAACTAGCCGATTACCGTTCCCTTGCTCAAATTGGTTGTTTTGGTAACCAGTTTTATTGGCCACGTCAACGATTGGACGGAGGTTTTCATCCCCGTCTCAGCACAGAAGTGAGCGACATGCCATTGAAAATGCAAACTAATGATCAGGTCTTGACATTTGGTTTCGTAGGTTTGGAATGGGGGCAGGGCATATGAAATGAAATGAAAGATTTTAATTACGTTCACGAGGTCACAACAGTCTATGGGACCCAGGAACAGCACAGGACCTCCATCAAAAAAGGGGGATCCTAAGCAATTTGAGTTTTTCACTCGAGGTCAACCCTATGCCGGTGAATTTTGATGATGTAGTTTGCTGATTTGGCCAACCTTTCCTCCTCAAACAGGGTATTTAAATTATCAACTTGTAAGGTGTCCGCATAGCTAGCCCGAATATCATTATACGCTGAGCACTCCATAACAAAATGCCATTCGGTCTCCACCAATCCTATGTCGCAAAATCAACATATTCTTTCTTCTCATTCTTCTTTAGGAATCAACCATCTGCTCGTTTCACATCTAAGATGATGTGAGCTAGTCCGGAGTTGAGCTATCAACATAGTAACGGTGAGATGTTCCCAAATTGGTGCATCCCGCTTTGAGTCGGGTGTCATAGAATGTTTACGATGAGGTTAATGGGGAATGTGGGGTGGAATGTGGGTTCGTCCTCGAGTTCCACTCTTCTAATTGAGAATGTGGGGTGGATGAGGCAAAATGTTAAGTGGATGGGAAAATGGATTATAATCATGTAAGAGTGTCTAAACACAAATGTAGAAATTTAAAGGTATGTAAAAGAGAAAATCAAATATATCATGTGGTCAAAACAACTTGGGTGAAAAAGAGAACACTATGTTTTGCATTTTAACCCCTTGTGACCATAGGCAAAAATATTATGTGGGGGCAAATATAAAGTGGAAGGCTAAAATGCTAATAGCCTAGTTAAGAACTAGTTCACATTGTTTGAGGTGTGAAACAAGAAGATGAAAAATACTCAAGGAGGTGTGGGCAGATAGGATTTGTTGTTTTTGCTCTTTGGGTTTAGTGGAGATAAGAGTGGCATTACATTATGTAGTGTAAGCCTTACGAGGACATTAGGTACAGTCACTCAAATTTGTTAAAAATCAGATCGTTAGTGGCCTTGTTTGAAGAGGAGAAGATTGTTGGAACAACAAGTTACCTGATCAAAATACACAATAGAAGAAACAAAATCAGCAAAGAGTTAGAAAGCAACAAGAAGTAATTGGTGGAGTCGGCAACTGTTTTGTTGTTTGCAAAAGCGGTTCCAATTCTTTTTCTTGGGTCCCATAGACTGGCTAGTCTCGTAGACGTAATTAAAAGGATTCATTCATTCAATCTTCTTCGCATGGATCCCATCATTGACGTTTATCAATTAAATCTCCACCTATGCTCAAACTTCACAGGAGCCTACATGGTCATTTTATTTTAAATTAATTTAAATCATGTACGAATCGAAACTAACTGTTGAAGGATGTTCCCTAAATGTTTACGATGGAGAATATGGGGTGGAATGTGAGTTCATCTCCTCGAGTTTCACTCTTCTAATTCACAAAGTAAACTTAACATGTAAACATGTGAAAATGTTCTAACTAGAAAAAAACCCTATTCACACTAACAATTTATATGAGCCCTTACTAGAAATTTGATGTGCTTAAGTAATGTAATGTGCAAATGGGACCTTAGGAGATAATTTTTTTATTAAAGAAATAACTATTATTGATAATTGTATATTACCACTATAAAAGATTGTAATGTTAATAATTATTATATTTTTGACACTCTAAAATATTTAAATTTTAATTGTTCCAAATTAGCATGTATTATGTTGGATACATTTGCAAGAGTTGAAAATGCTAAGAAAAATACGGAGTGGTTAACAAAACCAGTTTTTTTCATTGCATTTCATGACACAAGCATGCTTATTTCTATTAAATATTGTTAAAATAGATTAAATCCATGACTTTGAATTTGTACTTGTCAATTTCCTAGTTGCTTAATATATATGAAAATAAGTTTAGATTTATTTTATTAATTTTTTTATAAATATCCTTCAGTAAAAGAAATGGTCTCATAGAAAGAGCATTGCATATGGTACCTAAATAGGCCTTGTAGAATGAACATTGGATAAATAAGATCTACATTGAATTAATAGAACTATTGAAAATTTTATATTTCAACAAGTTGAATGGATATACCCAAAATTTTGAAGGAACATGGCTGAAATTTTGTCTTTTTTGTCCAATTTTTTTTTGGTGGTTTTGCAACATAATCTTCATCTCAATTCCTTCAACTTATTACATCTAAGAATATTGATATTTTAAAATGTGCTTGTAGATATTGAATGAGCAATAGCTTAAATATCTACAAGAATATTAAGATTTTATATTTTAATATAAATAACTCAAAAAAATTGGCCTTGAATAATGAGAATTGTATGTAAGATGATTTTTTAATATAGTTGCAAATACTTGAAAAAATTATTTTTATTGTCATTACTCTACAAATGATGACACTATACAAAAGTTAATCTCATTTTTAGTATATTTTTCTAGGATTATGAAGTAACAATTTCTAAGATGTGTTAGTTTTTTAGGCTACAATTAATTATATATAAAATTAATAAATATGAGGTTAGGGTAATTTGCATTGCCATTGAATGTGATAATCAAGGGAAGACATTGCAAATTTGAATCATTATTTGTATTTTTTATCATTACTTGTATTGTAAAGAAAATTATTTGAAAAAGTAAAACATTTCCAACAAAAAATGAATTTAAAAACACGATCAGTCCTTGAGTCCTCAATATATCATGCATATGGATATTACTAGTGATGATTGCTATATTCTCTATTCATTGCAACTATTGTGCTTCCCACTATTAGATGCCTATGTACCATAAAAAAAATTAAGGATGATTGTTACTAGAGACAACTAATTTTTCTATATGCTTGACATTGAGATCTCTTTCTTGAATCAATGCTTCTTTCTGGAGAGCCCCAAATAGTATTTTGGCATGACTCCTAGATATTTGGAATAAGTACTTATTTTAACACCATTTTGGAGATTTTAGAAGAGAACATTGATTTTTTTATAAAAAGGATACCATTTCAATGCTTGAAGACGTAAAGGCCAATTAGTATTGTCTATTGATGCCTTCATGTGCTCTAAAGAAAAACAACCATTGTCTTGACACTTTAACATGCTTAGGTGAATTGTTATTATCTATTAATGTCATGAAGTGCTCTCTTCTAAATTGACTATGTAGGTAAAGGGGCAAGCATCATGCTTCCCATTATTACACGCCCTTTGATTAGATAGAAAATTGAAGAATATTAATATGAGAAGCTTAAATTATTGTTGGATACTATAATATTTGGAGTGCATATATGTTTACATTTGTGTATTTTTATCCTTTATGTTTTAATTATTCTATTTAAAATGAAATTTCTCCTATTTTTTATATTGATTAACTTCAATAGATTTTGAAAAAAAAAAAGAGTTTTAATTATTTTTACATATTCAATGCTTGTTTATTTAAATAAAAGATATATATATATACAAATAATTTTAGTATTCATTTCAAATAAAATGATTAACCAAGTTCAAAATGGATGAGTTTATTTTATTGATTAATTGCTTCTAATTGTATTGTTTATAGATGAATGGGTGAAACATATAGCTTTTTGTACAATTGATGAATAATAAGAAAACAAAAAGTCAAACTTGAATAAATAGACTTGATACTTCTTTCTATCTCAATAACACTTTTGTCTACATTATGTTGATCCAATTCTCACTATTGGATAGAAGTAATATGAAACAAACTAATCATAAATATCTTATGAATTAATGATTGTATTAAAATACCACTTAGAGTTATGTTTTTATTTCATATGATCAATTGAATATATTGACTATCTATTTGTAATAAACTTTTAAGAAATACATGTAAATACATTTTAATAAAAATAGTAAGTCATTTTAAATGGAATGGGTTTGTAATCTAAATTTAATAAATGAAATGATAATGATAAAATTTATTAATTAATAATATTTTTCATATGAAGTCTACTTGTTTATCTTTACAAACTTTCTTATTCATACATTCATAAACATTAAAGCTTTGTTTATATTGAATAGAGGGCTTCTTCCTCATGATGATTATAGGGAGGAGTTTATGAATGGGGTTTCTTGAAAAAACTGGCCAGTGCTGCTGAAATTTTGTAAGAATATTTTTGTAATACAGTTTAAGGTTAAAAATTTAATTTTTAAAAAAATCTTATGAATTTAAAAAAATTCTAATTACATTTTTTTTTTTTTTCTATCCTAAAAATTATATCACTTTTCATAATGATTGGACACTCTTTTTCTAATTGAATTAACTTAAAAACAAATTACAAACAACAATAATAAATACAAATCCATGGATGCTTTACAGTCAACGTACAAGCTGCTGAACAAGACAAAGCAGAGGATAAAGCGTCTGACCATCAAATTACAAAGGACTTCTATGAGCATAAAGCTGATAAAATGTATTGTTTAATGGTGATGTGCAGGAGGTCCTGCATCAGGCTTTGGTTTGGTAGGTTCCAGAAGTGTGCGGCCCTTAACCACTCTCTCCATCGTACCCACCCTTCTCTGTATAACCAAAAGAAAACATTAAAAATGAGAGAGGAAATATTTATTTATGGAAGAAAGCCATATTTAAATACATGGTAATTTGCTGGAATTGGCTCGCATGGCTGAAATTGGGTTGACCTCACTCAAAACATAAAACATATTACATTTGAAACAAAACAAGAGATTTTGCTTTTATGTTTTATATTCTTAATGGAAATGTTGAAAAATATTGCATTGATCATAAATTTTAGTAAAGCTTTAGCTTTCTTTTTCCTTTTCCTAAATATCATTTACGGCTGTTTATTTTCCCTTAACTCCTACTTTAAAATAGCGTGGGAACCTTTTATGAGTTCCTGCTTTTCTGTGAGCGGGATCTTTACCAATAGCAATGCGACCGAAGAAAAACTTGGAATATTTACATGCAGGAAAAAGTAGCTGAGAAGAAAAAGAAAGGCAAGATAATCTTGGCTCTTTCTACCTGAATAAAAGGTTGTTTGTTGAAGCGCTTACTTTGGCCAGCCCACAATTTTTGTCCCCTTCCATCAATAAGACCTCTGCCTAAGAGATCTGCACAAGAGACGATGACACCGCAGGCCTTGTCCACACGCTCTTTAATGTCGTTTATTGTTTCAAAAGCTTTTGGCCGCAGCATTAAATTTGGAGGCGCTTCTTGCTCACTCGGCCCGCTTGCTGATCCATCTAACAGAGCCGAAGCCTCACAGCCCTGTGCAACACCTTTCAACATTTTATACCAACCCAACAAACAAACATAACAAAAGAAATAAATAAATTACTTAAAACCCAACCTGAACAAAACAGTCATGAAAGTGAAGACGTAGCAATCCGGCAGCCTGAGTAATATCCTTCTCTAGATAAAATTTGATCCGTTCCTCGACAACGGGTTCCAGTTTTGGGCAGGTGCTCTTATAAAACGTCCATGAAAGCCCAATTACCAGAGGAGGTTCGGCATTCATAGTCAAAACATTCTCTACTCCAGCGCAAGCAAGCAAACCGGGGAGAGCGAAAATAAAACAAAGCACAGAAACCTTCTCCATTGGAAAAAAATTTACAGAGCTTAGATTTCCCACGGAGGACGGCGGGTATTTAACAGAGGAAAACAATGATGAAAAATGATTCGACAGGGTGTAATAATTTGATGGATAGGTGAAACAAGCGTTTCGTGCAGCGAGCGGATATTTAACATCGGTCGGTGATGCTGAAAAATGATTCCACAGGGCGTAATAATTTGATGAATAGGTGAACCACGCAAATAAGACAATATTGTCCCCATATTTAGTACTAGCCTTCTTTTAGAGTCCATTTGACGATTCGACGTCTCATTATAATAAACTCGTGGCAGATTCGAACTCTTGTACTCGCATAAAGACAGAGAAAGAATCAACACAAGCACAAGGGCGATCATTTTAAATATTCAAAACAAACTTGGGGTTCATGTGGAGTGTTATGTGGATCAAAAATTAATAAAAAGTAGATGTCATTTCAGAAAATTTATGATGGATTAAAAAAAGTTCATTTTGTTTATGTGGAGTTAATTACATGTAGTTTATTTACATCAATATTTCAGATCACACCATGTGATCCACAATGACTTTAAGTCTTAAATGTCCTTTTTCAGAATCTAGATTTGACATCTTAAATTCCCTCTTTTTTAAACTATGGATTTCATACAATAAAATTTCCGTCATCCACAAGCTAAGTATTGTAAAATAAATGAATGTTTGTACCGTAAAATATATTTTTGTATACGTTAAATGATGAAATTTGTTTTCAGCCTCAACAACTCATGGTTTTAATAACAAAAGTTTTAAATCATGTATAGTTATATTAAAAAAATCGTAGATCTTTTTTTTTTTAAATTTATATTTTATAAAGGTGAAAATTGCATATTTTGTACTTCTCTTTGTTGTTTTGTTTTGAGTTTATTTTGATTGGATTATTTTTGGTGTAATAATTAGTGTATAAGTGATTCAACTTCATGTAAAAGCTAACTTTTAATTCAAGTCAACTTGATTCTACTGTATTAAAAGTTGACACATAGTTTCAATCTAACTTGATTCTATTTGTACTCATTCTTAGGACCAATTCTGATTTGTAGTTTACCCACCCTTCATCTAGATTCAAATTTGTAATTGAAGAAGTGATCATCATTTTTTTTTAAACTTTGGGCTTTCAAATTCAAATTTGAATTTGGGATCTAAATGTTCATGTTGTCATAAGTGACTATTATATGTCAACTTGAAGCATGGACTATTTCATTTGTATCCAATAGAATCGTATTTAAGGACTTGCCCTAATTCAATTACACATAAGTGATTAGCCTGTATTCCTACTTGCATAATCATTCAAAGAACATCAATATTGCATCTGCTTGCAGTAGCATCCACAACATACTACATGACTACCTACTATCTTCAACTTTAACATTTCAAACCGTTAAATCAATCTATCCATGAGTTTGACCAAAATAAATATTCCTTGCCTAGAAAGCTCCTAAAAAATACATCACTACCCTACTTAGAAACATACTATAAAAATTGAGGCAAACAAACTCCTTGATAATTTTACTTGGATTATTTCCACACTCACAATTTAGATTCAAATAAAAGATCCAAATCTACACTCGCAAATCTAATTTTGATCAAATTATTACTTTTGATCAAATTATTACAACAATTTAATTTAAATTTCATCATTTTACATATGATATATCTATAAATAAACAAATTTCAATTACAATTCAAAAACTATAATTAAATATTGTACACTATTTAAATAAATCATCAAAAATCAACTAAATTATTATTTTATTTTATTTTTAAATTTTTAAAAAAATCATATAATTTATCACAAACTTAAATTGAATTGTATTATTTATTACTCATGAAAACTTAATTAAATAATTATTTTTTTTACGATATTTATATATCATTTTTAGTAGTATGTTTATGTCTTAGACTATCCTAAAAATGCTATCATATACCATGTGCCCTAAGAACATCGAATAACAAATGGAAGTGCTCTACGATCTTCAAATTTGAGGATAATTGGCTTTAGCGTGGTGATTTCATTTATTTATATAAATGAATAATCACATTATAGAAAAAAAATAACTATTATAACAACATTAAATTAAAATTAAATATAGTCATGATTAGAAATGTAGGTTCGGCACTCAAAGTTAATTCATAATAAAAAATAATTGAAGGATGAAAATTTCAAATAAGACTCTTATTGAGACGTAGTTGAGAATAGATGGATATGTTCAATATGCTTAATGGCGTTTCTATTCTTTCCCAAATTAAACTACATCCATGAGGTTTCTGACACTTCTTATCTTTTCCACGTAGATGCTTTTCGACTCACAAGCATCTTTCCTTGTCATTATTGAAAATAACATATTTATAAACTTACTTTTTAGTCTTACAAGGAGTGCATGAATATGAATTGACTGGTGCAACTTGGATCATCACCGCCTCTTCCTCTCTGTCTCTTTTCAAGGCAAATACAATAAGCTGAATTCACTGGTTTATTTGTCACCATTAAAATGGCAAATGCTTGCAAGTCGGTTTGTCGTTCAAAAGTATTATAATTATTTTTTTAGAGAGTTCCATACTACATAAAATAGTTGATGAGACCATACATAATCTTTTTGCTTTTACCCATTGTTCTTTCATTTCGTTCAATGCTTTTCAACCCCATATAAATTGTCCTTCACCTATAAATGTTTATTTGGTGAATGAGAAAGTATTGTTTAAAATTTGGTTCATTTTTAAATAGGAAGTTTAAATTTAAATCTAAATGTATTTTAATATTATATAATAGTTAGTTATATAACAATATAAATTTATACACATTTTGATTTAAATATAAAATTTGATTTATACAAATAATTATTGTATCATATAATTAGCTATAGATGTTATTTAATAAATTTTCAGATGTTTTTAATCAATTTTTCAATTTCTATTTAATTTTCTTATTTAAAAACAAAATATAAAAATATTTTAACAATTATAATAAAATACCATTAAAAATAGATCCAAAACATTAAAAACCACTTATATACAATTTCCATCATTATAAAATTCATTAAAAAACTAAACAAACATTTTTTAATTTGAAGTCCTCACAACAATCCAATTCCACAAAATAAAATAACATAAAAAATATTTCCATAAAATAAAACAAACCACCAAGATGCAGAACCTACAATCTCAAGGCCAAATCAAAAAATTTAAAAGCACAAAAAATTGGGCGTTGGAGCACTTACAACTGAAGCATTGCTGATTGGTTCTCTTAAAAATATCTCCTTGTCGTTGTAAAAGTATTGATAATCAAACTCAAAATGTTGATTAATCTCAACCTAAAATGCAAATAGCTCAGAAATGCCCCTTGCTGTGATTTTTTGTCTAAAGCAACTCAAAAAAATTCATCAATCTGAGGCTTGTAGCTTCATACTCCGACTCAGATTTGCAGCTCGGTGAAAAGATGGATCTCGTTTAGAAAACTCCCAATGGCAATCCTTCTTCCTCCTCACCATTTCTAGATCAAATGCAATTTGATAGAAAATTACTTGAAGGAATTGAAGTTCTCTGAAGAAAGGCCAACAATTCAATGTTATGATCTTTGTCAAGTTGCACAATGTCAAAATTGGGCCAAATGTTGTGTGTTTGCACTTACTGCAGGAACATGGCTTGGACTATCAATCACATAATTATTAACTTATTCTAAACAACATGAATACATGATTCTTGGGACAATTTTTGAACCTTGAGATATTTGCAAACAAAAAAGTGTTCTTCATGTGAGAGTTGAGAATGTGCCTACATGAATTCAGAAAATAGGCACCAAATAATGGCTCCTTGGTAGATGGTTAATGTTTGAAAATATTGATTAGCAATAATGTTCATAATCTAATTATATAGTAGATAAAAAAAAATTCATGATTGGATTTTGTTGTTATTAGAGGCTAAACAGAAAATACAGTCAAACAATTAAGCCTCATGCAATCCTAAACTAAAATCCATATGGAGACCTTATTAAAGAAATATTTTTTTATTTGAGAAATTTTATGGAATCAAAAGTCAAATTAAGAAAAACGTTGCATACTTTTTGTAGCATCAAAAATTGTCAACTTTGACAATTTCAAACTAGATTTAACTCTCTCATGTGTGCTTGGATCTAGTTATGCATTTAATTACCTGTTTTATAAATATCTTCAGAAATTCAAACAATGGAAATGAAAGGAATCATTTAATATTTTCCCTCGATATTGAAGCTCTTGAAAAGGATGGGTTTGGATTAGGGCACCCCATGCCCTTGTCCAACCCTTTTTTGCTCCATATTGGATATGTCGGTGTCTGTATTTTATTATTTGAAAATTTGAATTCATTTGTTAGCTATCGACATTTGATTTTTGAAAAATTAGAAGAATTATATATAAATACAATTATTTTCACCATTTGAAATCCTAAACAAGTTAGAAATTTTGGAAATTGAAACAAGAGCATAATAAAGCAATTAAGAGTAGTCAAGAGCAGAATTATCAACATTATTGCAACATTCATTTTAGTCAAGCATCATGTCAATCATTCATTATGTTTTTATGTAAGTTTGTTCATGTTTCATGTTTATTTGTTTTGTGAGCACTAACACTTGAAGGACTTTAAATCAAGTAACAATTTCTTTTTGAAGATGATGAGTTCATGACTTCAGTGCATCGAAGAATATAAATCCAAATGGTCAGTTGCACCATTAATCAATCATTACTTATTTATCATTTAGCTTTTACTTCACTGATAGGGGAGAGGGGCCATAGTGGAGTAGGGTCCAATAGTGGGGATAGAAGTAGTCCTCAGTGGGTCTCATAATAGAGCATCTTAATATCCAATTGCAAAACACTTTTTATCCATAAAATACACAAAATAACAAATCATGTGATGCCACATCAGTGCACCAATAAAACATGACTTAGTGCACCACTATCAGTCTCACTTTTCTTTTGGCCCTTTTTGGATACCTCAACAAAAAGCATGTTGATGTGGCATCATATTTGATGATGTGACCCTAAAACGAAATATAGAAGCACATGAGTTGTCAAATAAACTGCTGAACAAAATTGGAATTGATCTTAAATTTTCACATAGAATTTTGAGAAACGCAAAGTTAGAATGCTCCACTATAGGCCCCTCTCCTCTAATAAGTTCTCTTTATACATCATCACATCCATTGTGAAGATAGAAATACCAAAACTACATTTCCAATAAAGCAAAACTCATAAAAGATTCTCATGCTATTTTAAAGCGGAAGCCCTAAATGATATTTAGAAAAAGGAAAAAGGAAAGCAAAAGCTTTACTAAAATTTATGATGAATGCAATATTTTTGAACATTTGCCTTAATAATTAGGAAAAGGAGAGAGCGAAAATCAAACAGAGCACAGGAACAAGCGGGCAGCGAGTATTTAACAGCGGTACGTGAAGGAAAGTATAACATATTAAAATGGAATCCCAAGATCCACTACCCAAACTACTGAAAAATCAAAATGGTTCTGGGTCTACTGATTTGATGGAAGATGTATATATGCATGTGACAGAAATAAGGTTATATACGCGAGACAAACAATAAGACAAACAAGATCAGATCTTGTGCTTCTAATATCAACTTTCGTTCTGTAAATTTGATTTACCTACTCATTGCTCCCATTTCTGTGTTTTTTCTAATAAGCATGCTTCCAACAATTCGCAGTGGCATGCACAAAGTTTCAGTGGCATGGTTCCAACGTTTGTCGTAGATTAACTCGTCATCATCAATAGTAAGTTAAATTTTAAATATTATAATATTTTTGAGATTTTCAAAAATCTTTAAATGACAATACATTGTTATATAATATTCACATTTAATATAAAAATAATTAAATAGAATGTAAATACATTTCTAATTATTCTTTTGTTAGAGAGATAATTATGAAAACTTTAATTTCAAATACATTTCTAATTATTTCTTTTGTTAGATAGATAATTATAAAAGCTTTAATTTCAATTTTATATAATTGTTAAGTTTTTATTGTACTTTAACAATAATAAAGGTCATATATAATACAATAATATATATATATATATATATATATATATATATATATATATTTACTTAATTATTTTATTATAGATCTTTAAGTA
Organism: Sequoiadendron giganteum; assembly: GCA_007115665.2. Lineage (NCBI taxonomy): Eukaryota > Viridiplantae > Streptophyta > Pinopsida > Cupressales > Cupressaceae > Sequoiadendron > Sequoiadendron giganteum. The sequence goes on along the minus strand of CM021104.1, from coordinate 636,465,874 downwards.
ATAATCATACATAAAATTAAAATTTATGAAAATTTTGCATGAAGTTATAAAATTTATACATAATAAATATCATTGCTTCTTTGTTATTTAAAAATAATAAAAATTAATATTTTTATATATAATAACTAGATTTTTCTTATGTAATAAACTCATGGCAAATTCAAATTTGTATACTCCCATAAAGACATAGAAAGGATCAACACAAACAAAAGAGTGGTTATTTTAAATATTAATAGGAGGGTAGGGGAAAGGGGCCTATAGTAGAGCAACAAATTTTGAGGGTCCATGTGGAGTGCCATGTGGATCAAAAATTAATAAAAAATAGATGCCACCTCTGAAATTCTGTGATGGACCCAAAAAAAAACATTTTGCTTATGTGGATGGAATCTACCAAATGTACATCAATGCTACATGGAGAGAATAAAATACATACCCATTTAGATGGATGATCAATTGCTGGTTGGGACCACCCCTAATCAATATGTGGAAAATGAGTGTTATGTGTTTATTATCTTGCATGGCAAGCAAGCTAAGTGCCACCAAATACATCCACTTCCTTGTATTTAACATGTGCCATTTTTTCTTTCCCTCCTAGCCAACCACGTTAACTATGTGTCCCTTCCCATTTAATTGTATGGGATGGTGCCAAATTTTGAAACATTTGAGCATTCAATGCTTTAGAACCTCACTTTTCTCACTCACCAACACCCCACTATTGAGACATTTCTTCTCTAGTGTGTTTTTTAGTAGGAACCATAACATGTTTGGCTCTGCTCTATATTCACTAAGTCTTTTGTGAAAGGAATGGTCACAAATTTTGGTTTTGTGCTCATTGCTCCTTTTCAATACCATTTTGTTTGCTAAGGTGAGGATGGACCAATAAAATGGTAGCAAAATCTTCTTAATATACATCAACATTTCTCTATTTTTCATTTGGTTATGTTGAATACCCCCTCATTTAATTTTTTGTAGGTTTCACAAAATAATGGAATGGTCGCCAATGTTGCATCATTCATTGTTGCTCTTCTAGGTTGTCGTGGAGTGGTGCTCCAACCAACTAAGAATTCTACGCCTCACTAAGACAATGAACCATAATAAACACGTTGTGGGTGCTTCTTTCATTAATAGTTTTTTGTTTTAAATGTTTACCTCTTCTTTGCATCCGCTAACTTGATTATTCTCTGGTTTTGTGGGTTCTTCTTTCACTAATGTTTTTCTAGTTTTTAATTTTGTTTAAAATTTTATAATTTCAAGTTGAATCTGTGAGGCTTATTGCATCTTTAACTCTATAGAAAAAATATTCAAACATGTTGTTTGAAGGTGTTTATGAAAACATGCATGTTTTATGTTCATAAACATATTTACTATTCATGTGAATTCTAGTCTTTTTGTTAGAGCATCATTGTGACTTACCATTTAAGTTATAAATATATGTTTACAATTCTATGAATTCATTATGCAAAGGATTTTTCAATAGTTTTATTGTTTATCGATAATATTGTAAAGTTGATTCATTTCATTAAATTATGTGAATGTTATTGTGTTTAATAATGTCTAACATGCTTCTTTAAACCCCTACTAGGTTTAGGGTTTTCTTGCAATTATTCAAGGGGTTATTATTAGAGTTTATGTGTTGTTCATATGTTTCTTTTATTCTGTAATATATTTATTATGTCAAATAAACTTAATAAAACTTAATAATGATTTATGTAAACATTTCAAAGATAAGGTATTTCTAAATATTTCTTTAAATTTACAAAAAAAAAAGTATTAGGAAGTAGTGCATGTCTTAGTAAATCATCATATTAATAGTAATTTATAATTTATTAATTATTAGGGTTATCCTACATTCATGGTTTTCTTAGAGTAAGTAGAAAAGGATGGGGGACCAAAAAGGGGTCTTAAGTGGCCACTTTTTTTTTCTTCTCAAAATAAGAAATACTGACCTTGGATGAGAAATTGAGGATAGTTACACTCAAAATTTTAATATGCAACAAAAACAATGTAGCAAGTGCTCCAAGTCTTCTTTCTAAACTATTTTTTTTTTTTTTTAAATGGTATAGATTAAGGGGTTCAAAAGAGGGGGCCACAAAAATTGGTGCTTTTTTTCATCAAAAAACATAACATAGCAATTTTTGTGGCTCCCTCAAAAGGTTAACTTTTTTTGGTATTTTTAAAACCGCTTTGGCGAGAAATTAGCTAACATCATTTACTTTATGCCTAATTTTTATGATAATTTTTTAATGAATATTTATTTTTTTACTAATTTTCAAAGTGGATACATCTTGAAAAATAGAATTTTGACCATGCTACCCCTATAAATTTCATAAACTAATTGAAAGTATAGATTTTTTAGTCTAAGCATCTTTTATATTGTGACCATATAGATTTTTCATTCAAAGTATATTGTGATATTCCTGGCACGATTGATCATGGAGTTGCTGCAACAATAGCCAGCTCTGATCCTTTGGTAGAGGTATGCGAAAAATTAGAATAATATAGATTTTTTATTCTAAACATATTTTCTAGTTTTCATCACCAATTCATCATCATTTAGGTTGTTTAGAATAATATAGATTTATTAGTCTAAGCATCTTTTCTATTGTGACCATATAGATTTGTCATTCGAAGTATATTGTGATGTTCCTGACACGATTGATCATGGAGCTATTGCAACAATATCCAGTTCTGATCCTTTCGTAGAGGTATGCAACAGATTTGAATAATATAGATTTGTTATTCTAAGCATCTTTTCTAGTTTGCATTACCATTTCATCATCAATTAGGTTGTTTAGAATAATATAGATTTATTATTCTAAGCATCTTTTCTAGTTTTCATTACCATTTCATCATCACTTAGGTAGTTTAGAATAATATAGATCTATTATTTTAAGTATATTTTCTATTGTATGTAGTTTAACTACTACCTTGATGGTTTGTACAGGTGTTTTTCACTCCAAAACGTCAATGTGCTACTATTGTGGAAGAGTGTTCTGACTGCAAAGGCAACACATGATATATTTCCTTCCCCTGCTAGGAAATGACTATGTATTAGGGTCGTTTGTTGTATGCCGATGTGGTATTTTGTAAATCCTATATTTGATAGTAATTATTAAATGATAATATCATGCATATTATGTATACTTTATGCGTATTCAAGTGTATACTTGGTCACTTATGAGTATTCCAATGTATACTTTACAACCTACGTGTTTTCATGCGTAAACTTTGTATTCATGTTTGTTGTAACATCCCCAAAACCGGGTAAACAAAAAATTTTCTAATTTCACTAATAAGATACAAGGAAATACAATTAAATGACAAAGTAAATAACTTTTCTTTTCATTCTAATTGAACATTTCATCATAAAGAAATAAAAGACATGATACATCATTGTTCTATTTTCCAAGTAAATAACAGAGTACGCTTTCATGATTTCTTTTCTTCAAAATAAAAAGCAAGGTAAGAATCTTACAAGTTTCAAACATAGCTCGGAAGCTTTTGAGCAAATAGGAATAAGACTGTCCAGGATCTTCCCTTTCAAACCTTGGTTCATCAGAAGTCTTAAGGTGGAGGGGAAACATCACTCAGGTGCTTTTCCACCAACCACGGACTTATATTGCGGTCCCCCGCACGTTTACTGTTAAGTAGACGGCCCTCCCTTCTTCGAGGAGATTGGTTGGGTAACCGGTTCTGTATGACCAACTGAGCATAGTGTGTAATCCTACATAACTAAATCCTTGTGTCCTCACAATCTCAATCTAGCATGTAACCTGGATTACTGTGAACTGACAGTGTAATTCGTCTCACAGTCTAAGTGGACGTTAGGTATACTACACTACTTTGGCCAAAGCATTTCGGCAGTACTTATACTGACGGTCATCTATCACTTGCACTAAGTCAGGTTTGGTTTGACTTAAGGCTGCCTTATCCTACGCGTAGGTTGAGTCCTTCAGTGGGTAGTCAATCACCCTAGACTTCCTACTTCAACTACTTAAACAGGAAATGGAGTACAGTCAACAAGGGGTCCCTCTGGTACTTCCCAACATGGAAATCTATATCCATGGAGTACGTAGCTTTCTCTAGTTAACCTATTTAACTCTAAAGCTTTAGACTACCTTGGTTCTGAATCCACCCTCGTCCTAGTATTTAGTAACTAATCCCTTTCCTTTACTTAAGGAATTCAAACAGTATTCAAGCAATACAAATTATAAGGTACTTTACTAAAAGCAAAACAAATATTTCCCTTTCAAATTCATCTATGATTTCAAATGATTCGTTTCAACATGCTTTTAAGTTATTCCAATTCATCAAGTTCTCTAAGCTATTTCAAAAGCTTTTCTAAGGAAATTAAACTATTCCCCAATTTGACCAGCTCTTTAAGCTATCTATTAAATTCAATAAGCCTTTTTTTAAGGAATTAAACTATTCCCAATTCAGCAATTTCATAGAACATAGAGGTTTCTTTTTATTTTTCCTTTCATAAAGCAAGACATAATCAAGCAATCTAATCATGCAATTTAAAATAAATAACAGAAAATCTATCAACATATATCTCATGCCTGATTTCCTTTTGCGTATGAGCTTGATCGGTGACTTCGATCCCTGCTCCACCGTCCTTCGCAGCCTTCTCTTAACTTAAGCAAAAACTACTTTCAGGTAAATGCAAAAAGTGTTCTCAGCAATACTGTCTCTCAGCAATATTGTCTCAATTGCAAATGATTTTCACAAAATGGCAATGGCTTTCACAAAAATGGCAATGGCTTTCATAAAAATGGCAATGGCTCTCATAGAATGACAATGGCTTTTATAAAATTTGAATTCCAAAACACAGAAATACCACAGCACTGTATTTCGAATTTTCCAAGGCAAGAAGAGTGAAATGAAAAGATTGAGTGTCTTTCAACAATGAGTGAGAACCTATTTATAGGTTTCGAATTCTCATGTTTCCTACCTTGTAGGCATGAGAATTCGACACCTCTCATTTTGAAAATGTCAAAATTCGCAGTGGCAGTCACACAGCAAAAGAGTTGATGATTCTTCATAATTTCTCAAGAATGTTTCAACATATCACATGCCAAATTCGTGGATTAACCACGTACAGGTTTAGTCACTGGGAAAAGCCCTAAAAAATGGCGAACTGAAGAACAAATGGCGCTTTGGATTTTGCTGCTGAAAACGTCAAGGTTACGCACCCACAGTTCATGCCTCCTTCCACCCACGCGTCCCAGACCGGTGGCGTTCAAGCATCCGCGACCAGGTCTAAGCTACGCGAGCTGGGCGCGGATTATTCTCCTTAGTTTTCCACTGTTTTCTGGTTTAACAGTCGCGCGATTTCTTCCCATGAAGAAATCCGCGATTTTACTCAAACATTAACTTTAAATTTTTAAACAGTCTATAGTTCAGCATTTCGAAATTCTTTTTCCTTTTTATATTTTCCAAGTATTTCAATATTTCGAAATTCCTTTGTATGGTTTGCAAAGTATTTACCAAAGACTATGAAAGTTTTATTACCTTTATTTCCAAGGTAAATAAACTCAAATTCCTTTATAAGCTAAATGTAAATTTAAATGCCAAAGATTTATAGTTTATACAAAATCTTTCCAAAGTTTTAGATATTTTAATATTTTCATTAAAATGTATTAATATATTTTATATTATATTCAATACAATATTATTATAGTTTTTAACTTACCTTTCTTTTAATATATAATATATAAATATATCTATATAATATTCAAAATATTACATTAGATATATTAATATATTATATTACCGATAAAACTATAATAACATCGATATTAAATATATTATTAAATATATTAATTAACTTACCCAGTTTACACTTAAACATATCTATACATGTTTATTTTCAAATCTCCAATTACGTGTATTATAGGCCAGTCAGAGCACCTCTAATGGACGTAATTGCATAAACACGTATTTATACATTTAACCGTAAATTCCAGGCATCAGTAACTTATCAGTTCACATTTCACATTCAAGGCTCACAGAACAGTAAGTCAGTCAATCAAGGAACACCACTCATAAAGCATGAAGAAGTAATCATAACTCCTAAGCCTAAGGATGACTTATCATGACAACTTAATCTGACTCAGTTCCTAAAATCCTCAGTGAAGTGTGTGTATGCTCATACGATCAACTTTACCGGTTAGTCGACCAAGTTCCTCTTCCTGAGTGATATTTCCCCTCCACCTGGAGGAATAGCTCCTGTTCCTGCATCCATGGCACAAAACCACGGCAGTCAAATGCTCACAATATTTGCAGTATATATATAAATCAAATATATAAAACAAGACTAATTATTTTCCTCTATTCATTGTTTTATTCAAGAATAACATCAATCAAGAATACAGAATGAGCCAAACATAACATGTAAACAGGATTTCATATTGTCAACAAAATTCAATCACATTTATTCATTCAAAACCTTCCTTACAATCAGAATGCTCTAAGCATTACTAGAATAGTAACTATACAAATTCTGGGGTGTAACATACTCCCCCCCTTATGATTCATCGTCCTCGATGACCAAAGGTATTATTCAAAGCATAAAACTAAACAAAATCTTTATTGTTCAGCATTCTCAAAAATTTCAAGAATGTCAGGAAATCTTCTACGGATTTCCGTATAGTCCTCCCAAGTTGCTGAGTCTTCCGCATACTGGTCCCACTAAACCTTGCATTGTGAGACTTCACGGTTACGTAAGTGTAGCTTATGTATTTCCAGCACCTTGACGGGCTCGAGAGTTATTACTCCTGGATCCCTTACCTGTAAGGCAGTCCAATCAATAACATGATTATCTCCAGCAATATACTTTTTAAGGTAAGATACATGGAAGACATTATGCATTCTAGCAAGAGCGGGTGGCAAAGCGATTCGGTAAGCTACAGGGTTTACTTCTTCTAAGACTTCAAATGGTCCAACATAACGTGGAGCCAATTTAGAATTCTTTCCAAAGTTAATGGAACTTTTGTGAGGTTTCACTCTCAAAAGTACCTTGTCACCTATGACAAAACTTCATGGCATTCTCTTAGCATCTGCATAACTTTTCTGTCGACTGTTAGCCTCTGCTAACCTTTGCTTAATAATCTTAACTTGTTCTTCCATTTCTGCTAACATTTCTGGCCCAAGACTTACTCGATCCTCAAGTTTATCCCAACTTATAGGAGTTCGACACTTTCGACCATACAAAGCTTCAAAAGGAGCCATTTTAATTGTAGAATGATACGAGTTATTATATGCAAATTCAACCAAGGATAAATAGTCTTCCCACTTATATTGCTGATCCATGCAATATACCCTAAGTAGGTCTTCCATAACTTGATTTACCCTCTCAGTTTTCCCATCCGTTTCCGGATGATATGCCGAGCTAATGTTTAACTGCGTTCCCAATGCAGAAAACAAGGTTTGCCAAAACCTAGAAGTGATGCGTGCATCCCTATCCGATATAATCTTCTCTGGAATACCATGCAACCTAAAAACTTCTTGTACTAACTTTCTTGCTATGACCGGTGCTCCATCGGTTAGATTCCCTGGTATGAAGTGTGCTACCTTAGTTAGCCTGTCCACTACTACCAAAATGGCGTTATGCTTGTTCCTAGACATTGGCAATCCTTGCACAAAATCCATACTTATAACCTGCCATTTCCTTTCAGGAATATCATGAGGATACAACAATCCTGCTGGATGATGATGTTCAGCTTTTACTCTTTGACATTCAAGGCATTGAGCTACATAATTTGCGGCATCACCTTTCATTCCTTTCCAGAAATATAATGGTTTCACATCAGCCATCATTTTGGTTACTCCAGGATGTCCAGAATATGGTGCCTCATGAATTTCTTTCCATACAAGATTTCTCAATTCTTTGATATCAGGCACATACATCCTATCCTTGTACCTTAGTACTCCACTGGATTCGAATTGATACCCTTCATACCTAGAGTCTAAAGGATTCTTAATGAGTGCCTGCTTAACCTGTAAGTAAAATTCATCCTCTTTGCATTTCAAAAGCACTTGTTCCTTGAAGTCGCTTTGAATTGTCACAATAGATGCAATATGGCGTCTTCTACTTAAGGCATCAGCAACTCTATTTTCCTTTCCTTTAATATAATTAATATTAAAGTCATAATCTGCTATTAACTCCAACCATCTTCTCTGTCTAGCATTTAGATTAGGTTGAGTAAAGAGATATCTTAAACCAATGTGATCTGTTTTCAATTCAAATGGCTTCCCGAGCAAGTAGTGTCTCCACATTTGTAAAGCATGTACTACTGCTGCCAACTCTAAATCATGCGAAGCATAATTCATTTCATATGGCTTTAATTTCCTGGACTCGTAAGCAATTACTTGTCCTTCTTGCATCAAGACACCTCCTAATCCTTCTCCACAAGCATCAGTTATGACTGTGAAGCTTCCTTCAGGATCTGGTACTTTTAGAATTGGTGCGGTGGTTAACTTTTCCTTGAGAAGATCAAACGCCTCTTGGCACTTCTCATTCCAGGCAAATCTCTTACCTTTCTTTTGTAAAGATGTTATAGGGAAAGCAATTTTTGAAAAGTTTTCCACAAACTTCCTATAATATCCAGCTAATCCCATAAAACTCCTTACTTCAGACACGCTCTTGGGTACAGGCCATTGCATAACTGCTTCTATTTTTGCTGGGTCTACTGCTATTCCTTCAGCTGAAATAACATGGCCCAAATAGTGCACTCTTTCTTGAAAGAAAGTACACTTGGACAGTTTCCCATAAAGCTTGTGCTCTCTTAACCTTTGTAACACCATCTCAAGATGTTTACAATGTTCTTCTTCATTCTTGGAGTAAATCAATATGTCGTCTAGAAAGACTAACACAAATTTGTCCAAGTAATCTCTGAATACGCTATTCATGAGATTCATGAAGGCTGCAGGCACATTAGTTAAACCGAATGGTAGAACTGTGAACTCATAATGTCCATAGCGAGTTCTAAATGCTGTTTTGAAAATATCTTCATCCTTCACTCTCAGCTGGTGATATCCGGATCTCAGATCTATCTTTGAAAATACAGCTGCACCTTTCATTTGATCAAAGAGGTCATCAATACGTGGCAACGGGTACTTGTTCTTTATCGTTGCTTTGTTTAGCATTCGATAATCGATGCATAAACGTAATGTACCATCCTTCTTTTTGACAAATATTACTGGTGCTCCCCATGGTGATACGCTAGGTCGTATTAACCCTTTGGACAGCAATTCATCCAACTGTGCCTTCAATTCCATGAGCTCAGTTGTAGTCATTCTGTAAGGTACCTTAGATACTGGTTCAGATCCTGGCACAATGTCGATTGAAAAATCGAACACTCTCTTTGGAGGAAGACCTGGTAGTTCCTCTGGAAATACATCAGCATAGTCTCTTAAGATAGGATACTTCTCCATATCTGATCTGCCTGTTTCTTCCATCTCTCCATCTTCAAGTTCTTGAGAACTTTGAAACACAGAGTTTCCATCTTCTTGGCCTAGTTTCTCAATTTTGACTGCAAAAAGTTGACAACCTTTCTTCTTGGCTTTCATCAGCTGCATTGCTGTGATCTGCCGAACAGTCACTTTCCTGGGTATCCCTTGGATTTCTACAAGGTTTCCTAAATCATCAAGGCATTTTACAGTCTTGGCTTGGCAATCTAAAATAGCCCTATGTCTCCACAGCCAATTCATTCCTAAGATTACATCATAGGACCCTAGAGGTGCGACATATAGGTTAACCTCAGTGGCAAAGTTGGGTAATTCTAACCTAGCCTCAAATAGACATTGGTCAACCCTTGCTCTTGTTTGGTTTGCATACTCTACATTCCATGCCTTTTCCATGTATCCTGCCTTCCTAGACAATTGTCTAGTTACCTTAGGAGAAACAAAATTTTCAGTTGCACCAGTGTCGATTAAAACAGAAATAGGTAATCCGAAAAGGTTACCTTGAACTTCGATCGGGGTGATTTGATGGTCCGCCTGCCGATCGTCCACTGCAGCATGAATCCTCTGCTGGAACATCGCCTGCTGCGAAGGCAAAGCATTTCCTCGTGACTGAGAGCTAGAAGTCTTATCAGGGCACTCACTTGCATAGTGGTTTCCCTTACAGATAAAACATCCATCCCTTGGTCCTTTCTTTTCAGGAATTATTCCTGACTTGCTTGTTCCATTTCCATCCTTGTTGGTGGTGTCATTCCTTTTCCTGTCTCCCTTGAAATCTTTTCCATTGAAGCGAGACCGCTTCCCTTTTTGCTTTCTGGAAGTGAAAGTGGAGTCTTCCTTCCTTGATGCCGTCTTGTTGCTCCCATCACTGTCCTTCCTCTGATCCTTCCTATCTTGATAGTAGGAATCTGCCCTAAGCTTCTGTTCTTGACGGATAGCTTTTTCATATACAAGGTCCATAGTGGTTGGACCATGCATGTCAACCTCTCTTCCTATCCGATGATTTAAACCTAGAATGAACTTCCGAATTCGGAATCGTTCATCCTTGAGATAAACTGGCACATAGCGGATAAGGCGAGTAAATTTCTCCCAGTACTCGTGAACCGTCATGGTTCCTTGTTTCAGCTCCTGGAAGTCGGACAATTTCTGATCATAATACAGTTGAGGCAACCACCGGTTACGGAAGATTTCAACAAACTCGTTCCAAGTTAACTTCCATGAACTTAGGTTGAGCTCCAGCTTTTTATTCATCCACCAGTTAGAAGCTTCTCCAGCCAACTGGTAGGCTCCCCAAGCAGCCTTGGTGACTTCATCGTAATCTCGGATTTCGAAGTACTTTTCCATTTGGACAAGCCATGCTTCGGCTTCGTCACCCCCAGCAGTTCCATTGAACTTGGGTGGATAAATCTTCTTCATATCCCTTGTTAATTCTCGGGATATCATCTTTCTGTTCTTATCCCTGGAATTGGTAGGAGACTTCTCTCTTTCTTCATGGTGTGAAGAATTTTCTTCTAACTCTTCTATAGTTATATCTTTTTCTCCTTTATCCTTGGCTCTTTCCTGCTCAAGGTTGGCTAGTCTAGCCAATATCTGGTCTAGCTTAGCTTCCATCTCAGCCGGTGGCAATTCTTCTTGCTGATTTGCTTTGGATTTATTTCGATTTCTTTCATATACTTGAACCATAAGTTAAAGAAATTATAACCTGAAATTTAATTTCAAGTTAGATTAATTTTTACTTTACTACTAAGTAAACATATAATCAAGCACCCTTCAAACAAACAGAAAATTTTCTAATTTCACTAATAAGATACAAGGAAATACAATTAAATGACAAAGTAAATAACTTTTCTTTTCATTCTAATTGAACATTTCATCATAAAGAAATAAAAGACATGATACATCATTGTTCTATTTTCCAAGTAAATAACAGAGTACGCTTTCATGATTTCTTTTCTTCAAAATAAAAAGCAAGGTAAGAATCTTACAAGTTTCAAACATAGCTCGGAAGCTTTTGAGCAAATAGGAATAAGACTGTCCAGGATCTTCCCTTTCAAACCTTGGTTCATCAGAAGTCTTAAGGTGGAGGGGAAACATCACTCAGGTGCTTTTCCACCAACCACGGACTTATATTGCGGTCCCCCGCACGTTTACTGTTAAGTAGACGGCCCTCCCTTCTTCGAGGAGATTGGTTGGGTAACCGGTTCTGTATGACCAACTGAGCATAGTGTGTAATCCTACATAACTAAATCCTTGTGTCCTCACAATCTCAATCTAGCATGTAACCTGGATTACTGTGAACTGACAGTGTAATTCGTCTCACAGTCTAAGTGGACGTTAGGTATACTACACTACTTTGGCCAAAGCATTTCGGCAGTACTTATACTGACGGTCATCTATCACTTGCACTAAGTCAGGTTTGGTTTGACTTAAGGCTGCCTTATCCTACGCGTAGGTTGAGTCCTTCAGTGGGTAGTCAATCACCCTAGACTTCCTACTTCAACTACTTAAACAGGAAATGGAGTACAGTCAACAAGGGGTCCCTCTGGTACTTCCCAACATGGAAATCTATATCCATGGAGTACGTAGCTTTCTCTAGTTAACCTATTTAACTCTAAAGCTTTAGACTACCTTGGTTCTGAATCCACCCTCGTCCTAGTATTTAGTAACTAATCCCTTTCCTTTACTTAAGGAATTCAAACAGTATTCAAGCAATACAAATTATAAGGTACTTTACTAAAAGCAAAACAAATATTTCCCTTTCAAATTCATCTATGATTTCAAATGATTCGTTTCAACATGCTTTTAAGTTATTCCAATTCATCAAGTTCTCTAAGCTATTTCAAAAGCTTTTCTAAGGAAATTAAACTATTCCCCAATTTGACCAGCTCTTTAAGCTATCTATTAAATTCAATAAGCCTTTTTTTAAGGAATTAAACTATTCCCAATTCAGCAATTTCATAGAACATAGAGGTTTCTTTTTATTTTTCCTTTCATAAAGCAAGACATAATCAAGCAATCTAATCATGCAATTTAAAATAAATAACAGAAAATCTATCAACATATATCTCATGCCTGATTTCCTTTTGTGTATGAGCTTGATCGGTGACTTCGATCCCTGCTCCACCGTCCTTCGCAGCCTTCTCTTAACTTAAGCAAAAACTACTTTCAGGTAAATGCAAAAAGTGTTCTCAGCAATACTGTCTCTCAGCAATATTGTCTCAATTGCAAATGATTTTCACAAAATGGCAATGGCTTTCACAAAAATGGCAATGGCTTTCATAAAAATGGCAATGGCTCTCATAGAATGACAATGGCTTTTATAAAATTTGAATTCCAAAACACAGAAATACCACAGCACTGTATTTCGAATTTTCCAAGGCAAGAAGAGTGAAATGAAAAGATTGAGTGTCTTTCAACAATGAGTGAGAACCTATTTATAGGTTTCGAATTCTCATGTTTCCTACCTTGTAGGCATGAGAATTCGACACCTCTCATTTTGAAAATGTCAAAATTCGCAGTGGCAGTCACACAGCAAAAGAGTTGATGATTCTTCATAATTTCTCAAGAATGTTTCAACATATCACATGCCAAATTCGTGGATTAACCACGTACAGGTTTAGTCACTGGGAAAAGCCCTAAAAAATGGCGAACTGAAGAACAAATGGCATTTTGGATTTTGCTGCTGAAAACGTCAAGGTTACGCACCCACAGTTCATGCCTCCTTCCACCCACGCGTCCCAGACCGGTGGCGTTCAAGCATCCGCGACCAGGTCTAAGCTACGCGAGCTGGGCGCGGATTATTCTCCTTGGTTTTCCACTGTTTTCTGGTTTAACAGTCGCGCGATTTCTTCCCATGAAGAAATCCGCGATTTTACTCAAACATTAACTTTAAATTTTTAAACAGTCTATAGTTCAGCATTTCGAAATTCTTTTTCCTTTTATATTTTCCAAGTATTTCAATATTTCGAAATTCCTTTGTATGGTTTGCAAAGTATTTACCAAAGACTATGAAAGTTTTATTACCTTTATTTCCAAGGTAAATAAACTCAAATTCCTTTATAAGCTAAATGTAAATTTAAATGCCAAAGATTTATAGTTTATACAAAATCTTTCCAAAGTTTTAGATATTTTAATATTTTCATTAAAATATATTAATATATTTTATATTATATTCAATACAATATTATTATAGTTTTTAACTTACCTTTCTTTTAATATATAATATATAAATATATCTATATAATATTCAAAATATTACATTAGATATATTAATATATTATATTACCGATAAAACTATAATAACATCGATATTAAATATATTATTAAATATATTAATTAACTTACCCAGTTTACACTTAAACATATCTATACATGTTTATTTTCAAATCTCCAATTACGTGTATTATAGGCCAGTCAGAGCACCTCTAATGGACGTAATTGCATAAACACGTATTTATACATTTAACCGTAAATTGCAGGCATCAGTAACTTATTAGTTCACATTTCACATACAAGGCTCACAGAACAGTAAGTCAGTCAATCAAGGAACACCACTCATAAAGCATGAAGAAGTAATCATAACTCCTAAGCCTAAGGATGACTTATCATGACAACTTAATCTGACTCAGTTCCTAAAATCCTCAGTGAAGTGTGTGTATGCTCATACGATCAACTTTACCGGTTAGTCGACCAAGTTCCTCTTCCTGAGTGATATTTCCCCTCCACCTGGAGGAATAGCTCCTGTTCTTGCATCCATGGCACAAAACCACGGCAGTCAAATGCTCACAATATTTGCAGTATATATATATAAATCAAATATATAAAACAAGACTAATTATTTTCCTCTATTCATTGTTTTATTCAAGAATAACATCAATCAAGAATACAAAATGAGCCAAACATAACATGTAAACAGGATTTCATATTGTCAACAAAATTCAATCACATTTATTCATTCAAAACCTTCCTTACAATCAGAATGCTCTAAGCATTACTAGAATAGTAACTATACAAATTCCGGGGTGTAACATTTGTAGTTCATGAATTAAGTGTATTTGAGTAAATGATTCACTTATTCACTTACTCATGAGGAGAAAAATGAACCCTAAACCCTTTTGCACCTTTATGTACCGCATCCATCTAACCCTTTTTCCATCAACTAAAAACTTGACACCATTGGAAAACACCTTAGAGATATAAAAAACCAAGAGAGGTTATTGTAGAAGATCCCTAAGTGATCCCATAGAATCAATTTTTTTTTCTAGGTGGCACAATTCTCTGAGTAATAGCTCATCAAAGATTGCTTCCTTTTAGCACTTTGTACTCTTAAGGAAAATTCCCAGTCCAATGTAGCTCAAAGTAATTTGACATGTTTGGGTGCAAAAGAGGACCATGCCTAGCATAAATATACCCATCCAAACATATTGGAATATTCTGGTTGGTCATACAAGTTGCAGAACAAAAGTTACACCACTTTGCAACTTTACATTGCTTGCATCTGATAACTTTTTCCTCAACTAAAAATGCGTCACCACGAAAAATGCCTCTGAGACAACAAAAACTGAGAGAGGTTATTGAAGGGGGTCCCAACACGATCCCATAGCCTTAGATAAATAGTTTGTAAGCATCATGAGTTCTGAGTAATAGCCTATCAAAGATTGTTGTCTTTTAGCACTTTGGACTCTTAAGGGAAATCGTCGATCCAATGTAGCTTGGAGTGGTTCGGCATGTTTGGGTGCAAAAGAGTACCATGCCTAGTGTAAATGTACCCATCCGAACATGTTGGAATAGTTCATTTGGTCGTACGAGTTGCAGAACAAAAGTTATACCTCTTTGCAACTTTATACTACTTGCATTTGACAACTTTTTTCTCAACTAAAAACTCGTCACCACGGGAAAAAACCTTTCAAATAGAAAAAACCGACAGAGGTTATTGAATAGGGTCTCAACACGATCCCATAGCCTCATACATAGAGTATTTAAGCATCATGGTTTCTGAAAAATAACCCGTCAAAGATTGCTACCTTTTAGCACTTTGGACTCTTAAGGGAAATCATCAGTCCAATGTAGCTCGGAGTGGTTCGATGTGTTTGGGTGAAAAAGAGAACCACTCCTGGTGTTAACGTACCCATTTGGATGTGTTGGAATAGTTTGTTTGGTCTTATGAGTTGCAAAATGAAAGTTGCACCACTTTGCAACATTACACTGCTTGCATCTGACAACTGTTTCCTTGACTGAAAACTCATCACCATGGGAAAACGCCTCTGAGATAGAAAAAACTGAGATATTTTATTGAAGAGGGTCCCAACACGATCCCATAGCCTCAGATGGAGAGTTTGTAAGCATTACGATTTTTGAGAAATAGCCCAGCCAAGATTGCTACCTTTTAGCACTTTGGACTCAAGGGAAATTGTCACTCCAATATAGCTTGGAGTGATTCAGCGTGTTTGGGTGCAAAAGAGGACCATGCCTAGCATAAAATTACCCATTTGGACATGTTCGAATAGTCCCTTTGGTCGTATGAGTTGCAAAATGAAAGTTGCACCACTTTGCAAAATGAAAGTTGCACCACTTTACAAAATGAAATTTGCACCACTTTGCAACTTTACACTACTTGCATTTGACAACTTTTTCCTCAACTAAAAACTCATCACCACGGAAAAATTCCTTTGAGATAGAAAAATCCGAGAGAGGTTATTGGAGAGGGTCCTAACACAATCCCATATCCTTAAACAGAGAGTCTGTAAGTGTCATAGTTTTTGAGAAATAGCTCATCAAAGGTTGTTGCCTTTTAGCACTTTGGACTCAAGGGAAATCATTGGTCCAATGTAGCTCAGAGTGATTCAACATGTTTGGGTGCAAAATAGAACCATTTCTATTGTAAATGTACCCATATAGATGTGTTGGAATAGTCTGTTTAGTTGTATGAGTTATAGAACGAAAGTTGTACCACTTTGCAACTTTACATTGTTTGCATCTGACAACTTTTTCCTCAATTGAAAACTCATCACCACAGGAGAATGCCTCTAATATAACAAAAATTGAGAGAGGTTATTGAAGAGGGTCCCAACAGGATCCTGTAGCCTTAGATGAAGAGTTTGTAAGCATCGCGGTTTCTGAGTAATAGCCCATCAAATATTGTTACCTTTTAGCACTTTGGACTCTTAAAGGAAATTGCCAGTCCAATGTAGATCAGAGTGATTCAGTGTGTTTAGATGTGAAAGAGGACCATGCCTAGAATAAACATACCCATCTAGATGTGTTGGATCAGTCTATTTTGTCGTACGAGTTGCAAAATGAAAGTTAAACCACTTTGTAACTTTACACTGCTTGCATTTGACAACTTTTTCCTCAACTAAAAACTCGTCACCATAGAAAAATGCCTCGGAGATAGCAAAAATTGAGAGAGTTTATTGAAGATGGTCTCAACACAATCTCATAGCCTTAGATGAAGAGCTTTTAAGCATCACAGTCTCTGAGTAATAGCCCGTCAAAGATTGTTACCTTTTTGCACTTTGAACTCTTAAGGGATATCGTCGGTCCAATGCAACTCTAACTATTTTGGCATGTTTGGGTTTGAATCAGTACCATTGCTAGCCTAAATGTACCCATCCACATGCGTTGGAACTATTTTTATAGCAAACTAACCTCCTTTTCATTAACAATAAAATATTCTTCTTATCTTTTCATTCATTTTATAAGTAGTTAATTTTAGTCTTTAGTTGTTTTGCTTCAATTTCAATGCTTTGGAAAACAAGATCCCTTTGTTTGATAGAGTTTTCAAGGCTTAGGACAACAACTTCATTTTTTCAAATCCACCTTAACCATCATCTCTCACTTTTTTTGTCTGCACAAATTCTTACCAAATATAAAACCTCAAATGCATTAGGTTGAATGGCATATATGACAACAATTGTGATATAGAAAGTTTGGTTTGGGTCAAGGTTTATTGACATATATGACAATATCATATTAGTGTTATTGATTTTGTGAGAAGTGTGCATTAAGCCCATATAGTATGCCTAGTTTGCTTATTGATGCATTATGGTTAGAAAAATTTATTGTTGTGCATTACAATCATACAAATTGCATGTCAAAGTTCAAATAACATGCATGTCATGGAGTTTTATTTGGTTTGTTTAATGGTAGTATCACACTCATTTGGTTTGTTTAATGGTTGCATCATGGTTGAGTGATGTCTTAATTGTTGATCATGATTATTGTATAGATTTCACATGAACAATCTAATGAGCATGTATCTTGTTCAGTTGTAAGGACATTGTTTGAAGGTCGCATCAAACCCTTATGGTTGAAAGATAGTGATTCTTATTCAAGATGATTGTATATCATTTACATGTTATTAAGCTTGAATACACATTGAGTGACATTGATTTTTATCAAGATGATTATATTAATTTTGATTGAACATTGTAACATGACATATATTGCATTAATTTGTATCCATTTGTTTGAAGTTTTTAATCAATCAAAAGAATCAATGCCATAAGATTGTTACAAGATACTCTTTTCATCTTTTTTTCCTTCTCTATGAGACCACAATTATTTGAGGCATATTTTCAAACAATTCTTCTCCACAAATATTATATAGTGCTTCTCATACCATTTTTTATTAATTTAAATTTCTTTTCAAAAAAAAATTAGTTGCCCACTTCATTACAGGAGTTGAAAAAACAAAATAATGTCAAATGTAAATTCATTCAATAGAGCTTGAAATCATGTGTATTCTCAAATTGAGTGTTTGATAAAAAATTTTTGGTAGACATGTATAAAAAATGTGGTACAATAGAAAAGATAGTGAATTATTTGAAAAAACTCCTCAAAGAAATGTGGTCTCATGGAATGTAATGTATGTGAACCTTAATATGAATGAACTCTAACATATATGGATTACCAATTGTAATTCATAACTTCTATTAAAATGCAATTTCGTTAATCTATAACATATATTTTCAATCATAAATTTAAACCATTCTAAGATAAATATACATTCCATTTTGAAAATTCAAAGTAGAAAGACATGCACATGAGGAACAAATTAGTTCAAATATCAATTCTTATATATCAAAATGTAGAATAATTATGTTTGTGCATATACAAATTTGGCATATATATGCCTACTCAGTATATTTTTTACAAATTGTGGTATTTATGCAATCTCAAGATCTATCAAGCCATAAGTACATATCAATCTATATCATATCCTAATCCTGTGTTGGACCATCAAAATCGAGCCTCCTCGAAGAACATAATTGCTTTGAAGCTTCCTACATAATAAAAATTGAAACCATAAATTAGATCTTAATTATGTGAATGGTTGACAAGATAGACTAGTAAATATAAACTTATATACTATCATTTATAAATTATGAACTTAACATCAAAATCACTATATGTGTACTATATTATATCAATAATGCGATTTTTATTTACCTCAAGTATTGCTCTCTTTTCTACAAGACGAACTTCATATGATTATCCCTTAGGGCGATTGGGAGTCCTCGTATAAAGAAATGGTCCCACACTGGTCATAGTACTAAGTCAAACAAAGGATTATAATAGGTAAAATTCAAAATGATACAAATTAACATATAATTGTTGACAAATTATCATATCTACAAAACATATATCTACTCCTATCTAAACGTAAATATTTACAATATAAAATAAACACATACTTGCTTTGATGCTATGATGCTAGATGGGCTCATAGTGGATGAATAAGCTAAGATGGTTTCCTATATAAAAATGGACAAGAATGTAACACAATTTAAATGCACATGCACATATAATCATAATTTTGAGAATAAAAAAATATATACCTATTGTGCAGCTTCATCCAATGGGTCAGACCCAGTCAACAAGGCTGTATAAGAACCACCTGGTTGCTGCATAAAAAGAAAAGATTACATTAGACCATAAATCTATGTAGTACATGTATTTAAACATAATAGATTTCAAATATTAGCATCTAAAATAACAATTTAAATAATACTATATACTGATTCTCTAGGGAAAATAAAATGGATGTCTGTGTAGCCTCCTGCACCTGCGAAATATGCTCCTCTGTCAGCACTTGTTAAAGATTCCAGAACATAAACATATATTAGCACAAATATCTCTCATAAAATATGCAAGAATTTAGATAAAACACACTATGAAATTACTTTAAGTCTTACCAGTGCTCCAATATCATCCCTGGTAGTCGATGTTTCTCTTGCAAATGGTCTACTATGTGTTCTATCAACTCCTACATCTGACATATCATGGACCTCATAGTTGGATGTCTCTATGGGAGCCTAAGTGGATCGTCAGAGAGGACCCAAACATAAATTGTTGCATGTCATGCAATAATGAGGCACACAAATATGTCCCAAAGAGGACGGTGTACCAGTGGGAGTTGATGATGATGATGTACTAGTGGGATTTGATGCAATAGGTGCACCACCATCATGCTGGGATGTATCAGGTGCATCACCATCGTGATGGGATGCACCGTCAAATGGTTGCGCAACATGATGGCTCTGAGTGACCAAATGATCACTCAATGAATTATGTAAGGCATAAATGCTTTGAGTCCCTGCATGTAAAGCAATCTCAGGGTAAGATAGTGGAGTCGAGGCAAGAATAGGCTGAGAAGGATGAACTAGGGTGACTCAGCGTGCTCTAGGTCTATCTTGTGGCATCCCTATTCCAACACCCTAGAAATCTCGCATGTCAAAGTAGTTGACATGTTTCCCTAAGAAAAACTCAACATATGTTTTTCAAAGAAAATACAAAGGGACGTCAAGATTTTTGTTGGGTGGTTTATCAAAAACCATCCACCAACTTCTCCATAAATTATCCAATATGCCTCTATGGGTGCACCATTTAATTAAATTTTTTGGCTTCCACACATTAACGGGTTGTCATGTTCTGTGATCAATGAATAACTGGGCTAATTGGGTTTTGTCAATATCAAGTGCCCTCACCTCATCATATGATAACTCATCGACATAAAATTGCCTTTGTTCCTCTCGCCACTATGCAAATCTATTCAAATAAGTCTACTTGTTCATCTTTACAAACTCTCCTACTCATACATTAATAAATATTAAATCTTACTCTCCTACTCATACATTAATAAATATTAAAGCTTTGTTTATGTTGAACAGAAAGCTCCTTTCTCATGATGGTCTTAGGGTGGGGTCTTATGAATAGGGACTTCTTAAAAAATTAGTGGCCGTTGTTAGATTTTTTAGAAATATTTTTGTAGTGTCGTTTAAAGATAAAATTTTAAGCTCTAAAATTATTTAAGTTGATGGTCCATGAATTCACAAAGATTCTAATTAATTTTGTAACATTTTTTTTTTTCTATTCTAAAATTATATAACACTTTACATTATGAGTAGACACTTTTTTAAAATTAAATTAACTAAAAAAGAAATTACAAACAACAATAATAACGATAGATGCTCACAGTCAAACATAAGTAGAGCATAAAGCATATGCCCATCAAATTACACAGGACTTCTATGAGAATAAAGGTGATAAAATGTATTGTTTAATGGTGATGTGCAAGAGGTCTTGGATCAGGCTTCGGTTTGGTAGGTTCCAGAAGTGTGCGACCTATAATCGCTCTCTCCATCGTATCTACCCTTCTCTGCATTGAAAACAAAAAACATTAGAAATGTGACAGGAAATATTTATTTATGGAATAAAGCCATATTTAAATGCATGTTAAAGATCTCGCTCATAGTAAAGCAGGAACTCATAAAATGTTTCAACGTTATTTTAAAGTAGAAGTTAATGGGACAAAAAAAAGCCATGATTGATATTTAGGAAAAGGAAAAAGAAAGCAAAAAAGAAAAATCTCTTCTTTTGTTTCCAATGTGTTTTAGGTTTTGAGTGATCAGTGAGGTCAATCCAACTTCAACCATGCAATCTAGGTTTGGAATTTGACGGTCATTCCTCTCTGCGATATGAAATATTGATAAAGTTTTGATTATTTAAATTCTTTTTATTTGAAAAATATAAATTGTCAAAAAATATTTGATTTATGAAGAAATTTATAGAAAATATATAGAAAATATTCTATATTAACATATTTTTATCAATTTTATGAATCATACATATTAAATATGAAAAAATATATAAATTTCTATCTTTAATAAAATAACGCAAATAAACAAATAGAAGATCGATAGATACACTTTTTGTTGTGATAAGAAAATGATTTATCCATATTTATACAATGGTTATTTAACTATCGTGACATCAAGCTCAGTAGATAATATTTATTATATAATTAAAAAATAAATAAATAAAATTAAAAAACAATTATAACAATTAGTATTAAATACAAACATCTTAAATTTACTATTCATAGTAAGTTTCTATATTCATATTAAAAAATATTAAGACAATCTTGTTAAAAATAATCTAAAAACTAAAAACAATTATATTCTATCTTCTAAATTAATATATATTCTAATAATAAAAACTATAAAATGATATATATTAATATTATAAATTAAAATATTATATTTTATTTATTAATAATATTTTTATATAATTTAAAGTGTCATATATTTGATTATATAAAAATATAACAATTCAAACTGTACAATCTGATAAAGTTTTGAACTGTACTATCTAAAATTGGAAAAAACAGTCGGATAGATTCCAGACCCGATGCGACCCATTTCTACCATTTCTACCGGAAAAAGTATTTGAGTTAAAAAAAAGGCAATTTAATATCGGCTCTTTCTACCTGAATAAAAGGTTGATCAATAAGACCTCTGCTTAAGAGATCTGCGCAAGAGGCGATGACACCGCAGGCCTTGTCCACACGCTCTTTCATGCCGCTTATTGTTTCAAAAGCTTTTGGCCGCACCATTAAATTTGGAGGCGCTTCTTGCTCACTCGGCCCGCTTGCTGATCCATCCAACAAATCCGAAGCCTCACAGTCCTGTGCAACACGTTTCAACACTTAACACCAACCCAACAAACAATCATAGCAAAAGAAATAAATAAATAACTTAAAACCCAACCTGAACAAAACAGTCATGAAAGTAAAGACGTAGCAACCCGGCGGCCTGAGAAATATCCTTCTCTAGATAAAACTTGATCCGTTCCTCGACAACAGATTCCAATTTTGGGCAGGTGCTCTTATAAAACGTCCATGAAAGCCCATTTGCCAGAGGAGGTTCGGCATTCAAAGTCAAAACATTCTCTACTCCAGCGCAAGCAAGCGAAACGGAGAAAGCGATAATCAAACAGAGCACATAAACCTTCTCCATTGGAAAATAAATTGCAGAGCTTAGATTTCCCACGGAACAAGGGGCAGGGGGTATTTAACATATCAAATGGAACCCCTATGATCACGATACAAGATCTCAAGGTGTATTGGGTGTACAAGATCCCAAAAGGCATCGGACAAATTGGTGAAAAAAACAAAACTGATTCGACAGGGCGTGCGAACAAGAAGACAAAAGGACGCTGAAAACAATAGGCATTAACTGATCTGAAATTCTGTCCATTCTATGACGATAACGATGAGCAGACATAAGGGTGCTCCTATACGTATACAAGTCGAAAGAAAGATACTTAGATATGTAAAACAAAATTATCATTCACAAAACGGATGGAGCAGAAAACTCCAGTTCAGCAAAACGCCTGACAACAATAAACATGAACAAATCTGAAATTCCGTCCATTCTATGAATATCACGATAAGGCAGACAAAGGGTGCTCCAAACGAGATCAAGGCTTGTCTGTATACAAGTCGAAAGATCCTTTACAAATGTAAGGCAAATGCTCCAGGTAGAGAATGTTACATTGACAGATGGATGGTGCAGAAATCTCCACTTCAGCGAAACAATTGGCAGCCCCTTGTTTACTGCTATACTATGAGCTGGTTGGCCTTTTTTATGTGTATTTAAATACCCATAGTCGGTGACTACGGACCCTTTTTCTGCGTCTGACAATATAACATTTAATTTGTTATAGTCCATATCGTTTCTTATTGTAAGGTAATGATTTTATGTTCTTAAGTAATGTAATATGCAAATGGGGGCTTAGGAGATTAACGTTTTATTTAAAAAATTACCTAGTTGTATTTTTACCACTATAAAAGAAACCAATTTTAATGATTATTGTCTTTTTGACACTCTAAAAGATTTAAATTTTAATGGTTTCGAAATAGCATTTATTAAGTTGGATATAAGATCTACATTGAAATAGAAATATTGAAAATTTTATAACTGGACAAGTTAAATGGATATATCTAAATTTTTTGAAGGAATGGCTTAAAATTTATATTTTTTTTCAATTCCTTCGACTTATTACATTTATAAGAATATTGATATTTTTAAATGTTAATATGCTTGTAGATATCGAATAGCTTAAATATCTACAAGCATATTAAGATTTTGTATTTTAATATAAATAACTCGAAAAAATTTGACCTTGAATAATGAGAATTGTATGTAACATGATTTTCTTATATAGTTGTAGATATTTCAAAATTATTTTTTATTGTCATTACTCTACAAGTGATGATGCTTCTCTTTTTTTAATTTATATTTTTTAAAGGTGAAAATTGCATATTTTGTACTTATCTTTTTTGTTTTGTTTTGAGTTTATTTTGATTGGTTTATTCTTGGTGTAATAATTAGTGTATAAGTGATTCAACTTCATGTAAAACCTAACATATAATTCAAGTCAACTTGATTCTATTGTACTAAAAGTTGGCAGATAGTTTGAATCTAATTTGATTCTATTTGTACTCATTCCTAGGACCAATTCTAATTTGTAGTTTACACATCCTTCATCTAGATTCAAATTTGTAAGTGAAGAAGTGATCATGATTTTCTTTAAAACTCTACGCTTTCAATTTCAAATTTTAATTTGAGCTCTAAATGAATGTTGTCATAAGTGACTACTATATGTCAACTTGAAGCATGAAATATTTCATGTGTATCCTATAGAATTGTATTTAAGGACTTGCCCTAATTTAGTTACACATAAAAAATTAGCTTGTATTCCTACTTGCATAATCATTCAAAGAACATCCATATTGCATCAACTACTTGCATTAGCATCCAAGACATACTACATGACTACCTATTATCTTCAAAATCTTAACATTTCAAGCCATTAAATTAGTCTATCCATAAGTTTGACCAAAATAAACATTTCTTATCTAAAAAGTTCCTAAATAGTACATTACCACCCTACTTAGAAACTGTAGAGTCAAAAATTGCATACCCTTGTAATTTCACCTATACAAGTTTTCTATCCACTTTAGTGTCCACTTCCTTAGTATTTGTGTAGGCTCATCTTAGCCCTTGCATTAGCCTTTTTCCCCTCAAGATTCTCAAAACCCCTTTTCAATAGCTACCTTTTCCTATTAGTTTTGCATTAATCTCGTGTTTTCCTTGTTTCTCATTATTTTTTAGCATGATTTGTTTGGGCACTAGCACGTTGTGGGGACGTCCGCGCACTGTGCTAGCATCCTACAACATTTTAACATTCAAATGATCATTCTCAAGCATCTTTCCACTTTTCACCTACCTTGGTCAATGGAAATGACTTGAGACACCTTGTAATGGCTTAAAAACCTCTTTTTCCCTCCCCTTCGCTCTTTCAAATTTATATTTTCACTTCATTTTTCTCTCTTTTTCTTTCTTGGAAATTATCTCTTTTTCTTTCTCTTTTTTCTTTCTATATTCTTAGAATTATTTCTACTTTTCTCAAGCTTGCACAACTCTCTACAGTTTTCTATAGCAATTTCAAGCTCTCACAACAATCTTTACAACTCTCTTTTCTCCCATAGCTCTCTCTCTCTCTCTCTCTCTCTCTCTCTCTCTCTCTCTCTCTCTCTGTGGCTTCCTCAAGCCTTGCAAGTATATAAATTTATCTTATATATTTAAGCATCTAGGGATTTATCACATCCTTTGTCTATGCATTTATCATCTTGTCTATTTATCTATCTATATATCTATTTGGCTATCTATGGAGGTAGAAACACTGAAATGGGGGTTTGATTAAGGCAAGCCCCTAAACAACCCAAACATTTTCTCTTGTTCTTATGTGTGCATATTTTAGAGATAATTCTTTGCTGGAGGCTTCATTGCTTGGTTCATTATGAGTGATTTCTTTCTCTTCCTTCATTTTATCATCTACATATGACTTAGTTTACTTTACTTTATTCTCTATTATTTTCTATTATTTACTCACATTTCAACAGTTCCTAGTAATTGGGATTGATAGTACTCATTTAGCTATTTTATGTGATATTCTTGGTTTTTGGTTAGTACAAGATGCTAACACGTCATGGGGACATCTGCACGTCGTGTTGTCATCCTTGTCAGAGATTTTGTCAGTCTATCTAGAAAACCTTTGTGACCCACTCTTTTTATTTGTGGAACTCTCACCATTTTATCTTATCACCTTAGCATTGATCCCTGAGGTACTCGAGGACCATTTTCCCCTTTAGACCTTGTCATTTAGAGGGTTTCCAATTTCCTCCTCTACATTTTAGTGAACCTTGCATGAACACTAGAAAAAAAAGACAAATCCAGGATTTTCCCTTCTAAGAATATTTTTTTAGGGCACTACCCCAAACTCCATTCCATGTTGTTAAAGTAGAAATAATATTTCAGCCTTCACTTGACTTGTTTATGCATTATTTCTTATATTTAGCTCATTAATTTCAAAATGCATTTATTGTCTTCTTTTATTAGTCCATTCTAGTTTTATTCAAAGTGTTAATGGTGTTCTATTCCATGCATGTGGTGGTGATTTGGCTTTTCCTATATCACTTTGTATCTTTGATCCTTCTCATGAAATTCCTCTTGTTTTGGAAGATATTTTATTGCAAGAAGATGAAATCATTGATACTTTTCTTAATGTTACTCTACCTTCTCTTCATTCCAATGCACTCTTCTAGAGATGAGGAATTAGTGAATGATGAACCTCCTCTCGCATTGGATCCTCCAAGGATAGATGTTGATCATATTAATTCAAATAATTCCTTTATAATTCATAATAAATCTGTAAATGTAATCATAGTCTTTGCCACTCCTCAAAGGCCTAGGAGGCTGGTCATTTATGTGACTCTGGCTAGTCCTTCTCTTAAAAAGATTTTTTCTATTCATGGGGTTCTTGTTGAAAGTGATGCACCAAATCTTTACACAAAATTCATGCAATCTAAGGCTCCCTCTTATAGAGTGATAGTCCATACTTATAATACTAGAAGGAATCAATGGAATCTCAATCCACCTACTTATTTACCACCTTCCAAACTGACCTTCCTCAAGCACCTAAATGTACATCTAAGAAACTAGGTGAGTATTATCTTGTCGAGTAACTTCATGTCACTCTCGCTAAGATCTCACTTTGGGATTTGCTTAAAAAAAAATTGGTTTACCAAGATATTCTTCAAGAATATTTACAAAATATTATTTTTCCTTCTTATATTAGGCGGACAAATGTTAATGCATTGATAGATTATATTTGTGCAGATTTGTTGAATATTACAGTCCATCCACATCAAATTTCACCTCCAGAAGTGCAAAAGTAAGCAGAACCTTTGATGATAATAGTTTTCATTAATAGTATCGATATTATACATGATCTTGTTGACACCGATTTGATGCTCAATGTGTGTAGCATTGATCTATTGCCTAAAATTAAAATTGATTCAAACTCTCTTGCTACTACTTCCTTATATGTTCATAGGTTCGATAATGTCGGTCAACAAGACTTAGTCACAATAATCTTTCCTTTAAGACTGGGACCTGTTACCATACCCACCCTGCTATATGTTATATCAATACCATTACCATATAATCTTATTCTCGGTAGACCATGGATTCATGATATGGGTGTAGTCCCATCTACCTTGCATAAACCTATCAAATTCATTCATAATAAACTAGTCACAATCAAGGATAACCTTGATGTTGTACACATGCAAGATGGTAGCTATTGGTTAAGCTTCAATTGCACCTACTCTTAAAAATCTTGTCCCTTCATTATCTTCTAATGCATTGACATCAACTCTAGCAGTACCTATTACAGAGGATACTCTTGAGATAGATGTACCTAAAGAAGATCATCTTGAAGCAAAAGATCCTAAGTCTACTCTAACTTCTTCTCCTAAACTGAATGCATATCTTGGTGATGATTGTAGATCCATGAACTTCACCAAATCTTATGTTTGGGAGTATAAAATAGATCCAATCCACTTAGACATACTAAAAATATAATTCATGTCCTCTATTAAAAATGATTATTCTTTTGTATCACAAGATAATGTGAATATCAATTGTAATGTCCTTAACATCAATCCTCCCCCTTTTGAGGAGTTGTAATCACATTATGGTTTTGGATTTAACATCCTTTCTAGAAAGTATCGGTACAAAGGAAATGGTCTTGGGCACATGTAGCTAAAGGTAAATTTGGTTCATCTTAGAACAAACCATCTAAGATTAGTAGGTTCCTTTGGTAAACTAGGTAAGTGCACAAAGATGGTTCCCAAAAAGGGGACTTAAGTGGACAACTTTTTCTGAAATCAAGAAATACTGACCTTGGATGTGAAATTGAGGATAGTTACACTCAAAATTTTGAGATGGAACACAAACAAGGATCAAAGTGCTTTATGTCTACTTTCTAAACTAATAATTTATTTTTAAAATGGTTGATATTAAGGGGTTCAAAATAGAGACGTACACAAATTGGTGTTGTTTTTGTCAGGAAAAACATAACATAGCAACTCTTGTACGACCCTCGTACGGTGAACTTTTTTTTAGTATTTTTAAAATCTCAATAGCCAGATTTTAGCTAATAGTATGTAGTTGATGCATGATTTTTCTAATAATTTTTTAATGAATATTTGATTTTTTACTAATTTTCGAAGTGGAAATTTCTTGAAAAACAAAATTTTGGCTATGCTACCCCTACAAATTTTGGAAACTAATTGAATTTTTTTTATTTATTTTTTTTAATTTGTAAAATGGAGTCTAGTTTATAAAAATGTAATTTATTTGAAAATTCGATGAATGGTTAATTTATAATGAAAAAAATACCAAACACTGCTTTTTGGAAAAAAAAAGATACAAATAAAATAAATTATGGATGAAAGGCTTAACATTTTCAGAAAGTGAAAAAAATTACATCGCTGGATAGCTAAGAGAGAACCCAACATTACCCATGTGTTCGATTTTTTTGATATTGAACCACGTGTAATCCTGATGGTGAGCACGAACTTGATTATGTGAAATATGGTAGATTTTTTAAAAACACATCTCTGGTCGTTGGGAAAGCCTACCAAGCCTTTGGGTTGGTATTCCAAGGCAAATACCAAGCCTAAGGCTCGGTAATTCCCAAATCAAGATATAACGCAAGCATGTTATAACGTGCTCGCGTTATATTTCAGTTTTGACATTGTTTTTGCTTTTGCGGGAAACATCTCAACTACGACATAACGCGAGCGCATTATAGCACGCTCATGTTATGTCCTCCTTTATGTTAAATGCCAATATATTAAATGTATGCTGATATATTTCTATGTTTGTATGTACATGTATGCTTGTATGTCGTGTATGCATGCTTGTATGTATGTACATATGCCTATATGTATCAATGCATATATATTGTATGTATGTATGTATTTGCGTATGTATTTAAAGGGAGGGTGAATTTAGAGAGAGAGAGAGTCTGGAGAGATGGAGAGGGGGTGGAAGTGAGAGTTTAAGAGAGAGGGAGTGGGAGAGAAGAGGTTGGAGTGAGAGGGACTTAGTTAGGTAGGGTGGGAGGATAGAAGGAGGGAGAGAGAGAGGGGGGTGGGAGAGAGAGAATCAAGAGAGACGGAGAGAGAGAGAGAGGGGGGAGAGAGAGATAGAGAGAAAAAGAGAGTTATGTAGGTAGGGCCAAAGGAGAGACTTGAGAGCATGAGGGGGTGAGGGAGAGACTTGAGAGATAGGTAGTGAGAGGGAGTGTGAAAG